>OZ025299.1:23692669-24042669 GCA_964019185.1 Maratus speculifer
TTTGCTAATATTTCTTTTAAATTGGCGACTGTTTTTTATTTCGTCTCCGCCAAATTGCTCATATTGGTCAAAAGCCAGAGAGAACCCTATTTACTTCAGAATCTCCTTGATCGAGCTTGCAAATTTTCTATTCATCCAAGAGGGCATCAATTACAATGTTTATAGCAGGCATAGACCCAGCAAAGAAAAAGCTGAACCTTTACAGCCTAACGAACTTTTGATGAAATTTGCATTTTTACGAGGCGTTTTAATGCAAACATATTATTTCACGATCCTTTGATAAAATTTGAGGTTTTTCCCATGATTTTTCAGCAAAATTAGCATATTTTCATATGACAAAACTTGCACTTTTTTCGTGATCCTTCAACAAAATTCGGGAATTTTCCACAATTTTTTGATGAAATTAGTCATTTTTAACAATTTGATAAAATTCACATTTTTTTTCGAGATTCTTCGATGAAATTTGCATTTAAGACATTTGTGTATTTTCCACAATCTTTTGTCAAAATTCGCATATTTTCCATAATTTTTGATAAAATTCAGGAATTTACTACAATTTTTTTTTGTAAAATTCACATACTTTACTTGATTTTCTGATTAGAGTAATTTTCCAGATCATTTGACAAAATCGCATTTTTTCGCAACTCTTTGACAAAATTCATGCATTTTACAAGATCTTCCGATGATAATCGTATATCTGATCCTTTGATTATCGTTTTTTCTTGCAATCCTTTGATGAAAATTGCATTTTTCCAACAATGCTTTGAAGAAAATCGTATTTCTCCCACAATCCTTTGACGATGAAAACGTATTCCTTCGGCAATCTTTTGACATAAATCTTGTTTCTCCCGCAATTCTTCAAAAATCTTTGTTTTTTCCCCCGTGATCTTTTTTAAAAATCACATCTTTTTCCATGATTCTTTGACAGAAATGTCATTTTTGCCACGATTCTTTAACAAAAATTGCATTTCCCCCAGTGATCCTTTGACAAAAACTGATTTTGTGATCTTTTCATAAAAATCGAATTTTTTTCATGATTTTGTGATCTTTTGACTACTTTTTTTGTTTTTTTTCTGTGATCCTTTGAATAATTTTTCCAAATTTGATGCTAAAAAAATTATTTTTGGCACAAAATAGTTAAAAAAGGGACTTTTAGGGACCAAGTTAAAAAATAGGTACCTTTTAGGGAAATAGGGACCAACTGGCAGCCCTGTATAGTTTTCCTGGATCACATAAATTAGAGTCTAGAACCTCTAATTTTTCATTATTGTAGTTTCAGCTGATTTAGAAAAAAAAAGGGGGGGGGCATATTTCCGCACTTAATTTTCGTCTATATCTCTGAAAAACCTAAAATTTAAAAAAATGTATTTTTAAATTCACCCTTACGAAAGTTTTTTTTTTTTTTTTTTTTTTTTTTCTATATTATGTTTTATAAATTGTTTTTAACGGGAAAAAATAAGATTGCTGCATGAAATGACACTGGTTTTATTTGAAGAAAAAAAATCAAGCATAATAATCATGTTTATGTTCGATGCAGTCGTTCTAGTTACATATTTTATTTTTAACATTGAATCCAGGATTTCCACCACCACATTTGTCCGAAGAAAAAGCACTCTCATAGAAAACAGAAATTGCATTATTTCACTTTTTACAATCCATTTTCTGCTTTTTTTTTTTTTGCCTGTCTTTTCATTCGGTTTACTTCTGACCTTTTTATTTATTTATTTATTTATTTTTTCATATTTATTACAGGCAATTTTGCCATGTCCAAATGCGCTTTTTGTGAAGTGATCCTGTAACCAATTTCACTCTAGAAGACGGCCACGTTTGCTTTTATTTTCATATTGCAAAATGAGACTGGAACTATTTCTGAACCATTTAAATTAATTTATTAAGCATGGAACTATTTAAATCAATGTTTTTCATTTTCTTCAAGCAGAGCACCCACAGATGTCTAAATACCTGCTGACCAGTGGACGGTATTCATATCAGTGCTGTGTTTAAATTAACAAAATAATAATAATAATAATAATAATAATAACCCTTTCGCGACTTAACCGGGTTAGTCCGTCTTCTTTAAGAAGCTTGAAAACGGGCGGTGCCGTTGCCGTGTCATTCCGGCAAGACTTGTACGCTTTAAAAATGGCGCTACCGGGTTATTCCGCCTTCTGAAAGAAGCTTTAAAACGGGACCTGCCGGGCACGTTTCTCCCCCCTTCTACAAGACCTGCTTACAATAGAGGCGGTAAAGAGGCGTTGCATGCTCGTCACTTTGCCTAAGGATTAATGTACCAAATGCATTAAAGGTTTAATATACAATAGGTAAAAGTTTTAAGTACCAGTTTGTTTATTTTCAGCGGGGATATGGTTATTGCAAAAGATGAAATTTACTGTTCAGCACTATAAATGTGCTATAAATTAAAGAAAAAAAAAAAAAGAATTTTGTCGTGTTCAAAACAAATTTAAATTTAAAATTTTCGCAACTGTAATAAATTGGAAAAATCAGTACAGTTTTTATAAAAACATTTAAAATGAAACATTTGATTGCATTTATATTTGAATTTAAATATTGTTATTATTACATTGTAATTTTTTAAAAATATGTTTTTGTATTTAAGACAATAATGGGCAAACAAAACCGTTTATTTAAAAATTATTAATTTTTAAGTTACGCATTTTTTTTTTTTTTTTTTTTTTTTTTTACATATTTCAGAAAATTGTGATTACATTGCTCAGTATTTTGTACTATATTTAAATTGCTTGATCTAATATAGTTTCAAAATGTTAAAAATATATTCTCAATCATTTACCCGAAATGGCTAATTGAAAATGTTCGCTTATTATACGTTAAATTTGTGTTTTATTTTATTTATTTATATTTATTTATTTATATTTTATTTATAAAGTTTTAATTTGGCTATATGAAAAGTTAGCCAGAGTCTAATCCTGTACTTTTTACAGTCCTCCTCACTTAATTGGGTTATGGATAATCGAATAAAATACTTATTCAAATTTATACGTTTGGGATAATATTATTTTAACCCGCTGAACCAAATACTTTTCACAAAATGTCTCCGCTTAATCAAATAATAACTGTGCGAGACTTTGGTAAACGAGAATAAAAAAAACTCATTTCATCTGGAATTCCCCCCCCCCCCCCCACCCTTTTGTCATTGTTAGTTTTTACTTGGAAAATAAATTTCTAGAGTTTCCTGCATGAATTTTTCCGGCATATGTACAATGGACAGGTCATGTGAGTTCCCTCCCCCCCCCTTTTTTTTGGGGGGGGGGAGATAAATTAAAAAAATTTGAGAAATAAATTACACAGTTCATTCAATTTTGTATTTTATTTGTCTTCGTTTGACAAAGGACATTTTTTACGTTATTTCGATTTTGTTTACAGGTATTTTTAATGGGGACACTTTCATTTTCGAAACCGGTTCCGAAAGTCTAAGCATCCTCATTAAAAATATCAGCAACCAAAATCTAAAAAAGTAAAAAAACGACCTTAATACAGATCGATCTCCGCTATCCTATGCAATATATATATATATAATTTTAAGCATTGAAATGGGACGGAGATATTTTATAAATTTCTTTTTTAGGATTAACATTAGCGAGCGAATCGATTCGCGTGACTAAATAGCCCTTTAATGATAATGCGCCGCCAGAGGCTCATCATAATAAATATGATACCATTTGAAAAATAACTCATCATTTTTTCCTCTAAAATTTCACATGCCATTTTAATCAATTTTTTAAGATCTTTATAAATAACGCAAATAAAATTCTAAAAAGCATGACCAAATTTGGACTCAGTTCAAACGAGATGATTAAATGTAACAAATGCTTGTGGCTGCTGACATTAAAATATTATGTATTTATTTTACATTATTTCATTTTTATTTAAGTTTGTATTATATTATTAAAGTTTTTTACAAATTTCCTTACTCTCCAAATTAAATACGTTATTTAATAATTTTGTCATCTTATTACACATTAAATACTACATTTATATATTTTCCCGTTAAGCAAATTGTCCACTTAATCGAATCTTATTTCTAGAACCGTCATTATTTGTTTAAGCGGGGACATCTGTATTTTGATTTTATGGGGGAAATGACTTATTTTGCCTCCTTAATGGAGAATAAAATTTAAAAAAAAATCATGCTTGGAAATTATTTTAAAACCACATTAAATGAGTAAATTGCAATACAGTTTTAAGACAAATCATACTTGAAAGTACTTGTTTGTCCCCCTTATGACGATGTAAAACTTCAAAATGTGCAATGTCTAAAATTTTTAAAAAATGCAGAAGCTAAATTTTCAAAGTTTTTAAAGTTCTTGGCATAATTTGCAAAGGAGAAATTTAATCCACAGATTTTGCGATATTTAAAATGCCGTTAAGGTTCCGCAAAAGTGGCCATGTTTTTATTTTATAATGTAATACAGCATCAGATAAAGATTATCGTAGGGTCATACAGTCGCCAGCATTTACGAATAATAATTTTCGCCTGATATAATAAAGTACTTATGACAGATCTAGGGATTTATTGTTATCTGGCGGTAACTAGGCTATGAGTTACAAGTATCAGCTGTAAAAACATTTGTTTTTAAATGAATATTATGTTTGTTTCTGTTAAATATTTCCTTCCTCTATTGGACGTACATAGTACAGTTAAGTTATATATATATATATATATATATATATATATATATATATATATATATATATATATATATATATATATATATATATATGATTTCATAAAACGACTAATATTCTAGTTAATTCATTTTTAACAGGGCAGCAACATTTTTTTTTTTTTTTTTTTTTTTTTTTTTTTTTTTTTTGAAAATAATTTGGAAAAAGTTTGCAATTCAAATTTGTATTAAAAAAAAAAAAAAAAAAAAAAAAAAAAGAGAGAAAGAAAAAGAAAAAGATTATAAAAATGACGAATATATATGAGTAACGCATTTACATCTCATTACGCCTCATCTCATTTATCTGGCATAAAGAAAATTGTATGGAAACATTAAACGCTATATAAAATGGTGCAAAGTTACTCCCAGCAAAGTAGCCCTAGAATAATTTTAATAGGAAATCGAATGGCATTTCCCTTTCTCACAAATATACTTTGTTTTCCTTTGGAGGGGGGGGGGGGATTTGCATGAAAAGTTTCAGAAAACAAGACTCAAATCGAATATTTTTTTATATATAAAAAGTGCTATTCGATTCAAAATAATTTTGCAGGAGATTTGATGTATTTGCTTATGTACATGGTTTTTTGAATGAGTCTGTGAAAATATTTCTTTTTGAGCAGCGATGTTTTTTTTTTTTTTTTTTTTTTTTTTTTTTCGTGGGAGGGGAGGGGGGGGGGTAACGCGAGTAGAATAATGGTATTATATATCCGTATGTGTGTGTGTATTTGTGTAATCCGGTTTCAGCTTCTACGTTCTACACAATATGAGGCGTTCAGAAGTCAATCTGACTAATTCCATTAAAAAAAAAAAAAAAAAAGTAATGTTAAGATTTGGCTAGTGCTCCATAACATTTTCCAACTCTTTCTAGCAAAGTTCAAAAGAGTTTATAAATTGGGCTGTCTCTCTGTTTGCTGTTTGACTGGCCGTACTCTAGCTAGCTTAAAAATACTCAGATTTCCATGTAATTGATTTACATTAATAATGTTTATTTTAGCACTTTCGATACTGAAAATTGGATTTATAGTATTTATGGTTAATTTACATACTAACAATAATTAATAACAACAATAACAATAATGGCACAAACAATAATTCGTTACATTGCTGCTTATGTGTAGGGGGGGGGGTCGTTTATGGTGTATTTGAACGATGTTACACTGCTTTAAACATATTGGAATTGATTTAAATTACTGACATGCACTACTAGATTACTACAACTACTATTCTTACAATAGAATATCGCGTGAATAGTTTTATCGTTCATTTATAGAAAATAAGTAGTAATATACCGCAATGTAAATAAGTTACATAATATAATAATGCTTAACGGTAAATTATTTGCTAATTTTACTTTTTTTAACATTAATTTTTCGGATTTAAACTGGCACCCTACTTGTCTATATTAGGCTATAAAATTAATAACTTATTTTATTGCATAAAGAATTCGAATACAGGACTATCTATTAATTATAACTACTAAATGAAATTGTAATTTCACTTATATTCTTCATTTTATTCAAGATTTTATCCTGTACCAAAATACAAAGTTGGAATTTCCACAAGTTACTTTCAATCGATAATGTATATATTTTTTGTAACTCTTTTTTTTTTTTTAATATTATCTAAAGGTCGAAGAGCGTTTCCTATTTCTTACAAAATCAAATATATTTTTAAAAAATGATGTCAGTTTCGGTTTTTAAAAGTTCTGGGAGACAGCTCAGCAGAGGATATCATATGCAGAAAACAATTACAATTAAACATGTGTCCCAATTTTATGAAAAGAAAACAAACTGTCCAACTATTAGTTACTGCAATAGGGATTTTAGAAATCCTGGAAATTTAGAGATTTATTAAAAAAATAAATAGCAGAAAGTTTTAGGTTTTATGCAGCGGTAATTTTGGAAACTTAAAGAATCGTTAAAATTTAAAATCTGTAATTTTAAAAAATCTTTAAAATTTGAATAAATTGATAATTTAAAAGGTTTATATTTACTGAGACAGTGAAAAATAATCAATTATATGTTGGAAAAAATCATGAAAATATTTTAGCGTCATGCATGAAAGTTATATATTAATGTAATCAAGCTCAGGGTCCGACTTAGGCCATTCGGGGTGGGGGGGATGGGGGAGGGTTCGGTGCAAGTATCTTTCCGCCTCCACCCTTGAGTCAACCAACAGAAATTTTTTATGAGTAATGTGGAAGTGAATAATATCAAATTTCATGCATATTGTATCTATGCATGCATTTTGTACCCAGTACTGCTCACATCTAGATGCAGATATTCACAAAAAATGGTCACAACTTTAAGAAAAAATTCTAGTAGGATAATAGTAGAAAAAGTGATATATTGGTTGATACGAGTATTTCATTGCAAGCTTTTACTTTGCTTATCTACGTATGTTATAAGATGTTTAAAAGAAAATGTCCTAAATTGGTCATAATTAGTGGTTTTAACTTGCTATTTAACGAGAAAAACGTTAATAAAGAATTTTTTTAAAAAACAATATAATACTATGTTTTTATAATAAAATTTTAATTAACTCATTAGTTTTCCAATGATATAGCTTGACTTTTGCATGCGTAGATGGGAGATACTAGAAACAGAGAATGGAAAGGGGACCATACTCTTTTCCTAAATACTCTTTTCCTGTTTGAAAATATCGCAATTTTGGTCACCATTAACTAATTATAATCATTTATACCTTTTAAAGAGAATTCTAATTACACTCATGAGGGGGTAAACAGCAGGCACCCCGCAGCTCTGCCTCGCATGCCCCTGCATCAGTCGGGCATTGCTGAAGATAGCTCACGAGGATACAAAAATTTAGAACTTAAAATAACAATAGTCTCAAAATAATTATTTCTGTTCTGAGCTTTAGAAATGGATTGAAGGGAATAATAATTTTAAAGCATCAAGACAATGGAAGTTTACTGGTTAAACCAATAACAGTAGGAACTTTGCTCATACCATTACATGTCTTCTTTCCGTAGAATGTGGAATATAAAGTAAAAATTGATAATATTAACTGTTAAAAATTGTTTCATAAAGATCTTTTTTTGGCTTATTTAGCAAAAGGTTCGTTGTATTTACTAATTATGACGATCAATTTTCAACTCGAGGAAGAGGGGCAGCTAAGAGAATTTAACGCCTATTTACGCATGGAAATTTAAAGTTTGAAGAAAACCACGAAAAACTCCGAACGATTAGGCCGACGGGAGTGACTGGGTTCGAAACCAGAACCTTCCGTCTCTACCAGTTTCGAAGGCTCTGGTATGAGCTACCTCATACCTACTGAACCTCTCGGCCACTGGTATGAGCAAAAGGTTATAAGAAAATATGCACTAATTCATTAAATGCAAATGATATTTAGTTGCAAAGAAAAAGAAAAAAAAAAACAAGCAATCTGAAACACGTAAAACAATTAATTACTCTAAAAAAAAACTAGCATAGCAGTGTAAGAAATCGCTATCGATTAAAAGCATGTTATTTTTTTTTTCGATTAATAAAATTTATTTGTCATGAGAGTACATGATCTTTTCGTAACAGATTTTTCTTTTTCTTTCTTTCTTTTCTTTTCTTTTCTTTTTTTTTTTTTTTTAAATAACAAAATTACGATTTCTAAAAATGAATTTTGTTAGTATAATGAATTGATTTTTAATACCATTCATTCATTTCTAAAAATTTTATTTGAACTGTAATGCAAGAGTATTTTGATAGTTTATTTATTTACTTTGTACACTCAAGATCTATTTTTATCTTTTTCTTTTTTGTAGCAAAAAAGCAATATTTTGTTGCATTAACACTGTAAACATATCTAAATTGCTAGAATTTTTTTTTTCTTTTTTACGAACGAATCAACAAAAACATTAATTCATTAGTTTACTTAATGTTGTGTGCTATTTTTTTTATTATTAACAGATTGAATGTTAATCAATTTGGACTATTATTGTATTTTTATTTAGTAACAAATCCCATAACTAAATCTTTTAAAACTTACATATATGTCTGTAGTACTTTTTTAAATGTCATTATTTTTAAGTCATTAGTGAGTTATTGTGGTGCATGCACTAAGTCTACAACATAATATTCAAAATAAGTATGTCAAATGATTTTCAGAAAATACCAATTTCCACTACAACAGAAATATAATTGTGTTTGTTTATATTTATTTCCTACTATCAGAAAGCCTAGCTTAACTTATTATAAAAGTATTTATATTAATGAAGATTTGAGTGAATTCTACCTTTACTGCATAAATTAATTTAAAATTTAAGTTATGAAAATATGCACAGAATATGATACAAAAAATAGTAAAACCACAAACAATATCAAATTATTGACATACCATTTAAAATGTTGTAACTTTATTAGCAAAATTATGTTTTTAATTTAAAGATATGATTCATCTTCAAGGGATAAAAAAGGCTGTACCTTTTGTTGCTCTAAATACAGATTACAAAATAATTTCATATACATATCTATTTGCATTTATTTACTTACTTCTTCTTATTAAAAACGATAAAAATAATTTTTAGAAAAACTAAGATGCTTTAAAAATTTTAATTTAATCTATTCATATTTCGTGCTATGTATACTAAAAGAAATTCTACTACTCTTAAAAAATGTGATGGAAATTCATAATATGAAGCGAATATCAATTAATAAATTAAAATTTATTTTTAAAAAACGAGAAAAAAATGAAACTGTTAAAAATCCTTTATAATTATTGGTTTTCTTTGTCTTATATTTCGCATAAATATTTCTACTTGAGCAAACAACCTTTTTCAGAAAAAGTTTTTCTCTGTAAGATTTGGAAAAGCAAAAAACCCTTTCATGGCATTCAAAAGGAAACTGCCTTCTCACCCTCTTTCTCACGCATATTGCAAATACTTTAGCATACAAATATAAATGCCTTTTGTTCAGCGATCCTCCTCCCTGCACAAAAGCGATAGATTAACTAATCATTCAAGGCGGGGGAAAGAATATTTTGTTTTGAATTTTTTCGTGCATCCTGGCAGCTTTGAATAGAACTTATTACAATAATTCTGTAGACCTACCGAAAATTTTTTTGGGGTAGAAATGTTTTTTACTCTGATCCGCTTAAAGGGATGATATTATTATTATTAATAATAATAATATAATAATAATATTAACGTTCAAAAACTTTATCTGGTCCTTAACAAATAATGTGTGTCTGTCATGTTAACTATGAATCACGGAAAAAATCGCCCCACAAAGAAAGGTAACCGAAAAATAAGGTTTTTTAAAATTAAGATTGAAAAAGCCCACATATATGAATAACAAAGATTTGATGACTTTGATTATGGCAATTATAATTTCAAGTAAATCACGTGCTAATCACGTGTATTTGTACTGGAAACAATTACGGCATTATATGCATATTGTTTAATAGTAAAACCTCCATATGAAATAAGGTCCTACTTCCATGATTATCGCAAGGGCAAACGAAGAAGCTGTCCCAGCTACCCAAACTCAAATTTTGGATTTTTTTAAAATTATTATTATTATTGGTATTAATGCAAATTGTAGCTACAAAGACAGTTTGGATGCCCTCATTTAAGTCTTCACTTCAGATATTGAATATTGTTATTCAGTCATTGATAACTCATTACTTATTACGATACAAACCTATATTTCATTTCGTATCATTTTTAAATCCGATTTTTATTTGTGTAATAGAAACGAACAAGGAGAAAACGCTTAAACAGTAAAACATTTTTTTTTTTATTATTATTATTATTATCGGGTAGCACAAAATAAGAGGATAGGGAGGAAACAGATATATGGATGTTAAGACTGTTTTTAGATCAAAAGGACAAATCTATGACATAAGTTTTAATTTGTTTTTGTTCGGAAATTCATGAAACTAGCAGGTGTTAATGTTCAGAAACTATCTAATTCAATTACTAACTCGTGTTTTTTTTTTTTTTTTTTTTTTTTTTTTTTAACCCGATAGATTTTTTAGAAAATAATATCAAAAGGGGCGTTTTGAATTAAATTTCCTCGCGAAAGATGAATAACCACACAAACAGGGGTAAAAACATGTTTGTCACGTGATCAAAATCTCTTATATCTCAATCTTTTTTGTTATCTATCTTTTGAGGTGAGGGAGGGGTTGATTTTATGGGAGGTAGCAAAAAAAATATGAGATAAAATCTAGAGATGTTTGGGAAAGTCGGATTTTCTGTTTTTGAAAGGAGGGGGGGGGGGGCGAAGAGCTAATTTAAAAGAAAATGTAATTTATTGATTCTTTCACCTCTCTTCATCTATAGCTTACATATATAAGTAAAGTTGCTTCTGTCTTCAGATACATTTTTTTAATTAATAATAATTAAATTAAATTTTTAAATTTTTAATTATTTTTCGAATTTTTATTTTACATAAATTTTATGCGCGCGAAATAAACCAATCATAAATGCGTTCATTTGGGGGAAAATCCAAGTCGTAAAGGCCGTGACGTTTCTTCCATAAAATACGGTATGTAACCATCGATGGATAACATGGATACCAATGTAACAATTTTGAAGAATCTGAAATTTTATTAAGGGTGTATTCCAATCTAAACTGCTTATTTTGTGATTTATTTTTTAATTCATTACTTTATTCTATGGTCAATAGAAGAAAGTATTGTAATCGATTTTTTTTTTTTTTTTTTTTTTTTTAGTTCCAGTTTTTAACGGATTTACACGTTTTAGGGATCAGAGATTCCAGAAAACATGTTTTTTACAAAATGTCTGTCTGTGTGTGTGTCCGTATGTCGACATTCAACCATCAAAAAGTGTATGAAGATATGCATAGAATTGAACCAAATTTTTTGTGAATGTTTTTGGCTGTGGCAAGAAAGTCCTCCTTCAGTTTTGAAATATTCTGCCGAAAGAGGGCGCTGCAATCGCGATGTTTGTGCCATTTTCAATATTGTATCACCGAAAAGTATATGAAGTTATGCATCGAATTAAACCAATTTTTTTGTGTAAGTGTATGGCTATGACTAGTTGGTCCTCCTTGAATGTGAAAAAAGGCGCTGCAATAGCGAATTTTAAGCCATTTACAATACTGCACCACCTAAAAGTGTATGAATTTAGTTCTTGAACTGAACTAAATTTTTTGTATATGATTATTTTTTGGTAAGGCAAGTAGGTCCTCCCTCAATTTGAAAACAAATTCTGCCAATCATTCTATTGTCCATTGGCTCGTGAAGAGACGGAAATTCGTTTTTACTCCGATTAATTGACTGAAGAAGAAATTTAATATTAAAATCAAAATTCGTATTGTATTGAATTAAAATTACTAAAGCAATAAAATGATTAACTTTTTTTTTTTAATATTAAAATGTACATATGAGATAGAAGAAAGTTTTGGGATTGGCACATCCAACTAGTTTTTGCTTTCGAACGCGTCAAACTGGCAAATTCTCTTATTTAGACACTGCACAATGTGCCGTGCTTGACGATTCTTTGATAAATGCAGAAAACTTTGCAAAAAGATGCTTTCAAACTGGACATTTTAAACGGAATGTTTCGAAGCATGAGATCTGGGAACGAAAAAAGTAAGAGTCATACTGAAAAAATAATTGTTTATAAATCAAATTCTAATAAATTAAGCAAAAAAAAAAAAAAAAAAAAAAAAAACGGCATTTTTTATATTTTTTCAAAAATCCCCTCAGCAAGTTTAATGTTTTTACTTTTAAAAATCAGCCTGAGAATGTATCCAAATATTTCGAACGGTTGAGGGTGGAAAAATCATCAATAAACGTAATGTGTACAGTAAAACCTCCATAATAAACACTTTCAAATACTAAAAATAACAAGAGAGATTTTTAAGTGTGGTCTTTTTTATGACTCGGACTTTGTGTAAAAGCTACTGTAATGCTTAGAATTAAAATGTTTTGTTTTTGTGTTTAATTCCATCACTGTAATCCAATCTTAGTTAATAATGTTTTAATCTTTTCATAAAAAAAAAGGCTAATTAATGCTTCTTTCGGATACGAAGTTATTCAGAAATTATTTATAATGTATATTCTTTAAAAGCAAAGAGACGGATAGTTATGAATAATGAAATTAAATAAAATTCCATCGAAATTTAAATAACAATAAATACAACATGTTCATATCAATTTTCATAGCATTCTAATTAATTATAGTAAAATGTTATATAATAAAATAAATTTTTATCAAATAAAAACTAATTATCAGGAGAATTTACATGTGTCCAACTGAGAACATTCTAAATTTTATATAACTTTGAATCACATACTATTGAAGAACATATAAAATATAAATCAATATTAAAAAATGCTCCAGTTCATGATAAACAAAAAGAAAAAGAAAAAAAGAAACGAAGAAGAAGTGAAAAAAGATTTAGCTGGGGAAAAAATATCTAAAAATATTAACTATGTATAACATGCATTGAAAATAATGATTATCCACAATTATTCAAATAAATCACAAAGTCATCTAGATAAGATAGTTATTAGGTTATAATGTATTAAACAAATTGAAATAATGTAATCACCTCATTAGATTATTAAAAACTAATAGCCAAGATAACACAATACATGATGTATACTCTCTGTAATACAGAGACAATATAGACCTGTCTCTGATACAGAACCATGAAATTTCACGCTGTGCCTCTCTTGTTGCAGAGTCAGGATTATTTGATTTTTTAAAGATAACTGTTATAACAAGTCAAAACCCATCAAATTAACTTAACAATATGCTGTTTATAAAATCATCTGCAATTACTCTAATTCAAATATTATAATACGCATTAATTTAGGTATAAATTGTAATAAGTAAATTTAATTCTTTATTTAAATCACAACAAGTATTTAAAAACTAATAAATTTATTTTATGATTCCCAAAATCAATATAAAAATCATGAATTTATATCAAGAAATTTCAAAGTCGTTAAATGACTAATAAATTATCAATTAGATTCCAAAAAACTTATAAAAATAAATGAATCTCTATTAAATGATATTGAAAAAATTAGATCTTTAGTCCTGATAAATCAATTAATGATAAAAAGTTAATTAAATCCAATTGATTTTTTAAATCATCAGATTTTAAAGCATTCACCTTTTATATAAACATTTTAATAACAATTTTAATTTTTCTTGAGAAAGGTTTTATAGTAAAAATAAAATACATTGACATGTTTCGGAACCGTCAAATATGTTCCATAGTCATAATATCTATGATAATCTTATAATATATGTTTCATAATATGAACAATAAAAAGACTTTTTTCACGCAGTAAGTCATTACTAGAATTAGTTTATAAATAGTAAAATGTTTGCATACACATATTGAATTTTAATAAAAATAGAAAAATATTGAATATAAATTTAAAACTTTTCATTTTAAAGGTAACGTATGGGCAGAAATAAATATTTTTCTAAATTTGATATTCTTTTTTCAGTCATTCATTTTCTTTTAATCGTCAAAATTATTATTGATTTTTAAATTAATTTTGAATTAAAACTCTCATTAAAGCAAAATTTATTCCCCGCTACTCAAACGTTATAATGTTCCCTGAAAAATACAAATGAAAAATTCTTTAGCTGAAGCTTTTGTGACAAATCACGAGGTTTTGGGGTATTTCAAACATTTATTTGCATTCCTAGGTGCATTTAGTTTCATTGATATAGATTACAAAGCCCTTTTCTCTCTTCCATTACAAAAAGATAGAAACGAAGTACATATTTTTATTCTAAAGCAGGGCCTGATTAAAGCACGGGCCTCCAGGGCCTCGGCCCTGGGCCCACCAATTTCAGGGGCCCAAATATTATGTGGCTGATTTTTTTCCCTTTAATTAAATACTTTTTAAAAATATTGTTTTATAAAATATTAAATGTAAAATTTAAATATTTTGAATGACTCAGTAAAATTTTTAGAAGTTAGGCATTTTTAGGCACTTTTCACCCAAAAAACTTTGTCAACTCATCAAATAAACCTTCTTTTTCTGAAAGTGTCGCCGAAAATGGGTAGATAGCAGGGGCCCAACTTTTTAACAGGCCCTGGGCCCAACTTCAGCTTGATCGGGCTCTGTTCTAAAGATCATTCTATTTATGTGATATAGCTTGTCAAAAAAAACAATACAACTTTACATTCCTGTAACTCAAATTCGAACCGCAGAATAAAGCTCAAAAAGCAGAATAATAAACAGATTCTTCGAAAGTAAATTCCTTTTCCCTTCGTCTATATAACCCCCCCCCCCCCCCCTCTATCCCAATGCACCCAAAGTCCTTTCTTTGATTTTGGGTAGATGGGGCAGCTTCCCCGTTTGCCCTTGCGATAATCATGGAAGTATGACCTTATTTGATATAGAGCTTTTACTATTAAATGATATGCATATATAAAACGATATGCCGTAATTGTTTCCAGTACAAATACACGTGATTAGCACGTGATTTACTTGAAATTATAATTGCCATAATCAAAGTCATCAAATCTTTGTTATTCATATGTGTGGGCTTTTTCAATCTTATTTTAAAAAAGCCTTATGTTTCGGTTACCTTTCTTTGTGGGGAGATTTTTACCGGGGCGATTTTTCCGGGGGAGATTTTTACCGGGGAGATTTTTACCAGGGTGATTTTTTCCGGGGCGATTTGTTCCGCCTACCGTTAACTATATTCAGGTTATTTTTGTTATATAGCGTTTATATTTCACTATTTTTAATTAAAAAAATTATTAAATTAATGAATTCGCATTAATGGAAAATAAAGCTAATCACTGATAATTTTAATAATAATACAATTTAATAAATAGATTAATAATACAATTTTGCGAAAATTAAGATAATTTTATTAAATAATAATA
The DNA here is from genome assembly GCA_964019185.1 of Maratus speculifer. Classification (NCBI taxonomy): domain Eukaryota; kingdom Metazoa; phylum Arthropoda; class Arachnida; order Araneae; family Salticidae; genus Maratus; species Maratus speculifer. Next base: position 23,708,220 of record OZ025299.1, read on the forward strand.
AAGTTATCCATTTTTATTATCTTTTAACTTAAACTTATTTCAATGGTTATTAGCTCCCGATTTGCGTTTTTTGAGGCAAAAAGTAAAATTGTCGTCACATTATATAGCTCTCAAATTAGAATACTTGTCATTAGGATGCGTTTAAATTAAAAAATAAATTTTAAAATGAGTCATTATATAAGCGTAATTGATTTGAGATTTTTTTCTTCAACTACTATTTTTGTTAAATTTATTTTAGCTATAAGGATTGGTCCTATAAAAAACTTGTCGTTGCAAAAGCTGTAGATATTATTAAGAAGATGTAAAATAAATATAATCTGATTTAATAGCTTAAAAATTGACGAAGTAATGGATATTTTTTCCCACCCCACTTTTTTCTTTCGTTTTTAGGTGCGTTCGTAATTATGTAAATACGTAGCACCTATTGTTGTCGCTCAGTCCGTCCGTCTGTCTGTCTGTCCGTCTGTCTGTCTGTCCGTCTGTCTGTCTGTCTGTCCGTCTGTCTGTCTGTCTGTCCGTCCGCATATAACAACGAAAAAACTACCCAACCGAATCGCTTGAAATTTAAAATACATAATTATTACATAATTTTGTCGAGTCATTTCAAATTTTATGAAAATCGGATGGATAGATCAATTACAGGGGCAATCAAAAGGATTCCGTTACATTACGGTCAATGGGGAAAAAAGTTTCAAATGCATTTTAATCGTTTGAAATTTAAAACGTATATTTATTGCATAATTTTGTCGAGTCATTTCAAATTTTATGAAAATCGTATGGATAGATCAATTACAGGGACAATCAAAAGGATTCCGTTACATTACGGTCAATGGGGAAAAAAGTTTCAAATGCATTTTAATCATTTGAAATTTAAAACGTATATTTATTACATAATTTTGTCGAGTCATTTCAAATGTTATGAAAATCGGATGCATTGATCAATTGCAGGGACAATCAAAAGTATTCCGTTACATTACGGTCAATGGGGAAAAAAGTTTCAAATGCATTTTAATGGTGTTACACTCATTTGAATATAATAGAATCGACATGAATCTATGAAATATGTACTAAAAATACATTTTCTATAATCTGTGATGCAAAGAATATTTATTATTAAATTACAGGGCCACACAAATGTATTCCACTAAATAATGTTATACGGGGAAACATTGTTTGGGGGGTGTTTTAATTATATTAAACTACTTCACATTTTATAAATAAGATATACGTTAATGAAGTATAATAAGAATTACTCCCTGCATATTTACAGGAACACAAAGATTTCGACCACTATACTGTATCCAAAGTACGCTCTACTATATTAGCAAGATCTGAATATTTTAAAACTTCGTTATCGTACGAACGCACCTCATTTGCTACGCTTTACGTGCAATTTCCAACTTGTTACTTTTATTTTTATGTTTTTTTTATTTTTTTTATTTGTTTTTTTCCCTTATCAGTAAAAGTTGGCATAAAAATATAGCAGTACAAAAGTTTTAGATAATATTACGTATATTTATAAAGAAAATTATTTGGATTAGATATCTTGAGAATTGACTTGACGTTAGGAATTTTTTTCCTCCAAAAACACCCTTTATTTCGCCCATTTTTAAATTCATCATACTTCGTCACTTCGACCTCCTGTGCATTTACAAATCATTGATAGAGCATATATGTGCTTGTAAAATACAAAAGATGCAATTAAAGTGTTTAAAGATTTTAAAAAATATTAATTATTCAGATTAGTGCACTATTTTCTGATTTAATATTATATAACTTCATTATTCACTATACTATTTCAAATCAAATTTGTGTTTCCATTGCAACATAAAATCATATTTATATAATTTTCTATAAAAGTGATTTCTTGAAGTAACTGAAATGTTTTGACACTATATATCAGTATTGAAGTAAATGTCTATTCTTAGTTAAAAATAATCTATTTTCTATACATAATTATGTTTGTTACGTTTCATTTTATTTGTTTTTCAACCGGTTTATGAATGTAATGTTGATTCGTTATGATTTGTATATTTCTCTAAATGAAACACAAAATCTCTGATTCGGAATTTATAACATTTGAGATCAAACCGATCTATTATATATGAATCGCATTGTAGAGCAAAGGTATAGAACAACAGAAAATGAATATCTCCTCAACACTCGCTAAATGCAAACAAAGACGGATATTGCAATTTTGTGCGAATATATATATATATATATAAGCGTTGTTTTTTTCTTTTGTCTTAAATTTTATAGTGACGAGGAAAGAGAATTATCTTAATTCATTATAGCAATCAACACTAAACACACAGCAGGTAAAAATTCCCGTTCTTCTGAGTAACAATTTTTATTATCTTAGTTCGAGGTTATGTTACTCACAACGCCATGTGTGTAAGCTGAACCAGTTACTCGATATATATGCAAAACATCTCCTGCTGTTTTATTTAATAAAAAATAATGTTACAAGAAAAATATAATTTTTAATATAGTTATAGCTTTTATTAATGTGAAAACGTATCAGTAAATTGCATTTTGAGGATTTTGACCACAATTTCTAAGGTTACTCAGAACGTATTGTGTAAACACGGTTCCTCACTTTACATGGTAGACCAACCTGTGTGTGTGTGTGTGTGTTAATAAAATCCCAACAAAAAATGTTTTTAATGCAAGTTAAAAAAATGTTGATATCTTTTATTAAAGAAATTTAATAATTCTAAAAATACCATATAAGTCATGTGAGTTTTAAAAAATACCAATTTAATTAACTATATTGTATTTGCAGCAAAAAAATTACAAAACATATAACAATAAGTTCATAAAGATTTATATGTATAGAGGATAATTAAAAAAAATATAAATTATTTCTGCTGTTACTTTTACCTGTGACTAAAGTTCCAAGGGGGGGGGGGGATGTTTCTAATGTAAACGAAGAAAATATTATTAGTTTTTAATTATTATAGAAATTTACTTCTGTAATACTTTTGTACTTCGTTTGTACTTTAAATACCGTATAAGTCATTTGAATTTTAAAATTTAATTTAATTAAATGTATATTTCCAAAAAATAATCCGGTCACTAATAAATTATAAGATTTTTGTGTTTCAAGGGTGATTTTAACATAAAAAGTATTTACAGTATTTTTATTTATATTATTAGTTCTGATAATTTTATATTTATCTCTTTCTAAAGTTCTAACATGAAAATAGTAGATGTAAATTTTAAAAGTGGGATTTACAGGCTGAAGCCGCCAATGCTCTTCCATCTGAGCCAGTGTTGAATTCAGGCACTTTTCTCCGGAAGGGACTTCTGTGGCTCCTGGGGGGGGGGGGGATTATAGAGTTCCTGAGGGAAATTGTACTTTTTGACCATTCAAAACGAAAAATTAAAAATTTTCCGGGGGGGGGATGTCCCCCTCGGAAATTACCCCTAAATTCAACACTGATCTGAGCGAATCCGGACTAATATTTGAGGACATATTGGACTACATACTACATATATCTAATGAAAATAGTACACTCAGTGTTAGATTGTTAGATTGATTATTGGATTTTAATAAAGATTTAATTATTACAAATAAAATTAAATGTGTTTTTAATCATTGCAAAATAGATTAAATGATTTTTTAAAATTTAATTATTGAAATTTATTTAGAATAATATTTTTGCAAATTAATTTTTGAAGCTTCATTATAATTTAATTTAAATAAATAATAATTATCGACATAACCGTAGAAACTCATTTCAAACAAACACAAAGAGATTTCACATTAAAAATGTGCGATGCTTAAGCTTCAGTTATTTTATAATATTTAAATCAGTTTTACCAATTTTGTTCAAATAAAACAACCTTTAAGAACTTTTGTTAAAATTAAATAATCTATTTCTGCGATTAAGTAATAAGTTGATTTTAGTAAAAAAAATAGTGCTATCCTGCGTGCCATGGTTTGAAACCTTTCATTTAAAGTTTTATTACATTGAATAGCAACATTTCATATTAACACTTTCGGGTCTAGCATAATATTAATAAAAGATATCATTTTCAGCGACTATTATTTTGTCTTAACGATTATTTTCCTTAACATATTATCAAATGATTATAAATTGAATAGCATCAAAATAACTTATTTCTTTAATTTTCAGAAAATGAGATATTCGTAAATATACAAGAAATTTATTTGGATAGTTAATATTAATATTATTAAAGTAAAAGTTATTTATCTCTCAAAATTGAAAAAATGAAATCAGAATATTAAAGTAAAAGTTATTTATTTCTCAAAATTGAAAAAATGAAATCAGAAATAATAATAAATTTTTAAAATGTCGTAGAGAATAGAAGATTCTATGAAATTGAAAATAATTATGCACATTAAATATTAAAGCAATTGTATTTATATGCCTTACTTTATTTATTTATTTATTTATTTGCATTCTATTTTATGATATATACGATTTAAAAATAAATTTTATTAGTCCAGTATTGCAGTAAACGTTGGGCAGCCCTACAAAAATTGCTCTATACATTTAGATAACATATTACACAAATTATATTTTGACTGCGTAAACGCATGCACAGTGATACATTATTTTGTAAGCATGCTCATTTCTTAATACAATTTTTATTTTAAAAAATTCTGATTACAGAGTATTATTACATTGTTGTTTTTCATATTTTTTGAAAAGAACATTTTTTTTTTTTTTTTTGTATTAAGAACTCTGCAAAATTAAAACTTTACAAAATTTGGGTCTGTGTTTATAAAAACCTTAATTGCTCTACAAGTATACATGTGATCCTCATAAAAATGAACACAGTTTATTGTAATAAACCATTTAATCATAATCTGCAGCTTTAACGCTTTTGCTACGTTAGTTTTGACAGGTTTATCCAAAAAATCTTCGTTCTTTTTCAGTCTGTTGATGGATTTCTATGGGAATTCGGAAAAAGAAAATCTTCTCAAAAATATGACTTGTACTACTTTGTTTACACATCTGGCATTACAGAATAATTTCTCATGTATTTTTCTAAATATTAAACAAAACGTCTAAAATCGCAAGTGTCCGATCATTAATGGCTATATAGTGTAAATATACGTGTATATGTGTATAGTGTAAATATACGTGTATACGTATTAAAATTTCAACAAAATTTTTTTTTAATGTAAGTTAAAAAACATTGTTGCATATCTTTTATTAAAGAAATTTAATAATTCTAAAAATACCATATAAGTCATGTAAGTTTTAAAAAATACCAATTTAATTAACTATGTTATTTACAATACATAATTACTAACTATGTAAGTTATTGGAATTTTAAAATTTAATTTAATTAACTGTATTGTATTTTAAAAAATCCGAAGTAACCTATTATAAATGAAATGATTTTTGTGTTTCAAGGATAATTTTAAAATAAAAAACATTTACTATATTAATTCTGATAATTTTATATTTATCTCTTACTAAAGTTCTAACATCAAAATATTAGATGTAAATTTTAAAAGTGGGATTTCTTGGCTGAAGCCGCCAATGCTCTTCCATCTGAGCAAGTGTTGAATTCAGGCACTTTTTTCCGGGAGGGACTTCAGTGGCTCCGGAGGGGGACATTATAGAGTTCCGGAGGGAAATTGTACTTTTGTACCATTGAAAACGCAAAATTTCAAATTTTTCGGGGAAGGGACATTTTATTGCTCCGAGGGAGGTGGAAATGTCACCCCGGGAGACCCCCTGAATTCAACACTGATCTGAACAATTCCAGACGAATATTTGAGGACATATTGGAGTACATACTACATATATCTAATGAAAATAGTACATTCAGTGTTAGATTATTAGATTGATTATTGGATTTTAATAAAGGTTTAATTATTACAAATTAAATTAAATGTGTTTTTAATTATTGCAAAATAGATAAAATGATTTTTTTTAAATTTAATTATTGAAATTTATTTAGAATAATATTATCTTTGCAAATTAATTTTTTAAGCTTAATTATAATTTAATTTAAATAAATAATAAATATCTACATAAACGTAGAAACTCATTTCAAACAAACACAAACAGATTTCACATTAAAAATGTGCGATGCTTAAGCTTCAGTTATTTTATAATATTTAAATCAGTTTTAATAATTTTGTTCAAATAAAACAACCTTTAAGGACTTTTGTTAAAATTAAATAATCTGTTTCTGCGATTAAGTAATAAGTCTATTAAAATTATTAAAAAATAGTGCTGTTCTGCGGGCCATAGTTAGAAACCTTTCATTTGTAATTTTGTTACATTGAATAGCAACATTTCATATAAATACTTTCGGGTCTGGCGTACTGTTAGTATTAGATGTCATTTTTATCGACTGTTATTTTGTCTTAAGCATGTATTTAAAAAAAAAACGCTTTTCCACCTTCAACAGCTCAAAGTTTCCCGATACAATTTCAGACACATTTTTAAAAGTAGAAACATTAAACTTGCTGAGAAGATTCTTGAAGAGATGTATGAGGTGCCGTGTGATGTCTTTTTTCACTCAATTCATTAGAATTTGAGTTATAAACAATTATCTTATCAGTATGACCCTTTTTTTAGTTCCCAGATCTACCGCTTGGGAAAAATCTGTTCGAAACGCCATTTTTGATTGCTTTTTTTTTTTTTTTTTTTTTTTTTTTCAATATTTTCTGCATTTATCGAAGAATTGGCAATCACGGCACCTTGTGTACTTTCCAAATAAGAGATTTTGAAAGTTTGGTGTATTTGACAGCAAAAATGAATTCAAAAATAAATCGGAAAATAAGCAGTTTGAATCGAAATACACCCTTAACGATTACTTTTCGTAACCTATTATCAAATGATTATAAATTGAATAGCATCAAAATAACTTATTTCGTTAATTTTCAGAAAGTGAGATATTCGTAAAGATACAAGAAATTTATTTGGATAGTTAATATTATTATTATTAAAGTAAAAGTTATTTATCGCTCAAAATTGAAAAAATGAAATCGGAAATAATAATAAATTCTTTAAATGTCGTAGAGAATAGAAGGTTCTACGAAATTAAAAATAATTATGCACATTAAATGTACAAAAGCAATTGTATTTATCATATATGCTTTATTTTATTTTATTTTTTGCATTCTACTTTATGATATATACAATTTAAAAATAAATTTTATCAGTCCAGTATTGCAGTAAACGTTGGGTGGCCCTAAAAAAATTGCTCTATACATTTAGCTAACATATTATACAAATTATATTTTGACTGCGTATACGCATGCGTAGTGAAACATTATTTAGTAAACCTGCTCATTTTTAGGTGCGTTCGTAATTATGTTAATACGTAGCACCTATAGTGTTCGTTCAGTCCGTCCGTCTGTCTGTCCGTCTGTCTGTCCGTCTGTCTGTCCGCATATAACAACGCAAAAACTACCCAAACGAATCTTTTGAAATTTAAAATATATAATTATTACATAATTGCCGAAACGTCAGTGAAGGCTTACTTTGGAGACACGAAATTTTTTGGTTTCTGTCTGTCTGTCTGTCCGTCAGTCTGTCAGTCTGTCTGTTCCGCGATAACTAACGCAAAAAACATCCGATTGGCTTGAAATTAAGTGGGTATGTTAGTGAGGCACTGGGATTAAGCTGTATTGTTTTTTGTTAGATTTGATTCATTCGTTCGCAAAATATAGAATATTTTATTTTGCGCAATAATGTTTTTCTATGGCAAATCCAATGATTTTCAATTTTTTTTTCCTTGAGAGAAAATGACGCATTTCATTAATGGAATTCAATGATAAGTGGACACTGAAATTTACCAGTTAAATTATTCGTATTGTTTTGAAATTTTGTGTATGCATTTGTCAGATTTTTAAAGTTATTACTGTAAATTTTGGAGATTTTTTATAAATGTGTTCCAATAATATAAACTAATTTGTTTTAGAGATTCACTTATTTAAAATGTATTTATTTCATTTTCTTTACTCTCCCTTAATGGTTGCTAAGCAACCATTCATCCTAATCCTTATTATATTTTAATGCTATAAATTTGAAAGCGTATATGAAAATTTAAATGAAGTCAAAATCAAAACTGATGAATTAATTAATGTCTTTGTATCTTTGCTGATAAATATAACATAGCCCAGAAAAGAATATAGGCTATGTTTTATTAATTTTATTCAAATATTTTCCTTAATAACTCAAAATTTCCTTCTTTTTCATATAGAATCAAGAGCGATTTTTTAGATAAAATTTAACCAATTTCCTTTATCGTTGTCAAAAAAAAAAAAAAAAAAAAAAAAAAAAAAAAAAAAAAAATCTGGAATAATTTTTCAACGGCAATAAGTTTTAATTGCGCAATTTCCATTCGAAAAATTAAACTAAGAAAAAATAAATATGACGTCAGAATTAAAATAAAAATAAAAATAGTACTTTGTTAAATATTAAACACGGAAATTTGTTTCGTTAATAAGAATTTTTCTGACAAAAATGGGGGCATAATTATAAGTAAAAGAAATAAAAAAATAATTATATTTTTAACAAATATTTCAATTGGTAAAATTTGACGTCATAATTGAAATAAAACAGGTATTTTATAGTTGTCGTTAAAAATACAAGAAACATGGACAGCAATAACTCATAAATAATGGCGTCATTGCCGAAACTTCAGTGAAGGCGTATTTTGGCGATGCAAAATTTATTGTTTTCCATCTCTCAGTCTGTTCTTCTGTCTATCTGTTCGTCCCCGATAACTGCCACAAAATGCAATCAAAAACTTCTTTTTTTCGTAAACAAAATTGTAAAACCCTAGATTACTGAGTTTACACTTTCAAAAGTTCCTGATACATCAGATTTAGGTGTTTTTGGTGGGCAGGTATCTAGAAGCATGAGGATGAAAAATGCTTATTAAAACTGTCGCTTATCCTTATAAATCAAAATGTAGAAAGAAATACAAGATATACGATAACCATTAGCAGATTGATAGAAGGTTAGAAATTTAAATTTAATGAGACTACGGGGGGTTCAGGGGGCGGAGCCGCACTGAAGAAATCTACTGTGGTATAATAAAAAAACAAAAATAATAGATCATGAATTTTTCAGAATATCCTAACATAACTAAATCTTTAATTTAACGGCTTTTGATGGCTTCAAATTTCTTATTCTTATTTTATTCTTATAAATAATTACGTAATTCGAACATTTTAAATTACAGTTTCCAGGAAGTTGAATATTACTCTAAATGTGTTTTAAAAAAAAAGATGTGAAAAGCTGACGTTGAGGCTCTTGATCTGCAGATTTACTAGTTTTGTCGAGTCATTTCAAATTTTATGAGAATCGGATGGATAGATCAATTACAGGGACGATCAAAAGTATTCCATTACATTACGGTCAATGGGGAAAAATGTGGCAAATACATTTTAATCGTGTGAAATTTAAATTACATACTTATTACATCATTTGGTCAAGTCATTTCCATTTTTTTGAAAATGGGATGCATAGATCAAATACAGGGACAATCAAAAGTACTCAGTTACATTATATTACAGTCAATGGAAAAAAAAGTTTTAAATGCATTTTAATAATATTACACTCATGCGAATATAATAATATTGATATGCATCATAAAGTACATATTATAATATAGATTTTGCATAATCTGTTGTGCAAAAAACTTTTATTATTGATTTACAAGGCCACGCAAGAGTATTCCATTACCTAATGAGAAAAGAGAGAACATTGTTTGTTGCGCATTTTAATTGTAATTAACTATTTACAATTTTATGAGATTGATATATGAGAGCGATATTTTTAAAATTTCATTATCGTACGAACGCACCTCATTTGCTACGCTTCACGTGCAATTTCCAACTTGTTTAATACAATTTTTATTGTTTTTTAAATTCTGATTACAGTGTGTTATGTAAAGCGTTGTTTTTCATATTTTCTTAAAATAATTTTTTTTTTATTTTACTTCATTTTATTTATTTATTTATTTATTTATTTATTTATGTATTGTATTAAGAAATCTGCAAAATTAAAACTTAACAAAATGTGGGTCTGTTTTTATAAAAACCTTAATTGCTCTACAGTATGCATGTTATCCTCATAAAAATGAACACAGTTTATTGCAATAAACCACTTAATCATAATCTGCAGTTTTAACGCTTTTGCTACATTAGTTTTGACAGGATTATCCAAAAGATCTTCGTTCTTTTTCAGTCTGTTGACGGACCTCTATGGGATTTCGGGGGAAAAATCTTCGCAAAAAATAAATAAATAAATAAATAAATAAATAAAAACTTGATCTATTTTGTTTACACATCTGGCATTTCAGAATAATTTCTCATGTATTTTTCTAAATATTAAACAAAACGTCTAAAATCGCAAGTGTCCGGTCATTAATGGCTATATAGTGTAAATATACGTGTATATGTGCTATTAAAATTGCAACAAATTTTTTAAATGTAAGTTAAAAAACATTGTTGCTTATCTTTCATTAAAGGAATTTGATAATTTTAAAAATACCATAATAAGACATGTGAGTTTTAAAAAATACCAATTTAATTAACTATATTGTATTTACAATACGTAATTACAAACCATGTAAGTTATTGTTATTTTAAAATTTAATTTAATTAACTGTATTTTATTTTAAAAAATCCAAAGTAACTTATTATAAATGAATTGATTTTTGTGTATCAAGGATAATTTTAAAATAAAAAAACATTTACTCTATTACAAATATATACTGGACAACTGCACCATAAAATTTAACTACTAAGAATGTATTTATTAAAAATACAACTCATTGCTCAATGGTGCACAAAACAAGAATTTTAATATGAACTTGTACAATCAAAATAAAATAAAAATATCAACGTTTCGCGCCTTCTTCTGCGGCCGTCTTCAGAAAAATATGATAATGAAAGGACTAAGTTTGCATCCTGATCATTATCATATTTTCCTGAAGACGGCCGCAGAAGACGAACGCGAAACGTTGATATTTTTATTTTATTTTAATTGCACAAGTTCATATTAAAATTCTTGTTTTGTGCACCATTGAGCAATGTGTTGTATTTTTAATAAATACATTCTTAGTATTTACTATATTAGTTCTGATAATTTTATATTTGTCTCTTACTAAAGTTCTAACATGAAAATAATAGATGTAAATTTTACAATTTTTGTATTTATTGGCTGAAGCGGGCAATGCTCTTCCATCTGAGCGAATCCGGACGAATATTTGAGGACATACTGGACTATCTACTACATATACCCAATGAAAATAGTAGATTTAATTGTAGATTTGGAGATTGATTATTGGATTTTAATAAAGGTATAATTATTACTAATTAAATTAAATGTAATTTTAATTTTTACAAAATAGATTTAATGATTTTTTAAATTTAATTATTGAAATTTATTTAGAATAATGTTATCTTTGCAAATTAATTTTTTAAGCTTAATTATAACTTTAATTTAAATAAATAATAAATATCTTCACAATCGAAGGAGCTTATTTCAAACGAACACAAACAGATTTCAAATTAATGTGTGATGACTTCAGTTATTTTATAATATTTAAAACAGATTTACGAATTTTGTTCAAATAAAATAACCTTTAAAGATTATTGTTAAAATTAAATAAGCTATTTCTGCGATTAAGTAAATTAAAATTGTTAAAAAACACGTGTTATCCGGCGGGCCATAGTTTGAAACTCTTCATTTGTAATTTTGTTATATTTAATAGTACACTCTAAAAAAAAAATGTGTAAATTTACACACAAAAATGTGTAAATCGATGATACAAAAACGACATGTCTATATGTGTAAATTTGTGTGTAAATTGCGCCAAATGTGTAAATTTCAGAATACACATTTTAATGTGTAATTTGATGATAAGTCCAAATGTGTAAAAGTTATCTGATAATTCTTGAAATACACACTTTAATGTGTGAATTGCACTGAAATACACATATTTCTGAGCACTATTTTTACACATACATATGTGTAATATTCTTTTTTTACATATATTTTTGTGCAATAGGAAAATACCTACAATGTTGTATAATATGCAAAATACACATGTTTTTGTGTTATGTATAGAATGCACAGATTTTTGTGTAATATTCTGTTTTTACACATATGTCTACGTAAAATGGAAAATACACATTTTTGTGTAATACTTAAAATATATAGGTTTTTGTGTACATAGATATTTACCTTATTCTTTGATGTGTAAACTGCGAAAAAAGGTTTTCAAAATCGCAAAATAAAATTACATGAAGAACAAATTCGTATTTGCTTCACGTGTTTCTAAGTACGCGTTCGTAATTATGTACAATGGTAGCACCTATAGTTGTTATTCAATCCGTCCGTCTGTCTACCTGTCCGTTCACACATAAGAACGCAAAAACTACACAACCGAATCGTTTGAAATTTAAAATACATAACCGTTGCATAATTTTATTGAGTCATTTAAATTTTTATGAAAATGAGATGCATAATTTAATTATAAAGACAATCAAAAGTGTTCCCTTGCATTATGACCAATGGGAAAAAATAGTTTCAAGTGCATCTTAATAATGTTACACACTTTTGAACATAATAAAATTGATATGCGTCTAGGAAGTACATACTACAATATAAATTCTGTATAATCTGTAGTGCAAAGAATAGTTTTTATTAATTTACAAGGCTAAACTAAAAAATCTCATTACATTATAATAAAGAAGGAAATATTGTTTGGGACGCGTTTTAATTATATTAAAATATTTCACATTTTATGAAATTGATGCTTATGTTGCTGAGATTCGTTAAAGATTACTTATTTTATAATAGAAAGCAGATATATAGTGTTTACAAAGAGAAAGAAAAAATTTCGGATACTTAAACAGTATCCGAAGTACTGTCTACTATTACACCTAGATCTGAATTTTTTTTAATTTCTTTATAGTACGAAATGCACCTGATTTGCCTTGTTTAACGCGCATTTTCCAACTTGTTTCTTTCTAACAGATTTGTAATCTTAAAACAAGAATTATTTACGCTCAATCAAGAAACAGGGTCGTCTCAAATTATAATCTATTATCTTTCTGATATTATAATCTATTTTTTTTATTTTTATTAATCTGTTGTCTTTCTGAAATTTTAATACATTATCTCCTTCTGTTTGCATATATACAACGTGATGACAGAAAGGATTAATTCATTTTACATAAGGGTTTGCAAGCAGTAAAAGAATACTTAAAAACAATTTTTTGATTATTAAAAAAATAACTTTAATAATAGAATGTAGATATTACATTCTTATTTATGAAATTATACATTTAAATCAATAATAACTCTTTATACATGATTTTTAAAAACGGTCATTAATTGTTTATATCTTACAGCAACTGAATGCTGTACTCTATTTTGCCTATAATGTAAAATTTTTATGTTCGTTTTTTTTTTTTTTTTTTTTTTTTTTTTCAAAAATGTAATTTCTGGCTGGATTCTGTTGCCAAAGCCATTATAACACTGATACTATCATAAATAGTACAAGGGATTAGAATTATTACTATGCAATTTTTAGAATAAAATGGGGTGAAAAAATTATTTTTATCAGTGTATTAAAAATACAAGTTATTTTTTATAAGACACAATAAAAAAAGAATAAGGAATGTGAATCCAGTAATGGAACCTCACAAAAGTAATAGATTTTATAACAATAATTAGAGCCAGAATTTAATGAAGGCATGCTAATAAAACAAAATATTTGCTTCAAATAAATTTAACAAATTAGCATAGCAATAATTAATGAAATATTTTGAGAATTGTTCACTGTTTAAATAAATCATTGTAACTATCACAATATCAAAATTTTAATTATTTTAGATACATTGTTTAAAATTCTAAATGTCAGGGAATTACAGTTATCAAATTATTTATACATTGGAAGGTTTAGATGGATAAAAGAAAATATGAAAAAAAAGTTATTTTAGCACAAATTCGTTTACTTCCCTCTATTTTTAACAATTAACAAGTTGAGCGCCACTCAATCTCCGGCGACAGATGTGACACAATAGATGCAGTTAATTTTTCAGAATACAATTGATTTTTAACAATTTCTGTAACTTAATTGTTTTTATTTAAATGGGAATTATTAGATTTAATTAAGCGCCCCCCGCCCTCAGTAACAGTAACACACGCTTCTTTTAAATTCTTAAAAATAAATGAAATTTTGCAAATAGTCATAAGTACATAAAATTCAAAATTTTCTTTCTAACGAAACATAAACACATGCAAATTTTGCAAGGAAAGAAAAATGACCGTATTAGTTTTTTAAATGGAGACAACTCTTAGCAAATTCATTCAAATTTTCCTGAAAATCGATGGAACTTTAAAATATTATTTTCTGTGTCTTGATTAGGAGCATAAAAAACAATTTAGACTTTAAATCATGTAGAGAGGAGTTAATGAAATATATATACATAAATTAAATTGTTAATTATTTTTTATTAACCAAAAATATTGAAGCTTGTCCATTACCTTCCCATCTAGCCTATATATACCTCATATGCATGTTGTACATATCATACATTTCATATTCATACATTTATAATGCGATTATGATTCATATATGAGTTAAATCTCTGTTTAAAGTAGAAACTATTGGGATGTGATAATACATGTATAGTAATTATGTTAACTATTGGTTAAATTACTTTTAAAACCCAAAACTTTTAAAATTTAAAGAAACGTAATTTTAACCGCATAGTTTTAAAAAGGAAAAAAAAAATCTGATTTAAATACTATTTAAATGAATAAATCGTTGGAATGCGGCCTTTTATTTCAACAAAATAAAAATTAAATTTAGTAAAGTTTATTGAATTGATAAAAGTTAAATTAATGTTAATCATTGCTTTTATAAAATGTTCATGTGAAATTAATTAAAACTAAAACTATTAACTAAAAGAGAAAGCTGAGAAAATACTTTTCCCTTACCTATTTCTTATGAATGACCTTCCTCTGTGTTAAATTAGGATAATCCAAATAGAAATACGTAGATTCTTTCGTAGAATTATGTCCGAATACAGTACAATGACATTAATGAGCTCTTTTTAACTACATTACTGACACTGTACCTTTTCGGACTGTCATGTAAAATATCCTTTGGCCGCATTCTTGTAACATTTTCCTAAAAGTTTTAAAATTCATGCGAACTATATACGTTTATAAAAGAACAAGATATACGAGCAAACTGAACGTTTTTTATTCCAAAGACTAACTGTTGTGATCGTCTGCGTGTGAATTTATTGCTGCGAAACGCAGAGCAGATGTTGAAACGCAGCAGATGTTTTCTTTTATTTATTCAATGCTAGATTTGGAAGTTAAACGCACGTTATTTTCATAAAAGTGGCTCTAATTAAAATTTTCGGTTTAAAATTTTTTTTTATGCATTTCACTTTTGTTTCTATTCAATTTCAAAAAGTTTCCTGTTAAAATGAATTGTAGAGTTTCTTTTTTATAAATTATTGTATTGTATTAGTCATAATTTGGGTTATGAATTAAAATATTGCCTTAATACATGTATCAATTACAGAGCAATCCAACTATTAACGCAAGTTAGAATACGGACAAACAAACCGTATTCTTAAGCATTTTCAACAAAGTTGTAAAGTATTAAAACGACTAATAGGTTGGAATTTGACTTTTAGAATTTTATACCCAAAAGACGATAGCAAATTTTAATTCTTTTGTACCGCCCTGTATTTTGTCTACTATTTTTGCATAAGGTTATGCCACTATTTAGCTATGATTTAATTAAAACAAAAACACGTTTAAATCTAGTGAACTTACATTTCCAGAGGTTATCATACATAGGCAGCCATGTATCAAATTCTTTCGGTGGTCCTGTATATCATTTTTCTCCATATATATCTTAGCTTATTAAATGCAATTCTGTGTAAAAATGTAGAATTTATTTTAAAACCACCTTTAAGCTACTTCCGTTCATGTACTGTAATCTGTGCACTTTCTGCTGTGTTACACTGTACATGATCTACAGCATTTGTACACAGAACGCAATATGCAAAAATCAATATAAAAACTCATATCTCAATGAACAAGAAAGAAAAATTATGCGTTAAGGATAGATTACGAAACACTTTCCAACACTTCCTGAAATCTTTAACAAAACTTCATTATTTAGGAAAATAACGTGTTAATGTCCATAGCCAAATATGTATTTCAATACTTTTGAACAGCCCTGTATTTAATCTGTCTGTTGATATATATACTATATAATAAGAAAATTTAGTTAAGCAAGAAAACGCTAAATTTTCGTTAAATTTATTTATTAGTAATTCATACTAATGGATAAAAACGTACTTGAATACTTTTGATCAGCTCTGTAGTTTACCTAGTACCTGTATTACAGTCCAATATTTACCTAAAATCTATTTTAAACTAAAACACTCTTAAAACTTCTTAAATAACATTTCCAGAAGTTATCATAGAATTGTGACCACGTATCCAGTACTTTACATGATCCTGTATATCATTTTATCTATATTCTACAAACATTTCTGAGTAAGCGGTTCGACATAAAAATGTATAACTTATTTAAAAACCACCTTTTAATAAATTACGCTCGTATTCAGTAACCTTTACGAGTTCTTTTGTGTAACCTTGTATATAAACTATAGAATTTATACACACTATGTTATATGCATATATTTAGTGAAACTTAAAAACGCATATCATAATTAAAAATGCATTTCATCCATCCATCAACCATCATCGATATACACAGTACTTCAAATAGAATATACTATTTGAAATCTTTTGTATCTCCCTGTAAATGCTATGCACTTCATGTTATGACTCAGCGTATCACCATATCAAATTTATTGTACACGAAGTCGTTTAACATTATTAAAATATCTCGCAAATAATCCCCCGCCCTTTTGTTCTTGCATAATGGAATTCTTTCGTGTGGCCCTGTAAATAAATAATAACTATCATTTATACTGCATTTTTTAAATACATATTTTAACGTACTTTCCAAATGCATATAAATTTAAATATGTTTGGCAGGGTGTTACACCTTTAAAACTCATTCGAAACTATTTTTTCCCATAGGCCGTAATGTAATGGTAAATTTTGACTATCCCTGTAAATAAATTAATCATGATAGAAACTCCATTTTCAGTAGGGTTTGCGCTAACGTGAACATCAATAACATCTAAAATTTTCATGGAAATTTGAGTATATTTAGGAGAGTTAGAGCGCGGACAGATGGACAGACAAAACGAATGCACTTTTCAATTTTGTCGGAAAGTCTTCTAATACATTTAGAAACTGTCTTTTAAAATTTACATATTTATAATTACGTAAAACACTCCAATTCGCGTAAATACACGTAATCTTTAACATTTACACACTTCTGTGTGTCTATTAACTGATAAAAACTTACGTACCCATTCTAATAAACAAAATACACATAAAAACAGGCAATTTTTTGTACGAAATGTGTAAATTTTAAAACAAGTGGGTGATTTCAGAAATTTACACACTTCTCTGAGTAAACATCATTATGCTTAAATTAGAATAACACTCCAATTCGTGTAAATTCGGGCATTTTTCGGAATTTACACACTTGTCTGAGTTTATCAAGTGATAACAAATTACACACTTACTTTCAGACGCTAAATACACACAAAAACAGGTAAATTTCCGAAAAAAATGTGTAATTTTTATTACAGGTGTGTAATTTTACAAAATTACACATATATGTGTGTAAAATTAGCCAATTTACACATTTATTTTTTACAGTGTAACATTTCATATTAACACTTTCGGGTCTGGCGTAATATTAATAGGAGATATCATTTTCATCGACTATTATTTTGTCTTAACGATTATTTTTCCTTAACCTATTATCAAATGATTATAAACTGAATAGCATCAAAATAACTTCATTCGTTAGTTTTCAGAAAATGTGATATTTGTTAAAATTCAAGAAATTTATTTAGATAGTTAATATTAACATTATTAAAATAAAAGTAATTTGTCTCTCAAAATTGAAAAAATGAAATCGGAAATTATTATAAATTCTTTATACGTCGTAGAGAATAGAAGATTCTACGAAATTATAAATAAGCACATTAATTATAAAAACAATTGTATCGTATATGGTTTAATTTTTTTGTATGTTTTTTATGATATATACAATTTAAAAATAAATTTTATTAGTCCAGTATACGTTGGGCGACCCAATTAAGGGTGTTCTCAAATCCAAAACGGCAACTATATGACATACATTTTAATTTATTTTTGTTTGGAAATGCATGAAACTAACAGGTGTTGTTGTTCAGAAACTATCGAATTGGACTGTTTTTCCGGAATTTTTTTCAAACGCAATAGAACTTTCAGAAAATAGTACGAAAGAGGGCATTTTAAACCGAATATCCGTACTAAAGAAAAATAACCACTCAAGGGAGGATGAAAAAGTCTTCGTAATGTGATTAAAATTGCTTATAATTCGACAGGTATTTTATTTATCAAAGAATAGAAAACACAGTTTGATGCCAAATCGCTTTCATAGTCAGACTTTCCAATTTTCTATCTTTCTTTCTTTATATATTTTTATACCTTTGTTACATCTGCTTATCTAAAAAATGAATTTGTAAGTGTGTCAAAACGTTTTGGGTTTGTTGAGGGGAAAAAAAAAAAAAAAAAGAGTAGTATTCAATGATATCCTATGAGCAAAGTACTTATCCTTCTTGTTCATTCAAATTTGGAAATTTCAACATTTTTTCCCTCAACTTGTAGATAGGAAGGTGCCTTACACTGTAAGTTTAAAATACTTTTAAGATAATTATGTGTATTTTAAAATTTGTGTTACATTTTTACAATTTCCAAAGTATTAAAAGTTTCTTTTTACTCATTTGTTTTGGACTAGAAAAAGATATAAAAATTGAGAGCTTTGGCATGAAAGAGTTCCTCCGAAAGGAGGAATTCCACCTTTTTTAATGCAGATTTGGATATTCTCTGGATTTATTCAAAAATCCAAAGAAAATTTTGAAAAAGCAATTGAGAAGGAGTAGGGGGTTAGTAATTGGACATTTGTCTATTCAAATTCTTGAAGTTTGTTTTTTATTTATTGTGCAAAAGAGGCAAAGTTAAAAGTAAGCTTCTACATTAAAAAAAAAAAAAAAATCTAAAAGACATGTAAATGAAATTGTTCTAAATGACTTTTAATAATGAAATTTTTTTGAGATTTTGAAAACTCAAAGTGAAAAGAAGTTTCTTTTTGGAATAGAATATTTTGTTCTATTTATACAACACTTTTAGGGTAATTTCTGTGATATGTTTTTCGAGATGTATTTCTGAAGTAAAGATCAATTTAGTAGGGAGATTGTTTTCTTTCGGAAAAAAAAAAAAAAAAAAAAAAAAAAAAAAAAAAAAAACGGTGGAAAGGGGATTTAACAACTAAATTATTCAGAATATTTGTTTTGGAAAAATAATGACTGTACTTCACATAAATTCATCTTATACATTTGGATTTACACTTTTAGCTTTATTAATATAATCATTTTGCAGTTACATTTAATTTTATTGTACAAAGTAACTGTTAAAATGACCCTTAAATTATGAAAGTTTGGGGCCGTTCACTATAAAAACAAAATGCCCAAATTGGGTAGAAAGATTTTTGGGTACAGCATTGTTCCAATTTGGAAAGTTCAGTTTGTAGCACAAAATCGTTTTAAAAAACTCTGATTTTTAATGACATTAAAACAATTAAAATATCTTAGATAGTATATACATTATACCTCAGAAATTTTGATTAATTTGATGTTAATAAAGATCTGCTCTGTTTTGAACCATTTTGGGTTATCTATTTTGGGAACAACACTCTACCATTTTGGAATCCTTACTGTACCATTTTAGGAACATTATTATACCCAGAAATATTTCAACCCAATTTGGGTCTTCAATTTTTACAGTGTTGTATAAATAGAAAAAAATTTCCACCTTTTTTCTCAATTCCCACTTTTGTGCCTGGAGTTTACTGAGGGATAACGAATCTTCCTATCTACATATAAAAAAGTCGAAATTTCCAAATTTGAATGAACAAGAAGGATAGATATTTCCCCATAGGATAACGATACTCCACCCGAACTAGCGGAGATCCTGAGAATGACTGCTTGAGCCAGTGTGTTGTGCAGTGTTGAATTCAGGGGGTGGCCCGGCGGGGGACATCCCCCCCCCGGAGCATTGAAATGATTATCTCCCAGAAATTTTGAGATTTTGTGTTTTCAATGATCAAAATGGGCAGTTTGGAGCCAGAAATATCCCTCCCGGAGAAAAGTGTCTGAATTCAACACTGGTGTGTCATGATCGTAATGTTTCAGGGGCATGAGGGCATTATAATTTTCCAAGAGCAGAGCAACACTTACCTTTTCCCCTCCAGTTTTTTGTATTTTTTAACGGTTATGGCCTAGTTTTGTATTTTAATTTTCTCTTCCTTTTAGCTCACAGGTCATCAAAGCCTAAGAGCTAATGTCTCCGTACATTATGTATATATGTACATACGTATGTACTTATAATGTGCGTAACGCGTTAGTTCTTGATAGAACTACTCGATTTGCTTACTTCCCCCCTTAATTTAAATAAATGGATTTTTCATGGAGAATAACCCGATTTACTTCAGTTATGTTATACGGGTTCTTTCTGCAGCAGTGCTTCCCCGATTAGTTTTCATTGGTAAAGTATAAAGTTGGTGAACGGGTGCTAATCTCCCTTTAATTTAATAAATGTTTTTTCATGCAGGATTCTCAGATTCTTAACCCCTTGGGGACGAACGACACGTATACGGGCCGCAAAAAGCCTTAAGAGTCCTTGTTTATCCCCACCAGTAAAATTTTACTGTAAAAATTGCCTTATTTCTCTAGCATTTTCTCGATTTAATAAGGCACAAGTTTCTGTTTTTAGAATCCGGGGACAAAGCATTAAGGGTGCTCTTAAATCAAAAAGGGCAACTTTGTGACATATGCTTTAATTTACTTTTGTTCGGAAATGCATGAAAATGGCAGGGGTTGTTATTCAGAAACTGTCTAATTGCACTCAAATTTCTGTTTTTTTTTTTTTTTTTTTTTTTTTTTTTTTTTAACAATAGATCTTTTATAATAAGCCTTCAAAGTTGACGTTCTTGAGCCCATTTCCTGACGAAAGCAGAAAAACTGGTCGAAAAGCAGGAGAAAAACGGGTGATCACGTGATCGAAATAGCTTAGAACTGGATAGGAAATTTAATTATCATAAAATGGAAAACTAAGTTCGATTCGACATTGCTTCCATAGTCAGGCATTCCAATTTTATATCTTTCTGTTAAAAAAAAAAAAAAAAAAAAAAAAAAAAAAAAAATTGTAAATGTGTCAGAACGTTTTGCGCTTGTTGAGCGGAGCAGTTGAGAACACTCTTAAAAACTTCTTAAAAGGCCCCCGTCGCGAAGGGGTTAAAGATAGAATTTGGTATACCGGTTTACTTTGCATTTAACATAGAAGAGAGGAAGGCATATATGATCAATTTTTACATTTTGGGCTTTTTCTCAAAAATATTATGAGCTGTTGAAACATAAATTGATTTAAATGAATATTTGCACTTTGTTCTTTTGGTAAAATATTTAAATAAATTTATTTATCAAGAATTCCTAACTTATATTATCATTCTAAAAATTATCTAAATTTGTACACATGCGTCCCTGAGAAGGGGTAGTTGTGAAAATACATGGGACTCATGTGAACATATGCATAGATAAGACAAAAATAAATTTTGTTAATAAAAACTGTGATAAAAACTAATTAGATGGCCTCTTTCTAGTTGTGTGAATAAATCAATAAATGTTGCAATATAGATGCAAGAAATTTTACATAAAATCATACACTAATATACCTACTCTTTTGAGTCAAGCATAGCAAAACTGTGTTATTTAATAAGTTATTGAATAATTCTGTTATTGTGCTTTTACTTTTTTTTCAAATGTTATGCAATCTGCGACACAAAATTGTGCATCATGATTTTAAAAATTGGTAGAATTGTGATATAAAAAATTTATGATTATCACAGTACTACTTATCACTTTTTGTACAACTAAATTTTACTTTTATTAAATAAATTATCTCAAAAAAAATCTTGATGAGATTCATTTGTAAATACAAAATAAAAGAATAATAATAATAATAATAATAATAATTGTAAAAGTGGGTAAAAATCCCAAAGTTACTTTATCCCTTGTGGGCAGCCTGGATTTTTCTGAATGTAAATGAACAAGTATTTTTTTTTCTTTTGATGATAGGATACATTCTTAATCATATATCATATATCTATAATCAAGAATTTTTTCTTCTGTTACTGAAGCCTAATCTTTTAATTCTAAAAGTTATTACAATATTTTATAATATTAAGCAAAAATAAAAGTTTTTAAAGACTTCATTTAAATTTCAAAGCTGCTATATATTTGCATATAAATATGTTTATTGCTACATTGGACTTGGTAGGTAGTTTCATAGTTTGTAATGAATGCAGTGCTGATGAGCAGTAAATTTATTAGGGAAAGAGAGTGGGGGGGATTTAACCTAATCGGCTCTGAAGTATCACAAGTGATACTTCAAGACCGAGGAGGATATAAATTAAACTATTTGATATTTTTAGATTTTTATTTCACTTTTATATAGCTAAATGTTTTTGGCTTGGTATCAAACCAATACATGGCACAGTATTATTTTCCCATAAAATAAATATTATTTCCATCTTAGTTTGCAAAATACATTTCAGAAAGTAAAAAAATGTTCATAATTAATCTCTTAACTGATCAATATTTTTGAAAAAAGAAAAAAAAATACCTTTAAAATAATTCCTATTTTTCCATGTCTTTTCCGAATTTTTAAGGCCCCACCAGTGGCCGAGAGGTTCTGACCTCTCGAGTGGTAGACGGCAGGTGTTGGGTTCGAACCCAATCGCGGCCGTCGGCCTAACCGTTCGGAGTTTTCGTGGTTTTCTTCGAACCTTGCTTAAATACGGGTTAGATTCCCTTAGAAAGACCCCCACGAAGGGCATCCCCCCATGGTCCTATATCCCTAGTGTAGATAATCGGACGACAAAAATAAACCAAACCAAACCGAATTTTTAATCTGCCATCACCGGTTTTTCAAAACAAAAATTTTTACCTAATTGAATCAGTAAAATGCTCGGATTAAAGGATGCAAAATTTACAATAGAAATTTACTGGTGAGAATAATAAATCACGATTGTAATAGGGATACCTGTACATGGTTAGGGCAAATTATGATTGGCAAAAACACATTGCCTGTATGACGCACGGCCAAATCAGGGAAGCGGTTAATTAACATCCTACGTTTAAAACGTGAATTTCGATGAAAATTCGCAATTTTTTTTTATTTGATTTTTTTATAGTATGAACTTTCTGTTTCTTAATCTGCTTTTACTTTTCCTGTACGCCTATTAAAAATGAAATAGAGCCCTTTAAAAAAGCAGGCGACGTTATTTTAAATTGAAGTAAAAAATAAATAAATAAATAAAAAAAAATTTAAATGCGCTTTCTGAAAAATATTTTAATCGGAAAAGTTAAACGACTATTACTCTAACTCAAAATTTTTTATTTTTTAATCATGAACATTTTTGTGTAAATTTTCGATGTCTAGTAGTGTAAAAAAAAAACTAAAGAATTAGCTCTAATTGAATTATTTGTGGATATATCGCTATTTTTATGCAGAATTATATGTAAAATCACTGATAATTCTGTATAAAATAGCGATAATAATATATGTAATTGTATATAATCACTGGTATCTCTTTTAGATTTTCGTATATTGACTAGTTTTTACTTTATTACACTCAAGAGTGTTTATGCGTATGTTGAAAAAAATTTTGAGTTATATGCAATTTTCCTTTTATTAGCCTCCTATGCTATTTCTTTCAGACAAGCTAAAAAATGTCGTGTCATCAGCCCTGAATTTTCTACTCAACCAATTTTGATAATTTTTTTTTTTTAATGAAAGCTATTTATTTGTAGTTGTGCCCATTTTAGCTATTTTTTAATTTATTTCCATTTTTATATTTTATTTTTAATTTTAAATGCTTTTTACGATATTTCTTAAATATGGTGGCAATTCAGTTTAGCTTTTCTCTCGATAATAAAAATTTATTTTCCATTATCACTTTCCACGAGTCAGAAGCTTTATTTCATCAGTGAACTTGTCCTTGCATTTAAAAGAAAAGAGTCAATTGTTTTCGTAAAATTTAACCACAATAAAATGATTGCGTATAATTATGCACTAATTGAGGTAAAAAAATATATTCACTGAGAAATAATAATAATCATGTAAATAAAATAACAGAAAATAATTTAAGATAAAAATTAATGTTTAAAGAAAAATTTCAAATCAGGAAAATGATGTCATTCAGCAACCAGATAAATGGGAATTACAATATTATTACGGATGCCTTTTTCATATTACTAATAACAGTGACTTTTAAAAAATATTTGAAGAGAAAATGACGTCACTATTTAAAACATCGCATTTTTACTCATAACGGTATTACATTTCAATATTTCTTTTCATTATTGACACTGAGATTGAGATTTTACTTTCAGATGACTTCAGTTAGTGAAAATAATGTCACAATAAAAATGAAATTAGTTTTTTTTTTAATAAAATTATTTTTCTGTGAGTGCATATAAAATAAAATTTCTGGATTTCGACGGCACTCAGACAATTTTAACTGAAGATGTGCGAATATTTGCATGCAAAATTGTAACTGGCAAACTTGACATTAAGTTTGGAAATATATTTATTATACATTGATTCAATAATGTAAGTACTTTTGCTTTTTTTAATACCAAATCGATCGGATCTTTTAAATATTTCATTCGTCGAATTCGATGGGATTCCACTCGTTTTATTGTTAAAATACATTTCCTTTTTCTCAGCGTCTATAAAAAAGCGTTTAAACTAAAGAAAAAATCCGTTTTTAATGAATCTAGTCAATGAAGAAGTAGCACGTCAAATTGTATCTCTTTATTATTCCGCAATTCCAATGACTCAGAGAGAAATTGCTAATCTATTGGGTATTTTACGCCGTTGTGTTTGCTATTATATTGATAAACACAAGAAAAATGAAGTTAGTTCATTGCATTCTAAACGGGGTCGCCCTTCTAAAAGACCCTATCGATTTTTTTTTCTTATTGGACGCGAAACTGAATTCTCATAATCTACATTCAACTTGTTTATTTATTTATTTATTTATTTTTATTTTATTTTATTATTATTTTTTTTTTTGAGCCGTTTTTATAAAAAAAAAAAAGCTAAGAAATGACAGAAAGTCATCAAAATTTTAAAAAGTTGCATATATAATGGGTATTTTTTTATATATATAATTTTCTTTATTCCGATTTAGACTACGCTGATAAATACTAAAAAATGTGTCAAGTAGAGTCGAAAAAAAAAGTGTCTCCGAACTAGTCGAATACCTTAAACGCTTTACAATATATATATTTTGAGAATTTGTAGATATATAAATTAAGGAATTTTTATTTTTTACTGCATGATTTATAGGTTATCAATAATTAAATCGATATTTTAAGGGTGTTAGTCACTTTAGATCCGTATTTGTGATCATAAATTATCAGACCCCTAAAGTAGCCCTTTCAGAAAAAAAGAGCTTCTTCTGTCTCTAGGTTGTTCGGGTCTGTTTTACTATTAATAGTACATGTCATTTCTCTGAGTATTATTTTTCTTTAAGGCGTATGTCCCTGTCCGCGAAGACATTCACGAGCTAATGCTATTCCTATGGGAAGGCATTTTTCTAATAACTCTTTCGCATTTTCACATTTTTAAATCATATATATATATTTGAAATGAGTTCTCAATTGCGATTAATCGGGCAAAGCGGAAATTATTTTTAGGTCTATCCTGATTTCCATTCAGAAATTAATCGCAATTAATGTGGCTATTTAGTATTGCCCTTGATAAAGAGCTAAATACCACATTTTCAATTTTATTTCTAATTCTGACAGCTCCTCTGTGTGATATGGTTTGGCATTAACAAAATTTTTACAGTAATTGATGTTGAATTTTAGTATTATCTAATGGTTCTATATATATATATATTTGCATTGGATAGCTGAGGTCCCTCTCAAGATCGCTCCTTGATTACTTTTTCGATTTTGGTCGCAAGAATTTTTTATAAAGTTAGTTTCACTTTCTGAATCGGCTCTGAAAGTGAAACCCTTCCTAAGGGCAGATCCTCTTAGGAAGGGTTTTGGTTGTGGTTTAACCTGTCACTGTGCATTTTGTATATAAGGCTTCGTTTATGAAGTCTTGAAATTAAGCATGCTAAACAAAACCTGGTTTTCTTTTACGTTGTGCTTTACAGGCATTTTATTTTCCGTGTTGCTAGATTAGGGATGCTGTCCTTCTTCTGGGGGATTTTAACCCCTTAACTGGTTCGTTTTTTTTACGTGCAATAAATTAAAAATATGGCTAATCTAAAATATTCGTAATATTTATTTTAAACACTTTTACCTTTGAGTATGTCATTCCATTAAAAAAAAATTAGTGGTGTCAAAATGCTTTAAGGGTGTATTTCGACTCAAACTGCTTATTTTCCGATTTATTTTTTAATTCATTTTTGCTCTCAACTGCACCAAACTTTCAAAATTTCTTATTTAGAAACTACACAAGGTGCCGTGATGGTCGATTCTTTGATAAATGCAGAAAATATTGCAAAAAAAAGCAATCAAAAACGGCATTTCGAACCGATTTTTCCCAAGCGGGAGTTCTGGGGGCGAAAAAAAGGTTCATACTGATAAGATAATTGTTCATAATTCAAATTCTAAAGAATTGAGCGTAAAAAGACATCACACGGCACCTCATACGTCTCTTCAAGAATCTCCTCGGCAAGTTTCATGTTTCTACTTTTAAAAATGTCTGAAATTGTATTGGAAAATTTCGAGCTGTTGAAGGTGGAAAAGCGTTTTTTCGAATACACCCTTAAATGATGAACTATGCAAATTCGTTATGCCCGAACGCCGTTCGGGCAAATCAGTTAATTGGTTAAACTTTCACGAGAAATTTTGGGAGAAGTATTAGCGGGGGAAATCAAAATTTATAATAAGAATTTGGGCAATTTTTTCATTATTTCACTTTTTCAAGTTTCTTTTTAGTCATATTATATTATTTGGATCGCGATTCGTCGATTTAAAATTGACATGGAAGGGATAGTCCTTCCAAAACATCCAAAACTTAAATGAAGAAAGTTTTTCTTCCTTGCATTTTAGATAAATCTTTATTTTTTTCTTCTGTCATACCGCAAAATAGCCAATTTCAAGACCCCTCTATTAATCCACACTGACATCACAGCAAACTAAACGATGGAAAGGGCGCTGGTGGAATTAGAAACCGTGTTTCCAAAATAGTTGAAAATGAAAAGACTAGTGCTGGGTTTTTCTTTCTGTTTCAGATACATTTGCATTTCCGCCCCCAATCATTAAACAAACTATCCGCTCTCTCCTATTTATTTCCCTATTAGTGCACAGTAGAGGTCTGCACCGGCAAGGCCGGTAGAAATTGAATAATTTTTTTCAACGGGCCGGCCCTTCGAAAAAATTGAACGGGCATATGGGCCGGGCCGATAACAAAATTTTAGCTGGCCTACCGGCCCATTATAAAGTTTTCTCCAATAACGATAAAATATGAGATATTTTCAATGAATATGGCTTTACCGGGAATAAGTATAAGATTGACGATACTAGTTTGACAAAATCAATACAGAAATGAAGCTTGTACAGTGTACAGATCGGCATCGAACAGTTACTTTGCGTTTAACCTGATATTAATACTTTTTTAGCAGACTGAAACCGAGTCGAGGTCAGGATTGCATTTTTTTTCTTTTGCCGAGCCGAACAAGAACTAGACTTAATTGTTCTCAAGATGTGAATGACAAACAACATGATTTGTAAAAGTATTAATATCGATAAAGAACATATGCATACTTAACTTTGAAAATATACTTCAAAATATACTTAATGGTATAAGATTAACAAGAGTAGTAAGGAAAGGAGAGTACGGGCTCAGCCGCAGGCGGGGCGGCGGGGCCGTCCCGCCTGCGGTGCCTCCGGCTGTCCCTGCGGCTGTCCCTCTTGCGGTGCCTCCTGCGCCCACCGTGCCACCGCCACCCTCCTGCCCCCTACTATGCATCCCCCTCCACGAACGCCCCCTAGTGGAAAAAAGGAACATTCTATTATAACAGGAGAGGTGAACAACCTTCCCTAATTAAAAATATTATCAATCACATCTCAACTCGGAATCATACTGTATGATGAAGATTAAATTTATATTTGAATTTTGAACAACCATAATTTTAATGAGTATTATTAATTAAGTGAAACAATGGAAAATCTCAGTTTTTAACCATTTTATTTAGATTTCTTCAACTACAAGATGGGAATATCAATTTAACGCAAGAAAGTTAAACATATATTTGAATTTTGCTTGATAGACATCTTAATGAGTAGTATTAATTAAGTAAAAACAATGGAAAATATCAAGTTTTATAGAAAAAGACCGATTTCTTACGATTTTTATCAATTACATGATCAATGTAACGACTTAAAAGTTGAAAGTTAAACATGTATCCTAGTTTTTCAACAGCTATAGCCTTAATGAGTATCGTTAATTAAGTAAAAAAACAATGGAAAATATCAAGTTTTATGGAAAAAGACTGATCTCTTACGATTTTTATCAACTTAAAAGAGAAAACTTAAACATACATTTCAGTTTTTCAACAGCTATAACCTTAATGAGCATTCATAATTAAGTAAAAAACAATGGAAAATATCGATTTTTATAGAAAAAGACTGATTTCTTACGATTTTTATCAACTGCAACATCAGTGTATCGACTTACAAGTTGAAAGTTAAACATGCATTCTAGTTTTTCAACAGCTATAATCTTAATGAGTTCGTTAATTAAGTAAAAAACAATGGAAAATATCAAGTTTTATAGAGAAAGACTGATTTCTTACGATTTTTTCAACTCAAACTTCAGAATATCAATTTGATAGAAAGAAATTTAAGCATGCATTCGAGTTTTGGACAACCATTTCCTTCACGAACATTAATAATTAAGCAAAACAACGGAAAATATTAAATTTTTAACTGATTTCTTCATATTTATTTATTTATTTTTATATATATATATATATAAAATCAGAATACACAACTTAAAATAGAAATTTAAACATTTTTTTTTTAGTTTTTGAACAGTCGTTACCTCAAAGAATTTCGATAATTGAACAATTAACAAAGGAAACTAATGATTTTTTAACGAAAAAAGACGAATTAAACGAATTTGGTTAACTTTTACTCTAATTGGAAATTTCATCGTACTTTATATATACCAACTAAGTAGAATTCTAATACATAAACGAATAATTTAAAGAAATCCTCAACACGCAAATGTGAACCTGCAGAGCATTTCTTATTACGTCATATCTAAACTAAAACTTTTTTCTGCAACCCCTCCATGCATGCATTCCAGGTAGGGGAACATAACAAAGAATTTTGACGTCACAACTTTCAAAGGTATCCAACAAAATGTTTACGTTCAAGAAAAAGTATCACCTAGAGAGAAAAAAAGAAGAGATTTAAGCTATTTATCCATTCTAGTTTTATAACAGTTACCACAACATCTCCAAATTAAAATTTGGAAGTCATAATGAGTGTAATTAATTAAGCAAAATAATAGAAATATTAGTTTTTCAGAGGGGAAAAGACGAATTTAAACAAATTTTATTAGTTTTACACTAGTTTAATAATAATTTTAAGAGGAAAAAGACGAATTTAAACCTTTTTTTTTTAGTTTTACACTATTTTTTCTCATCTCCAACACGGATATATCAATTTTAACAGAAGAATTAAACGTATATTTTAGTTTTTAACAACAAAATCTTAACAAGTATCATTAATTAAACAAAAATAAATATCAGTTTTAAAGAAAAGACGAATTTGAATAATTTTACACTAGTATTTTCAAAAGCAACATGGAAACATCAATACTTATTCACATATTTCACTTATTCACTGTATTCAATACTATATTTAATAAATTTGGATACACTTTAAGAATTTTCTAATGTATAATTAAATATTAGCTGTATATTTAATGTTACCCATGTTTTCAACATTAGTTCATAATCGTGAATTTTGTATTTTAAATACCATGTATTCAGGTTCAGATTATTTTCACTTGAAATCATACAGAATTTTTTAACAGAGTTTGTTTTTGAAATCATTGAAGCAACTGTATTTAATATTTTTAACACCAATTTTCTAAGATTGTCTAACATTTTCCGATTATACAATCTTCAGAAGTACATTTCTAAATGCTACAATCACTTTACATATCGAAAAGATATCATTGAAGCAACTTATTTAATATTTTTAATACCAATTTTCTATGATTTTTTAACATTTTCCGGTTATACATTCCTCAAAAGTATGTATTCTAAACAATAGAAAATATTAATTTTAAGAATAAAATGACGAATTTAAACAAATTTTATTAGTTTTACACTATTTTTTCTCACCTCCAACACGGATATATCAATTTTAACAGAAGAATTAAATGTATATTTTAGTTTTTAACAACAAAAATGTAATAAGTATCATTAATTAAACAAAAATAAATATCAATTTTCAAGAAAAGACAATTTTTTACACAAATTTTCAACTTTGAAATACATTTGTTTACATATATTGTTACAGTATATTACTAAACTTAAACTTTTTAAAAAGTTTGAATGTCTTTATAAAGGGTTCATATTTATATTTTTCACGTCTTGACTGCATTCGAAATCTTACAACAAAAGTATACTTTTATTATTTTTATTATTATTATTATTATTCTAGAAAACCTAAAAAGTCATTTCTTGCTGCTTTAGACACTTGACATATTAAAACTACTCTACCCATATAATTAATCAAATTAGGACATGATTCATCTTACACTTCAAAATTTCTGAATTTTTACAATACTTATTTTCATCAAACTTTATTCTTGATCCTATATATTTTAATAGCACAGAATTTTAACATCTGTTTTTATCTACTTATCAGAAAATTATTAAAACACCCAACAACATTTTCCAAATATGAATATTATCTTTACAATTTAATAATGCAAAACATACACGAATACAAAGTTTAATTTTTACAAACATTTCATATTTCAACCCAAACTATTCGAAATTTTCACAACATAAGAGCAAACATTAGACGAACTTTTTAACTTTTTAACTTTTTTTATTGCTTAGATCTTTTCATCATAACTTTTAACTATGATAAATATCCATTTTTAGGTTGATTGTCAAAAAACTGTAACTGAAATTACATAAACTTAATGTAAAAAACCATGTTCTCACACAATTTCTTGAAATTCAACAAAGAATTGACTATTACTCCAATACTTATCTACTTCAATCTCGACTCTCGATAGTATATAGATATTGCATCATTACATACTTACAACTCTTTTCAAACGTTTATCAGAAAATCAAGTCAATCAAAGTCTAGTAGTTATCACACCTGTTCCTCAGAAATATTACTATCATATGAAACAGTAAAGAAAATTAATAGATATTTAATATTTACAGGGATGCCACTTTTCCGCCTTTTGGCGGATTTCCGCTTTTTTTAATTTTTAAGAATTCGCGATTTTCGTTAAGCGATCACGAGATTAAAATAACGATTTTCGTCGAACTTTCGCGAAATAAAACAGCCTTTTTCATCAAACGCTCGCGAAATACAACAGCCTTTTTCGTCAAGCGATCGCGAAATATAACATAGATTTTCGTTAAAAGATCGAAAAAAATGGCTATTTTCATCAAACGGTCGCGAAATAAAGGAGCAATTTTCATCAAACGGTCGCGATATAAAGCAGCAATTTTCATCAAACGGTCGCGATATAAAGCAGCAATTTTCATTAAATGATCGCGAAACGAAACGGTGATTTTCTTGAAACGATCGCATTGTGAAACGGCGATTTTCTTGAAACGATCGCAATCTGAAACGGCGATTTTTGTCAAACTATCGCTAAATAAAACGGCAATTTTCGTCAAATGATCGCGAAACGAAACGGCGATTTTTGTCAAAGGATCGTGATGTAAAACGATGATTTTCGTCAAATTATCATGGTGTGAAACGGCGATTTTCATCAAACGATCGCGATGTGGAACGATGATTTTCGTCAAGCGATCATGATGTGAAACGGCTATTTTCGTCAAACGATCGCTAAATAAAACGGCGATTTTCGTCAAACAATCGCAATGTAAAACGACGATTTTCGTCAAACGATCGCGATATAAAACAGCGATTTTCGTCAAACGATCGCGAAACGAAGCGGTAATTTTTCTGAAACGATCGCAATGTGAAACTACGATTTTTGTCAAAAGATCACGATGTGGAACGATGATTTTCATCAAACGATCATGATGTGAAACGGCGATTTTCGTCAAACGATCATGATGTGAAACGGCGATTTTCGTCAAACAATCGCTAAATAAAACGGCGATTTTCGCCAAACGATCATGAAATGTAACAGCTATTTTCATCAAATAAAAAAAACAATCTGCAAAATTTTGCTATTCACTTGTGGAATATTCATTGAATCTATTGCTGGGTTACTTGAATTGGTTTAAAATGATGCCATACATAAAATTCTTCACTGAACCTGTTGCTGGGTTACCTTAATTGATGTAAAATACTAAAAGAACTAAAGAAAAAGCATTTTAACTTACTCTTATAAATTAAAAGTTTACAACAAAAGAAAAGCTGTAATTCTTTATTTAGTTTATTATAAACAATATAATTTTCAAAATTCACACATAAAGTTGTGAAAAATGTCATAAATTTTACTTTACGCATAATTTCCTCTTTTTTGCTATTTTCTGAGTGGCATCCCTGTATTTAATAACCTCATACGTGAAATTACTGCCGAATGAGAATACTAATAACCAATAAAATCAACTGTTGGACAAAAAAATAGTACAGATTACCGAAAATTCAAATCATTTTTTCTACAAAAATTACAAAAATTAACAAATGAATGACAAGTTAGAGAAATAACTAAAAAAAAATAATGAACATATTTACAAATTTATTAAAATCACACTTTTTTCTGGATTACAAACCACAATTTCTTGAAAAATTTAACACCGAATTTGTAAGATTTTAATCCTAGTATTACATAAACTCAATAAATATTCAAAATTAACAAAAAAATAATTTTTAGTCTCATCAATAAGCAGAAATTCTATATTAAAAGAATATTTCCATAGTAGTACTTATAAAAATGAGAGTTTACAAACTGATTTTCATAATTTTATCACATTTAAACTTAATTTTTATACATAAAACATTATTTAATCAAATTTTATACTTTCTAATTCAGTAAAATTCAATACTTTTTTAGTTTTTAAACCAATACCACAATATTTATTTACATCAAACTTGATTCTTTACCTTTTATATTTCCACATTACACAAGTGAGTTAAATACTAACTTGGAACAGGAGTTTAAGTCAATTGATTCAATTTGATTTTCATCGTATACGCATTGCCCCTACACGAAATTTCTTACTTCTATAATCATCTAATGTATTAAAACTAATCTACTCATATTTTTAATCAATTCATCAGATGTTTCATCTCGCACTTCTGAATTATCATCCAGCAAGTTCCTTAAAATATAAATACTATCTTTATAGTTTTAATGTAGTATACATGACTAATCTTGAGTTTCCATCTATACTATTAATCAAATTATCATATGTTTCATCTTACATATCAACGATTTCTGAATTATCGTCCATCTAGTTGTTTAAAATATTAATAAAATGTTTATAGTTTTTGATTATACATAGTATGTATGAATACAATCTTTAATTTTTAACAGTTCATATTTCAAATATCCTATTTTCGAAACCAAACTATGTGAATTTTACCACAATGCTTATCATCATACAGAGATTTGTGTTTCATACTTTTTCTAAAAATTATCAAATATGTACGCCTCAGAGGAATTTCTATCATATGAATAAATGAAAAAAAATTAATTTATATTAAACGTACAACGAAATTTGATTGTAATATATATGTATTTAATAAAAATAAATAAATAAGCGATTATTTATACATTAAACCTTTACTAAATATATATTTCTTGCGTTATACAGATGTTTCAACAAGATGAACCAAAACAGCAGCAAACTTCAGAAATTAATGATCTGAATGATTCATCCGTAGCACATGTAGCGTTAATGAATAATACATATGTAAGTACTTATATGAAAAATACTAGAATTCGTATATGTAACGTAATTAGAGTAATATAAAATGATTTGTATTACTCTACAGTATGCAATGGCGAAACCATTGTATTTGCTATTACGAAGAACAAAATTTTTGATACTTTTTCATAACTTTTTTTGAAATTTTTGCAACTTTTTTTGCAATTTTTTTTACACTTTTTTTAACTAATTTTTTTTTTTTTTTTTAACGTTGTGATTTTTTATTTTTTACTTTTGTAAAAACTTATTTTGAAAAAAAAAATTTTTGTAAAAAATGTTTTTGAAAAAAAAAATTTTTTTGTAAAAAATGTTTTTGAAAAAAAAATTTTTTGTAAAAATATTTTTTGAAGTTTTGGTTTTTGTAAAAAAAGTTTTTGTTGTAAATTTTCTTTTTTCAAAAACTTTGTTTTGAGTTTTTCACTTTGTGATTTTTTTGTTTTACATTTGTGTTTTTTCTTTTCACTTTTGTAATTTTTTTATATTGTAAATATTTTTTGTTTGTATTTCTAGAAAACTTTGAAATTATTCTGTAAACTTGTATATTTTTTCATACATCTGCTTATTTTGTATGTTCTTATACATTTTTTAAGTTGTGAAAGTGTTGTTTCACTTAAAATGTTATGTATTCCATTAATGTAATAGGTTTTAAAAAAATAAACACAACGATAAATGTATATAAAAGAATATTTATGTGAACATTTAAAGAATACATTGCAAAATAATATCTGTACATTCACGCTGATTAGAAAAATCACGGGTAACAAAATTTCTTTTCAGCTGTGTGTATGTCTTCCAAATTTTAAGTTTGAGATATTGTGGTAATTATGTGTGTTATGAAAATATGATGGATAAATAGTCTAAATATCTTCCTTTATTTCTAAATTCTTCAAACGTCTGACTAATTTTTGAATATCTTCACTAAGTTTACATATGATTGATGATGCTTTATATGATGATGTGTGCATTTTTGATTCACATCTTCTTGAAAACCGCATTTGGTGATCTTCCCAAGTGTAAGGTTTTTCACCTGTATGGATTTTTGTTTGTTCTGTCAAATTCCATTTACATAAGACGTGTTTGTAGCAAATAAAACACATCTGTAATAGAAACAAATGCAAACAATTAGGATTATCTTCAACAATATAGGTAAAAAGGTATTTGTTAAAGTGTAGGCAGTAAGACAAATCATTTTATATTACTCTAATTACGTTACATATACGAATTCTAGTATTTTTCATATAAGTACTTACATATGTATTATTCATTAACGCTACATGTGCTACGGATGAATCATTCAGATCATTAATTTCTGAAGTTTGCTGCTGTTTTGGTTCATCTTGTTGAAACATCTGTATAACGCAAGAAATATATATTTAGTAAAGGTTTAATGTATAAATAATCGCTTATTTATTTATTTTTATTAAATACATATATATTACAATCAAATTTCGTTGTACGTTTAATATAAATTAATTTTTTTTCATTTATTCATATGATAGAAATTCCTCTGAGGCGTACATATCTGATAATTTTTAGAAAAAGTATGAAACACAAATCTCTGTATGATGATAAGCATTGTGGTAAAATTCACATAGTTTGGTTTCGAAAATAGGTTATTTGAAATATGAACTGTTAAAAATTAAAGATTGTATTCATACATACTATGTATAATCAAAAACTATAAACATTTTATTAATATTTTAAACAACTAGATGGACGATAATTCAGAAATCGTTGATCTGTAAGATGAAACATATGATAATTTGATTAATAGTATAGATGGAAACTCAAGATTAGTCATGTATACTACATTAAAACTATAAAGATAGTATTTATATTTTAAGGAACTTGCTGGATGATAATTCAGAAGTGCGAGATGAAACATCTGATGAATTGATTAAAAATATGAGTAGATTAGTTTTAATACATTAGATGATTATAGAAGTAAGAAATTTCGTGTAGGGGCAATGCGTATACGATGAAAATCAAATTGAATCAATTGACTTCAACTCCTGTTCCAAGTTAGTATTTAACTCACTTGTGTAATGTGGAAATATAAAAGGTAAAGAATCAAGTTTGATGTAAATAAATATTGTGGTATTGGTTTAAAAACTAAAAAAGTATTGAATTTTACTGAATTAGAAAGTATAAAATTTGATTAAATAATGTTTTATGTATAAAAATTAAGTTTAAATGTGATAAAATTATGAAAATCAGTTTGTAAACTCTCATTTTTATAAGTACTACTATGGAAATATTCTTTTAATATAGAATTTCTGCTTATTGATGAGACTAAAAATTATTTTTTTGTTAATTTTGAATATTTATTGAGTTTATGTAATACTAGGATTAAAATCTTACAAATTCGGTGTTAAATTTTTCAAGAAATTGTGGTTTGTAATCCAGAAAAAAGTGTGATTTTAATAAATTTGTAAATATGTTCATTATTTTTTTTTTTAGTTATTTCTCTAACTTGTCATTCATTTGTTAATTTTTGTAATTTTTGTAGAAAAAATGATTTGAATTTTCGGTAATCTGTACTATTTTTTTGTCCAACAGTTGATTTTATTGGTTATTAGTATTCTCATTCGGCAGTAATTTCACGTATGAGGTTATTAAATATTAAATATCTATTAATTTTCTTTACTGTTTCATATGATAGTAATATTTCTGAGGAACAGGTGTGATAACTACTAGACTTTGATTGACTTGATTTTCTGATAAACGTTTGAAAAGAGTTGTAAGTATGTAATGATGCAATATCTATATACTATCGAGAGTCGAGATTGAAGTAGATAAGTATTGGAGTAATAGTCAATTCTTTGTTGAATTTCAAGAAATTGTGTGAGAACATGGTTTTTTACATTAAGTTTATGTAATTTCAGTTACAGTTTTTTGACAATCAACCTAAAAATGGATATTTATCATAGTTAAAAGTTATGATGAAAAGATCTAAGCAATAAAAAAAGTTAAAAAGTTAAAAAGTTCGTCTAATGTTTGCTCTTATGTTGTGAAAATTTCGAATAGTTTGGGTTGAAATATGAAATGTTTGTAAAAATTAAACTTTGTATTCGTGTATGTTTTGCATTATTAAATTGTAAAGATAATATTCATATTTGGAAAATGTTGTTGGGTGTTTTAATAATTTTCTGATAAGTAGATAAAAACAGATGTTAAAATTCTGTGCTATTAAAATATATAGGATCAAGAATAAAGTTTGATGAAAATAAGTATTGTAAAAATTCAGAAATTTTGAAGTGTAAGATGAATCATGTCCTAATTTGATTAATTATATGGGTAGAGTAGTTTTAATATGTCAAGTGTCTAAAGCAGCAAGAAATGACTTTTTAGGTTTTCTAGAATAATAATAATAATAATAAAAATAATAAAAGTATACTTTTGTTGTAAGATTTCGAATGCAGTCAAGACGTGAAAAATATAAATATGAACCCTTTATAAAGATATTCAAACTTTTTAAAAAGTTTAAGTTTAGTAATATACTGTAACAATATATGTAAACAAATGTATTTCAAAGTTGAAAATTTGTGTAAAAAATTGTCTTTTCTTGAAAATTGATATTTATTTTTGTTTAATTAATGATACTTATTACATTTTTGTTGTAAAAAACTAAAATATACGTTTAATTCTTCTGTTAAAATTGATATATCCGTGTTGGAGGTGAGAAAAAATAGTGTAAAACTAATAAAATTTGTTTAAATTCGTCATTTTATTCTTAAAATTAATATTTTCTATTGTTTAGAATACATACTTTTGAGGAATGTATAACCGGAAAATGTTAAAAAATCTTAGAAAATTGGTATTAAAAATATTAAATAAGTTGCTTCAATGATATCTTTTCGATATGTAAAGTGATTGTACCATTTAGAAATGTACTTCTGAAGAATGTATAATCGGAAAATGTTAGACAATCTTAGAAAATTGGTGTTAAAAATATTAAATACAGTTGCTTCAATGATTTCAAAAACAAACTCTGTTAAAAAATTCTGTATGATTTCAAGTGAAAATAATCTGAACCTGAATACATGGTATTTAAAATACAAAATTCACGATTATGAACTAATGTTGAAAACATGGGTAACATTAAATATACAGCTAATATTTAATTATACATTAGAAAATTCTTAAAGTGTATCCAAATTTATTAAATATAGTATTGAATACAGTGAATAAGTGAAATATGTGAATAAGTATTGATGTTTCCATGTTGCTTTTGAAAATACTAGTGTAAAATTATTCAAATTCGTCTTTTCTTTAAAACTGATATTTATTTTTGTTTAATTAATGATACTTGTTAAGATTTTGTTGTTAAAAACTAAAATATACGTTTAATTCTTCTGTTAAAATTGATATATCCGTGTTGGAGATGAGAAAAAATAGTGTAAAACTAAAAAAAAAAAGGTTTAAATTCGTCTTTTTCCTCTTAAAATTATTATTAAACTAGTGTAAAACTAATAAAATTTGTTTAAATTCGTCTTTTCCCCTCTGAAAAACTAATATTTCTATTATTTTGCTTAATTAATTACACTCATTATGACTTCCAAATTTTAATTTGGAGATGTTGTGGTAACTGTTATAAAACTAGAATGGATAAATAGCTTAAATCTCTTCTTTTTTTCTCTCTAGGTGATACTTTTTCTTGAACGTAAACATTTTGTTGGATACCTTTGAAAGTTGTGACGTCAAAATTCTTTGTTATGTTCCCCTACCTGGAATGCATGCATGGAGGGGTTGCAGAAAAAAGTTTTAGTTTAGATATGACGTAATAAGAAATGCTCTGCAGGTTCACATTTGCGTGTTGAGGATTTCTTTAAATTATTCGTTTATGTATTAGAATTCTACTTAGTTGGTATATATAAAGTACGATGAAATTTCCAATTAGAGTAAAAGTTAACCAAATTCGTTTAATTCGTCTTTTTTCGTTAAAAAATCATTAGTTTCCTTTGTTAATTGTTCAATTATCGAAATTCTTTGAGGTAACGACTGTTCAAAAACTAAAAAAAAAATGTTTAAATTTCTATTTTAAGTTGTGTATTCTGATTTTATATATATATATAAAAAAATAAATAAATAAATATGAAGAAATCAGTTAAAAATTTAATATTTTCTGTTGTTTTGCTTAATTATTAATGTTCGTGAAGGAAATGGTTGTCCAAAACTCGAATGCATGCTTAAATTTCTTTCTATCAAATTGATATTCTGACGTTTGAGTTGAAAAAATCGTAAGAAATCAGTCTTTTTCTATAAAACTTGATATTTTCCATTGTTTTTTACTTAATTAACGAACTCATTAAGATTATAGCTGTTGAAAAACTAGAATGCATGTTTAACTTTCAACTTGTAAGTCGATACACTGATGTTGCAGTTGATAAAAATCGTAAGAAATCAGTCTTTTTCTATAAAAATCGATATTTTCCATTGTTTTTTACTTAATTATGAATGCTCATTAAGGTTATAGCTGTTGAAAAACTGAAATGTATGTTTAAGTTTTCTCTTTTAAGTTGATAAAAATCGTAAGAGATCAGTCTTTTTCCATAAAACTTGATATTTTCCATTGTTTTTTTACTTAATTAACGATACTCATTAAGGCTATAGCTGTTGAAAAACTAGGATACATGTTTAACTTTCAACTTTTAAGTCGTTACATTGATCATGTAATTGATAAAAATCGTAAGAAATCGGTCTTTTTCTATAAAACTTGATATTTTCCATTGTTTTTACTTAATTAATACTACTCATTAAGATGTCTATCAAGCAAAATTCAAATATATGTTTAACTTTCTTGCGTTAAATTGATATTCCCATCTTGTAGTTGAAGAAATCTAAATAAAATGGTTAAAAACTGAGATTTTCCATTGTTTCACTTAATTAATAATACTCATTAAAATTATGGTTGTTCAAAATTCAAATATAAATTTAATCTTCATCATACAGTATGATTCCGAGTTGAGATGTGATTGATAATATTTTTAATTAGGGAAGGTTGTTCACCTCTCCTGTTATAATTGAATGTTCCTTTTTTCCACTAGGGGGCGTTCGTGGAGGGGGATGCATAGTAGGGGGCAGGAGGGTGGCGGTGGCACGGTGGGCGCAGGAGGCACCGCAAGAGGGACAGTCGCAGGGACAGCCGGAGGCACCGCAGGCGGGACGGCCCCGCCGCCCCGCCTGCGGCTGAGCCCGTACTCTCCTTTCCTTACTACTAACAAGCCTGACTATTGAAGGGATTTCGAATCGAATAATGTTTTCCATTTTTAGTAAGCAAGATACTTATATATACTTGTTGAGATATAAGAGATTCATGTCATGTGAATGCAGATTTTTCTTCCTTCCCATGCTGTCGCTTCCATAAATTCGATTCAAAACGGTAACTTTGACGGTATTTTCATAAATTGCTTGCATCAAAAAGTGGATAATGCCATTACTTAGTTTCTGAATAAAAACACCTGCTAACCTTATGCGTTTCCGAAAAAAAATGTATTAGAAAGTAGCTCCTTTGGATTTTAGAAAATACTTTATAAAATTTTATGGAAATATTTTCATAAATCTACTTTTCATTATGCAATTTCAAAAGTTATAATAATTTTAACTTTCTTTTTTTTCTTTTATTCTAATCCATATTATTTTTAACGAATCTTTATTTGAATGTTGAAAGTCTAAGAATCTAAGTAATCATTAATTTTGCTATTGTATATTTTCTTAAAATATACTGTAAAATCATCCCATAAATATGTATGCAGTATACTTTAAAGGAATTTTAATGTAAAAATATAAACGGGACGGTCCGGGCCCGGGCCCGGGCCGAACTTTTTAATTTTACACCGGGTCGGGTCGGGGGGAAAAAATTTCCTGTGGTCCGGGCTTGGAAATTTTGGCCCGTGCAGACCTCTAGTGCACAGGAATATACATTATATTTAAAGGGGTGAAAGGGGCTAATGGGGCCATAGCTCCCTCCCAAAATAGTCGTAAATGAAATAAATATATGATGTTTTTCCTTTTTGTTTGGATACATTTGTAATTTTTTTTATGCAGTCCTTATATTTTGCTAGGCAAATATACATTTTTTCTTTCTTCTATCTTTACAAAAAAAAAAGTAAAATTTAAAAGTAAAATTTGTGAAAATTTTGAACTTCCGGTTTTTGACAGATTTTCACATGTTAAGGGTAAGAAATACCAAATAACATGTCTTTTACAATATAATGAATCAATATAAATCAATAACATGTCATTTACAAAATGTCTGCTTGTCAGTCTGTGACTCTGTATATATGTGATACAAATTTTGTGGGCGCTCTGTCTCAAGAACTAATTCCTAGATTTTAATTAAAATTTACATTCAGTTAGTCAATGATACAAATTGGTGCTGATTAGTTTTGGGTTAAAATCGCTCAACAGGTGGCGCTACTATCCAACATTTTTCACATTTTCCGCAATAGTTCCATCTCCTGAACTAATGCTCAGATTTTCATCAAACTTCAGTTTTAAATAGTCATTGACATAGAACGGGCGGCGGTGACACAAATGACTACGTCATCGAGTTACGGGATGAAATCATGATGTAGGACAAGATTATTAGGTGTAGATAAAGGATTAACTGGTTTACCTCGTCTTTTCTTGGTACCATATGAGTAACAGCAGGCGCCAAATCGCCATTTTGGCGGCACTTTCACGTCATTGAGTTACGGAATGAAATTGGTGCAAAATTAAAGGTAAAATAAAGTATTTTAAGAATATTTCGGTCTGCCCGCGCATATCCTGGTACAAACCCTCGGTATATTGTCTAATAAAAAGTTGCCATAATATACAATACAATTCATGATATGTCGAATCGGTCGTTTTTATTAGCTCATAGGCTATCATAACCTAAGAGCTTATGTGCCCGTCCGTTCTGTATGTTCGTTCGTGCGTAACGCGATAACTCGTGATAAAAATATCCGATCCACTTGAAATTTTGTATGTAGGTATATCCTGACAAGATTTCCTTCCCTGATTAGTTTTTGGAGTTCATTCGATATGTATAAGAGGGGAAACGGGGGGCTCATGCCCCTCCCCTTAGTTGATATAAATGGGATTTTCATGCAGAATTAAGTTTTCGTTCAAAATTTAGATTAGGATCATTCTGATGAGGCGATTCCGTGACTGTTATTAGGTGTTCATTAAATAAGTATAAATAAGGGGAACAGGGGTTCTAATGCCCCCCCCCTTAATTGATATAAATGGGTTTTTCAAGTAGAATTTTCAGATTTCGTTCAAATCTCTGAATTTGATAGAATTTAGGAAGTTTAATGGTTAACGGAAGTTTAATGGTTAAGTATAAAACAGGGGGATAACTCCTTTTAAATTATATAAATGCTAAATGGGTTTTTATTAAGAATTATCTCATTTGCTCTGAATTTTGGATATAGATTTTTTATATGATAAAGCATGTCTTTGATAGTATAGGAGGTTCAATGATTAAGTATAAAAAAAGAGGAAAGGGGAGAGCTGTTTCCCCTTCTTAATTTTTTTCGAACGGAATCAACCCTTGAAAATATAAGGCTTTAATGTACAATTAGTATTTGTATCCTGTGAGCTCAATGCCATCAGTTTAACTGGGCAGTATTCGTTATTACTTTTTGTAATGAAAGCTACCTAATGGGATTAGAAAATTGCTTAATTTCCATATTTTACTTATGCGCCATAGTAGCGCCAAGCATATTAATATATTTTTTATTTTTTATTAACACCTTCCAACAAAGTTAAAAAGTGTTTATGCTTTCGGTCTGTCTGTCTGTTTGGTTCTATCTCTCGTAAATATAGTCGTTTCGCCATGATTTTTTTTTTTGGAACTTATTGACATTTACCCTAGCACGAGCCCTATTGAAAATGAATTTTCTAGCATTGTTACTTTATTTAAAAGAACAGCCAAAAGTTTTCCGTTACTACGATATTAGATTAAGACTTATGGGGAAAAATTGTTTCAAATGAATTTTAAAATTGTTACACCCTATCAAACATATTCAAATTTACAGGGGCGTACGAAGAGAAAACTGTGCCCGGGGCAAAGTTTCAATATCACGCCCCACCTTTTCCCAACTTGACTCTGTACCCCACAAAATGACGTTGGTAGTATAAATTTGGCGCCCCCCAAATTTTTGCTCCCGGGGCGACCGCCTCCTTCGCCCCCCCCCCCCCCTCGTTTCGCACGGCGCTGAGTTTGAGAGCAAAAATTAATTTAATAATCAGTCAAAAAATAAGCAGTTTGATTTAAGTTCGTTTTAGATAAGATATTTTTTTCTCCGACCTCTGTGTATTTTTACTTTCTCTCTAAGAATTGTTCTATCAAAAACTTGTCAGTATTAATGTTGTAGATAATATTAAGAATATTTGTAATATATTCATGCGAGTTCGATATCTTATGAATTGATAAAGTTATGGATTTTTTTTCTTCAACCCCAATTTAGTTTTCGTTTTATTATTATTTTTTTTCGGTAACAGTTGGTTATCTCGGCTCCATTTAATTGCATACATTTAGTTCTACAGAACTGTATACAATAAATGCATTTAAGCGAGTGTAGCAATTGACGTTATTAATATGGGTATCATTTGATTCTCTACCAAATATATGATAAATATTAATGAAGAATAGCAATTTACACAATAATTTATTATTATTCTATGCATAACGATGCAATGTTCCAAACTGCCATGCATTTTAATACTATTTATTTTACATGGTTTAATTTTTCATTGCAATTTATGAGATTTAAGTGAAAATTAAAAGAAAAGTGAATAAAAAATTGTTTTAAACTTTTGAAAATATTGATAAATTTCTACATAAATTTATTTAATTTTTCATTATTTGCCAACTTATCTTTATTTCTTGACTTAAAAAAAAATCCTTTAAGTTTGTTTTTTCTGCTTTGGACACTGCATTTCTCCACTTATGGAGCTAAATATCGTTCTTTCATTCTCTTGACCGTCCCCGTTGCATTTCTCTCCATTTTCAGGATTTTCAAAGAAGTTTCAATGGCATCTTGTTTAGCTATATCTACGGCCAGTTTTCAAAACAAAATGCCCATTTTTAAAATCAATACTCCCAGGCGCTTCCAAGAATTAGGAGAATAAAGTTTACTTTTATTTCACAACCATTTCGGGTGTACATCAAGTACTCCACCGAGTAGGAGGAGATCATCTAGTGCGCTTGCAGCTTCTTTCCCATCTGTATCTTGTGCGCTCAAGGGGGGGGGGGGGGGATAAGCAATCCACCATTCTATTGAGGGTTGCCTTAGTGAGATTTTTTCCTAAAAGTTCTTCTGGGTGCAAATAGAGCCATCGTAACTCTTGGCGACAATAGTCATAACACTTATAAACACTTGGTCTACATTCATCTAGCATTGTATTACGTCTTCTTGTGACTTGGACAAAAAACATTTTT
Source organism: Maratus speculifer (assembly GCA_964019185.1). Lineage (NCBI taxonomy): Eukaryota > Metazoa > Arthropoda > Arachnida > Araneae > Salticidae > Maratus > Maratus speculifer. The sequence continues at coordinate 23,753,044 of OZ025299.1, forward strand.
TCATTTATAATGACAGTGTTTAATAAATATCTCAAAGGTTAAGGTAAACGGAGAAAAAGTTAAGGAAAAAAAGAAGAGCGGGGAAAGAGAGAAAAGAAAGTGACACGGAAAAAAAATGACCGGAAAAAAAACTGCAAAAAAGTGACAAGGAATTTATAAATATTAAACTTGTCGATAAATAAAAGCTAAAAATTAAAGTAGTGAATTTTTTATATTCTGATCAGTGGGATCGATAAAATATTAATAGAATAAATAATGAGAATGTCAAAAAACAAAATGTTATTATTCATGTTATTATTGCATTAAAAAAGATATTTCATTTTAATTATTAACCTTTAGATGATATTAAATATTAAACTTAGTTTCATTATGAAGAATTGATTTGAAAAATGATTACATATATTTTTAACGGAAAGATATAAAATTGGAATGCCTGATTATGGAAGGGATTTCGAATCAAGCTTAATTTTCCATTTTATGATAGTTAAATTACCTATACAGTTCTAAGCTATTTCGATCACGTGATCACCCGTTTTCTCCTGCTTTTTGACCGGTTTTTCTGCTTTCGTTGGAAAATGTGCTAAAAAAGGTCAACTTTGAAGGCTTGTTATGAAAAATCTATTGTGCTTTTAAAAAAATAGAAAATTGAGTGCAATTAGACAGTTTCTGAATAACAACACCTGCTATTTTCATGCGTTTCCAAACAAAAATAAATTAATGCATGCGTCACAAAGTGGCCCTTTTTGATATAAGAACACCCTTAATATGTTATTTGTTACACAACATTATTTTCATCCATTCATGTATTCGATATTTTTTCTGAGTTATCAAATAATTGATCCAATATTTCTATTTAAAAATTTAATTTTTTATTTAAAAAAAGTTATTTAAAAATTAATTTAAAAAATATTTTGAAGATGAAAATCATAAAGTCAATTACAACATATTATTTAAAATGTATCTTTCTTTTATAGGAGATCATTTATTATTGAAATTGATATTTTATAATTATAGATAAATAAAAGCTTAAAATTATATTTGGAACAGATGTGTGGTTGAAAGTTTTAAGATTTAAGGATGTTGTAAGAGTTTTCCTTGAAATTTAGAAATTTACATACTCACTTTTAAACGCAAAAGCATGTTACAGACGTGATTTTGAATAGACTTAAAATTTAATAACCTTTCATTTTTATATAAACTGAATTACATGTTGAATTATAAGTGGTTGTTGTTCGATAAAAATTTTATATTTTATTATTTTATAACATCTGAAAACTCAGTTTAGAGTGCTTTATTGAAATTTAGTTCAAGTTCTAAATGCTTTTTTAACAGCATTTTGAGAAAGATTGCTTTTAATGAAAATTGGAAATACCGATCGATTTCATACTATCTAAATAACAGTATCTGCCACTCTCATCCAAATACAAATAAATATGAATTCTGGAATGTAACCAGTTTGGGTTTGAAAACAATCTTAAGGATTCATTAAACAATTCTCAAATTTAAAGAAGCTATTTTCTGACACATTTCTGAATTCATTTTTCCTTGAAAACACATTAAATTAGAAGGTTTCTAATTCAGGTTTTAATCGAATGACTTTTTCATTTCATGGTAAACGCATATGATTTCACAGAACATACAGTAAAAGTTGGAGTTTTGAACCAAATTATCGGTATATCAGTGCAAGAACACTCTAAAAAATAAAAGTGTAAATTAGACGAATTCACATATATATATGTGTGTAATTTCCTAAAATTACACTCTTGACATGAAAATTACCCACTTTTTGCAAAATTTTATCTGTTTTTATGTATATTTTAGCTTACAAAACTAAGTATGTATTTTGTTATCACTTAAAAATCGCAAATAAATGTGTAAATGACGAAAAATGCCTGAATTTACACAAATTTGTAGGTTATTTTAATTAACACTTAATGATATACACATAGGCAAGTATGTAAATTTCTAAAATCATCCACTTTTCATAAAAAAATACACATTTCCCACAAAAAATATTTATCTTAATGTGCGTTTAGTTTATGGCATTAAGTTTGTAAGTTGTTATCAGTTCATAAACGCAGAAAAATGTGTAAATGCAGATAACACCTGAAATTATTCTAATCAGTGTGTTACAAAAATTACAAATGCGTGAATTTTAAAGTAGGAAAGGGACGTTACGAAAGGGAAGGGTAGCTTACATATTATTCAGAACTACACTTTTTATTTCAGTAATCCCATTCATAACTAGCATGATGTCATTGCATTGCTGTAACAGCATTTTTAAATAATAAGCTAATATATTTTTTTATTTTTATAGGATACTCTGACCACCTCTCTCACCCTCCCCATTTCAGCAGCACGTGAACATTTAAAAGAAGTTTTAAAAAAATTTTATTTCGACAACATGTAACAATATTTCGTTACATGTAACTTAAAATTTTATTTATTTAATAAGTTAATTTTAATTTCGTTTTCCGAATTACCTTTTGAAATTTGTACATCAAATATAAGAATGCTTGATGTTATAATGTTAGGTTTTAATTAAATCGTAATTTCTTTCAGCCCTCTCGCAGACCGCTGTTTTTTCACAATTTTACTTGTAATTTTCAGTAATCAGATATCATTCTTAAAGCGAAATTAGGATGACTTAATAAAGAGGCTTTATAATAGAGATATATTACCACTTTATGCTTATTCATAAATTTATATTATATTTTTTGTACTGTTGTTAATTTTTTAGCTGCCCTCTCCCTCCCCTTAATTTAAAGAACAGTAGTTTAACCTTCAGTAGAATCTAAAAACTATTTCGAATTCATTTAATATGTAACATAAAATATAATTCATGTAATTAAGATAATTCTAAATTCGTATCCTGAGTTATTTTTGCATTTTGCACATCGAATATAAGTATGCCTTATTTTACCCTAAATTATTTTAGCCGTCTCATAGCTTGTAACCTTTTTTTAGCCATTTCAAAGTTTAACTTGTAATTTTAGTTTAACTTTAGTTCGCAGTATAATTTATGATCCTGTTCACGAATTACTTCGATCAGGAATTAGATGCGAATCTAGTGTCGAAATCTTAAATAGTAATCATGGTTAACTTGGCTTCATCAGGTTTAAGTTGAAAACTAATTGTGGGTCCAGTTGAATGCTAGCACTCGCGTTGAGAAAAATATAGAAGTTATTATCCTATAAAATGTAAGGTATGTAATCTCATACGTTCGTATTACCTTCAATTCTTTTTATCGGATTTGTTTATATTTATGTATAAATGTAAATGCTATATGTTGGATTGTTTTTTTACATATAAGAATTTTTTACACGAATAATTTACTTGCCTTAAAATATATCAACATTACCTAACTCCTGATAAATGTCTATTAAAATAACAACTGTTGTATCTAAGGTTATTTATTTCTTGAAAAAAATTCATCTTAAAAGGAATTTATAAATGCATTTTAACAGTAGAAAAATAAACTTTAACATCTTTTTTTATGGGGGGGGGGGGATGATATTAAATATTGGGTCGGCTGTGTGAAATATATTATAGTTTATTTATAAACTACTATACAAATGTATATCATATCTATAAATTATATATTCTGATTTATAAGTTAAACAGTTCATCTGAGTTTTATTTATTTATTGATTTTTTTTTTAATTATGAAATTCATAATGTTAACTAAGTTTATCGTCGATTAAAACTATAGCATTGTTTTTAGTTTCTACGCTACATCTTCACATTTAGAGAAATTCGGAATATTTATTTATTCTAATTACATTTAACTTTCAGCTGTGTTTTAATTTGAAAATATTACATCAGAAGAACTATGTTCCACCAAAATAATCATAGTAAAGAACACATAATTTTTGCTTGTTAATTATAGATTTAATAAAAATACACAGAAGTATATTTCAAAAGGACAAAAATACGTTGATTTAAAATAACCTTAGACTAAAAATTCTGAAGAAAATTTACATTAAAGTATTGGCTTTTTATTCAAATAAACATTTATCCATTGCAATTTTGCCTATTATTACAGAATTTATATGACCTAAAACATATGATCGTATGTATATAAAGAAATGTAATAGTTGTGTCATCATGAATATTCAAAATCGAACATATTAACCCCCCCCCCCCTCCCCAGCATAAATATCCCCCGCCGGGTGAGTTTTATACACTTAAGACACAAATGTAATTGTCAAATAAATTCTATGAGCATTAATTTCGAAAATTTATAAGAGTCAATTGATATTTCGATATAATCACAGTATTTCTTATTTTATTTTTTACTGTAGTTGATAAATAAAAATACTCATTAGTTTGATATCTAAAATTTTAATTAGAATATCTGAAATTTTCATTTATGAAAACACGAGTCATTTCATTAATGTTAAAATATATTTGTATTTTTTGAAAAAAGACACAAATTTCTAAATATAATCTTAAATGGAAAAGATGTTATTTTAATGATTCAACAACCTTTTTCATAATCTTGATAATTTTTTAAGGTAAATTATTTGTAAAATGATGAATGTTTTTAAACAGAAAACAATTCAACATATAATATAGGTGATTTATGTATATATAAACAAATCAGCTAAAATGTTTGCAGGTAATATGTGTATGTGTGAGTGGGGGGAGATGAAGATTACACACCTTTTTCTTTTTTTTTATAGTATTTTAAATTTTACTTTAATAACTGTATGTAACACAGTATCTTGAGTATATTTGACTTTGTATTTTGAGTCTGAAAAAAAAAATGAAAAATTGAGTCTGAACTCTTAAAATAAAAAGTGTGGAGATTGCAAGTTTACCAACTATCATTATTCCATCTGACTAGTCTAAAATCTATCATTAATTAATTAATTTTTTCTTTATCTTAATTTTTAATTTCATGTACTAAATAATATCTAAATGAGGAGAAATATAAATTGAAGAAGCAAGGAAGAATATAGAAAAAAAAAAAAAAAAAAAAAAAAACAGCAGTTTTTATGTGTATATTTAGAGAGAGTGGGGAAGAATGGGACACTTTTTACAAAAATAATAAAATCAACTTTATTTGACAAAAATACAAAATTCTTTATTTTTATAATACAAAATGAAACACTTTCTAATGTCCTTGAACAATATAGAAACATAATTTGAAGAATCACTTTTAGAATTAAAGAAATTGTAAATTTCACAATGTGTCCCATATTTCCCTAGTAACAGAGAAGTAATATTTGTACTACGATGGTTGATGAGGAATATGGAAAACTAATGTCTTAAATGGCAATATGCTGAATTTTAGAACCGTTGCTGCTATAGTAACATAGTTTTAGAGGGAGGGGTAAAGTTCTAAAAACTTATTTAGAGGGAGTTTTTAAGAAGAGGGGGGGGGGGTAATATGTAAAATGCGCATATTTGATGGAAGTTCAATAACTATTGTGTCTAGTGTATATAGAATATCTGTACTGCAATGGGTTGATGTATAATATCGAAATCTAATGTCTTAGTTGATTTTATGCTTAGTTTCCGAACCGTAGCTGCAATATTCATATAGTTTTGGATAGAGGAGTAAAATGGGGAGGGGGTGTAGTTGAAAGCCTGATTTTTAGCTTATGAGGCTACACTTGTGACAGTGGATGAGAAGTGGGTACATCACTATGATCCCGAGTCCAAATTACACTACTTTTATCTCATCCACTGTCACAAATCTAGCCCCATAAGCTAAAAATCAGGCTTTCAACTACACCCCCCTCCCCATTTTACTCCTCCATCCAAAACTATATGAATATTGCAGCTACGTTTCTGAAACTAAGCATAAAATCAACTAAGACATTAGATTTCGATATTATACATCAACCCATTGCAGTACAGATATTCTATATACACTAGACACAATAGTTATTGAACCTCCATCGAATATGCGTATATTTTACATAATACGCAAAGAACTGTGTAAATGACAATAACACAATAATGTGTGATTTTCGTCTAATACACATTAATCCGTGTAATCACTGAAGATTTCACAGATAAATGAGTAAGAATATTATACAGATATAAGTGTATTCTTGCGCAATTTACACATTAATGTGGGTATTTCATGAGTGATCATTATAACTTTTACCCACTTAGTGTTATCATCAAATTACACACTGAAATATGTATTTCTAAATTTACACATTAGGTGTGTATTTTGGCAATTTACACACAAATTTACACATATAAAAAAATCGTTTTTGTATCATCGATTTACACATTTTTTTGTGCAATTTTACACTTTTATTTTTTAGAGTGAAAGAAGAAAAAATTGTTGTTACGAAACAAGAATGACTTATAACTCTAAGTAATTTATTTATCTGAAAATGGAAAACGCTATTTAATTAAATGCCTGTTACTTTCATTCCTTTTTAAGCATAAAAATGAATCAGACAATGAGTCATAACATTTTTTGTTGTCAGCAGGGAATTTATGAAGTTCTTAAGTGCAACTTAAGATAATAAATTTCTTTAATAAATGTTTAATGATAATAAATGTTTTTCCTATGAGAACGCAATTCTCAGTTTTGAATTCATAAGGAGATTCAGTGTTCTTCATCTTCTTATAATTAATTTTTGTAAACATGTGCATAAGAAAAACATGATTGATTGTAAGAATTATATATTCAGTAAAAATCAAATTTTATCAAAAAATACAGATTTAAGTTTCAGTTAAAAAATCCTAGGATGCACATCTAAACTTAGAATGAAGCATCTGAATGTACTACAAATGAGAAATTAGTTTAAAATTGAAGAAAATATTTGTTTCCATATATAATTATGCTATGTCAAATATTTAAAAAATATGTTTCTAAACAAAAAATAATATGCTTGAAGAAAAAAAAAATATGTATTATTAGGTAACAAGTATTATTTCTTCATAAAACTTTCTTTTCGCAAGTGGTTAAAAAAAAAAATTTCTAATGTTTAAATTTCTTGTGAAAAATATATATACGGGTTTTTTATCAGCATACTTTTATTTATTTCCATTTTTTTATATATTTTTTCAGTTTGTGCACTTTATGTTAACGGATATGCATTTTTATACTGTACATTTTTCTGTGATTTAATAGATATTTAAAAAAAAAAAAAAAAAAATACGTGTAGCACTCGGAGACTGCCGCGGTAAAGCTATTGCATAGCATTTTTTATCAACTTACGCAACGATAATTATTTATATATTTTTTTATTTATGCAGTTTTTTTGTCTTTGATATTAATTCAAGTTTTTTCTTTTTCTTTGATATTAATTCAAGTTACACTTTTTGAGCGTGATGACCGATAAGAAAACATTTTTTTTCTTTTATTGAATAAATGAGAATTTAATATCGTTTAAAATATTTTTATTATCTTACAATACATGTAGGTTAATCAGGAGTTTTTATCATTGAAACTATAGGTTTATGGTAACTGAAATAAGAAACATAAGTTTGAGACTTGATATCCTCTAAATATCTGAAAAATACCGCGTCAATGTCTGCCGAAGCCTACCGTAGAATACCGTGCCGAAGTCTGCCGAACTGAAACGCCGTTAGCCGAAGTGTTAGGTTTTTTCGTTACGGAAGTGTTAGGTTTTCTCGTTACAGAATTTCTAGATTCGGTCGCTTCGCTTAAAGCCCGCGATAAAAGCTATGCAATAGCTCAATAAATTACCAAACAAAATTTGGCCGCGCTACGAAAATTAGATCGCGAGTTATAAGCATTTAAAATTTTTCGACCCTCACCGTGGGGGGTCTCCTGTCACCAAATGTAACACTGTCTCATAATAAATTATCAAACAAAATGTGGTTGTGCTACGAAAATTAGATCGCGAGTTATAAGCATTTTAAATTTTTCGACCCTCACCGTGTGGGATCTCCTGTCACCAAAAACTAACAATGTCTCATAATAAATTACCAAACAAAATTTGCCCGCGCTACCAAAATTAGATCGCGAGTTATAAGCATTTTAAATTTTTCGACTCTCACCATGGGGGTCTCCGGTCACCAAAAATTAACACTGTCTCATAAAAAATTACCAAACAAAATTTGGCCGCGCTACGAAAATTAGATCGCGAGTTATAAGCATTTTAAATTTTTCGACCCACAACGTGGGGGTCTCCTGTCGCCAAAAACTAACGATGTCTCATAATAAATTACCAAACGAAATTTGGCCACGCTACGAAAATTAGATCGCGAGTTATAAGCATTTTAAATTTTTCGACCCTCACCGTGGGGGGTCTCCTGTCACCAAAACTAAAACTGTCTCATAATAAATTATCAAACAAAATATGGTTGCGCTACGAAAATTAGATCGCGAGTTATAAGCATTTTACATTTTTCGACCCACACCGTGGGGGTCTCCTGTCACCAAAAATTAACACTGTCACATGATAAATTACCAAACAAAATTTGGCCGCGCTACGAAAATTAAATCGCGAGTTATAAGCATTTTAAATTTTTCGACCCTCACCGAGGGGTGTCTCCTGTCACCAAAAATTAACACTGTCTCATAATAAATTACCAAACAAAATTTTGCCGCGCTACGAAAATTAGATCGCAAGTTATACGCATTTTAAATTTTTCGACCCTCACCGTGGGGGGTCTCCTGTTACCAAAAATTATCATTGTAACATAATAAATTACCAAACAAAATTTGGCCGCGCTACGAAAATTAGATCGCGAGTTATAAGCATTTTAAATTTTTCGACCCTCATCGTGGGGGGTCTCCTGTCACCAAAAATTAACACTGTAACATAATAAATTACCAAACAAAATTTTGCCGCGCTACGAAAATTAAATCGCGAGTTATACGCATTTTAAATTTTTCGACCCTCACCGTGGGGGGTCTCCTGTTACCAAAAATTATCACTGTAACATAGTAAATTACCAAACAAAATTTGGCCGCGCTACGAAAATTAGATCGCGAGTTATAAGCATTTTTAATTTATAGATCCTCACCGTGGGGGGGGGTCTCTTGTCACCAAAAATTAACACTGTCTCATAATAAAGTACCAAACAAAATTTGGCCGCGCTACGAAAATTAGATCGCGAGTTATAAGCATTTTAAATTTTTCGACCCTCACCGTGGGGGTCTCCTGTCACCAAAAATTAACACTGTAACATAATAAATTACCAAACAAAATTTTGCCGCGCTACGAAAATTAAATCGCGAGTTATACGCATTTTAAATTTTTCGACCCTCACCGTGGGGGGTCTCCTGTTACCAAAAATTAACACTGTCTCATAATAAAATACCAAACAAAATTTGGCCACGCTACCAAAATTAGATCGCGAGTTATAAGCATTTTAAATTTTTCGACCCTGTTAGGTTTTCTCGTTACGGAAGTGTTAGGATTTTCCTCGTTACGGAATTTCTGGATTCGGTCGCCGCGCTCAAAGCCCGTGATAAAAGCTATGCAATAGCTTAAAAAAAATTACTATGTATTATTACATACAATTTTTTTGAGTTGAAGAAAAAACATTATTAATAGCTCAAATTATCGTTAAAGCGCCCAATTTAGCGAATTAACGCCAATAGAAAAGAGTCTTTCTAACTAAAGAAACTGTCACTTCGTGCCCATATGTACAAGAGACGGGGGTGACAACGATATCCGGTCACTTTGACGCTGAGCGCACTTTATGCAGTGAAAGGAAAAGAGGGGTCGGCATGGGCGCACTAAGCTGGTCTCCACGATTTCTGTCTTTGATTTTATACATAACAATTCTTTATTACCCCCCCCCCTTTTTTTTTTCTTTTCGTTCATCGCATTCACAAGAATTTACAAATTCCGGATTGGGGGTGTTGATTGGGGGTATTCGAGATTGGGGATACTTTATGCGATTAATCGGGGATTGTTATGTGATTAAACACGACTTTTTAACATTAACCGTATAGGGACCGTATCTGTTCCACGGCATTCTATGCATGTATAAACAGTTATCCGTTACTCGATTAAGTGGGGCCGATTGTATTGCGAAAATTTATAATACATTTAACTAGATTTGATATCTGATGAACTAAGTTATAAATTGACTCCCCCCCCCCCCACTAAAACCCAATTTTTCTCGCATTTTTAATTTATCAAAAATTTATCGTACATGAGTTATTGGAAAATTATTTCGAAATAATAAAACTTTAAGTTGATTCCCTATGTCTTTTAATTAAGATTTAATGGGATTTTTTCGATTTTCACAAAAATCCCCTCTTTATTTCCATCCCCTTGGTTCAATTTTGCCCATTAATGAGCTTGACCAAGATTTTATGCGTCAGTCATTTGTGCAGAATTATGAAAGTTATCGTGCGCATAAAAAAGTGATATATATATATATATATATATATAAAGTTGCTAATTTAGCGACGGTATCAGGATTAAGGTCGTGCATTTGGGATTCATTCTACTTTGTAGCTCATCACTGTTTTATTTTTTCCATATCCACTATAGATTAATTGGTATTTCTTTAATTAATTTTGGTTTCTTGTGTGTTGGTAGTCCCAAATTCGTATAGTTTCTCTTTCTCATGGCAAATACGAAGATGAAACCACACACTCCATTTGTAGTTCCAAAGTATTTGGGACCTGATGATTCTGCTTTGGTTCTACAAATTCCATTTGTATTCATTTTATTCTTTTTTCCTTTCATATTCAGTGTGATATAAGTTATTAAATTCAATGGTTAATTTCAAATGGTTAATAATGTTTACTATTAATGGTCTTATATATATATATATATATAAACTTAGTGAATGTAATTAAAACCATTGAAAAATATGATATCGACCATATAAATTGAAATAACTATAATTTTTTGAATGAATTACTAATATTGTAGAAAAATCAAATACAAAATCAAGAATACATATACGGATAAAAGCTTATATGAGGATAGCAGAAGTCAAGAAATAACAAATTTTAGATTTAGAGTAAATTGAATTCAACGTTTAACATCAATAAGTATTTAAACGTATGATAAAATCTCAAACTAGTGTAAAAGTTAATAAATTTTATTTAAATTCATTTTATCATTAAAAAATCAATATTTTCCTTTGTTATTTTCTCAATTATTAAAATTCATTAAGGTAATGGCTGTTCAAAAGCTAAAATATATGTTTAAATTTTCCTTTTAACCCTTTAAGGTCCGAATTATTTTTGTACTTTTAGAAAAAATTACTTTTACGTTAAAAATATTAACACTAGCTATCGAAACAGATTACATAGTGTTTAATGGGTATGTTATTGTTTGAAATATAACGAATGTTGTTTTGCGTGATATTTAATTCATATTCATATGACAATAGGCTGAGGAAGAATTTTTGGAGATGTTTGGAAAATATTACATTACAATAAGATTTAACTTATATTACAACTTTATAATACTTTTTGCACTTCATGATACATCATTCTTTCAGTAAAGTAACTTTTATTTTAAATTTAAAAAGTGAAATATATGTTTAAAATAAAAGAATCGCAAACTGCGCAAAGAGAGTTAAATAAATAGTAATAATTATTATTATTACTAAATGCCTAAACATAAATTAAGTCATAAGATATATAAATGCATAAACATATTTGCTACAATTAACGTTATTACCCGTAAGGCATGGTGACGTCACTGCGACGTCGTTGTGAAGTCACATTGTGACTTTGTGACCACCCGTAAGACATGGTGACGTCACGGTGACGTCGTTGTGAAGTCACACTGTGACTTTGTGACCGTCGATGTGACGTCACGTGACGTCGATGTGAAGTCACAGTGACTAAAATGTGAAGTTGTTATGGCCGTTTTAGAGCTTGTTTGTGACGTCACATTGTGACCACTTTGTGACGTCACAATGTGACCAATTTGTGAAAAGTGTGTCATTTGTGACGATTTTGTCATTAACATTGTGACGAAATTGTGACGAAAGTGACAATGCTTTCAAGTCACATTATGACTAAATTGTGAAATACAGGGTGAGTCCAAAATCATGGAACAAACTTTGAGGGGGCGGTAGGACTCACTATAACAAATAATGATGGCACAGAAATATATGACCGGAAGTGACCCGTCAAGACGCTACACTAGCCACCAAAAAAAGACCCGGATGATAATGTTAAGTCTATGTGGGGGGGGGGGGGCGTTGTTTTCAAATATCTTGCTCAAATTTCAATATTTTACATGATATTTTTTCCATAGGATAGCTGAGGTCGACCCACAACCGGGCTAATTTTTACTTTTTCGATTTTGGTTATATTTTTTTATATTACAATAGTTTCAGTTTTAGAACCGGTTTAAACTGGTTCTGAAAGTTAAAGTATTTTTCTTTTAATCTGTAATCAAAATCAAAAAAGTAAAAACCAGCCCAGTTGCAGATCGTCCTCAGCTATCCCATGGAAAAAAAAATATGCGAAAATATTAAAATTTTAGCGAGATATTTGAAAATAGCGCTCCCATACACTTAACATTATAATCCGTGTGTTTTGCAGTGACTAGTGTGGCGTTTTAACGCGTCACTTCCAGTCATACATTTCTATGCCATAATTATTTATTATAGTGAGCTCTACCACCTCCCTTAAAGTTTGTCCCATTATTTTAGACTCACACTGCAGATCATTGGTGACAAAACTTTCGTTAACACTGTGATGATTCTGTGACGATTTAACTTTTCTTAACGATTCTCTAACAATTTAAAAGAAACAGGATCTGATGAAACTATAACTCCATGCCATGTTCCTGTTAAAATAGGGTTTGAGTCCTAAAATCATATATTGACAATTTATGAACAAATACTGTATAATATATAAAAATAGTTACCTGCAGTAAGGAGACTTTCTTCTAAATTAAAGTTAAAAATTCGATTTACCTCACATGCCTTACAACTCTGGTGTTGTTTTCAAAATTTGAAAAATATTACCTTTCAAAAATATTTATATATTTTTCCCCACATGCTGAAAACTGCATAGCTTCAATTTTATTTATAACTGACACACATTTTGTAGTATGTTGTTCAAACTGTTTAATCTTTTAGAACTTTTTTTTTTTAAACTTTTACTCGCTTTAATATCCACAAATCCCAGCACATATCTAAAACTGTACAGCTTGCCAATATTTCTGACCAATAATCCTGATATCTATAAATATATAGGGTAAATACTCCAGTTTTGGCCACATTAAGAGAAAAGTTTAAATGGAAATTTTATAGTTTATACTGAAATTTTATACTGAATAAAGCATATTAAATCGCAATAACAGCATTCTTTAGTAAATTTAGTTGTCTTTCTGTTAATTATAATAACTTTCTATCAAATATTTTAGATTGTGAGTAATAACTCGTTAAGTAATTTCTTTCAATTTGCACCAGTTTTGGCCACCCCTGCACCAGTTTTGGCCACCCTAATTAATATCTTGTAATTTTGCAAACATTTTAACTGATAATAAGTAAAAATAAAGCATTTTTGTGCAAAATCTGTTTTACCACACACATATTTGTTTGCTGTATAAAAAAGATTTGCATTTTTTTAAGTGAAATCATAAAAACATCAAATAAAATATACTTAAGCTGATTTTAACTGAACACTTAAATTTAAAAACAAAAAATATATTTAATTCATAAAAAAGACTTATAGGACATAAAAAGCTTATTTTAACATTTTGCATATTTTCATTTATATATACCATATGTTATACTATACCAATATTTACAGTTATATGACTAGAATCTTGAAATTATTCCATTTTTTCATGAAATAGTATTTTGACAATCTCTAAAATCCATTTTTTTTCAACTGATTTTTAACTTTAATTCCTCGTACTTAGCTGCCTGTCAGCCTAATCATTTGGAGTTAGTTTTCTTCAAACCTTAGATTTCCTTGTGTAAATATGGGCTAGGATCTTAGAAAGACCTTCACAGAGGGCATCCCCCTTCTCTTCGGCCCATATCTCTCATATAGATAATTGGCTATCATAAATAGCACAACCCTATTACTTGAGATTCAAAAATAGTAAAAACTGGTCTCCATTCTGTAAACTTGTGTTGCAAGGTAGAACGAGATACTACAAAACTAAACCATCTTGAAAAGCTGACAATGAATTTTGAAAAGCCATAATTTTACTTCCTATCTTATAACAGTGTTTAATCTAGACCATTTTTAAGAGTACAGAATTGTCTTTTTTAAACTTGTTAAAATGCTATTTATAGTGTAAAGATTTTCACATTATTTGTTATTTCTAAATTCATGTGCTTGAAATTTTGCAAAAGTTATGCAACTTCCTCATTTTGTTTTGAAAAAAATACAAGAAACCACTAAATCATGCTGTAATTTTATTGAACTTTTAAATTTATAAGTCATAAAACATTTCTAAATATATTGCTGAAATTTTCACTATAATTAGTCTTGTAGTCAAAAGTGGAGCATAATGTTGTGCCCTTTTTGGCCACACCATGGCCATAACTGGTACACATAGCAAATTTAAAGTACCAGTTTTGGCCACCCCTACTTTAAGCTGTAAAAATAATTAATTTAGATATGAAATTACAACAGAGAGAAAGCCTACTTCATAAAGCTTCATAGCAATTTGTTTCAGAACAAATAAAGTTCGATAAATGCCTAATATTGAAAGATTATGAAAACTTGTTACCTAAGCAAAAACCTTAATATATGTGAGTGCACACTGTAGTTTTACACATTTATTTATTTATTTTTTTTTTTTTTTGCAAGTCATTTTTTATCAAAAAATAAACAAATGGGATTGGAAATGATAAAAGAGTGTTAGATTAAGGAGTAAGAATGCGTATAATTTGTTAAAATCAATTTACAGCCTAAATAGAGGGTAAATCATTCCAGTGTGGCCAAAACTTGTGCAGTTGCCAAAACTGGAGCATCCACCCTATATAATTATCTTTTGTTGTAATTTTCCAACTGATTGAAAAAAGTGTCCAGGTCAGGATTCGAACTAAGCAGTCTTTCGCGCAAATTGTCAATCCTTTGTGACTGAACTATCCTGGAAGAATCTGACGCACACAATTCACACAGTGAATACGAACGCATACTTATCATTATTATACATAACCCTATGTAATAATACTTTAATTTTTTTTCAAACTACCCGTATGATAAATGCATACTATTCGTATGAGTATATAATGATATTTCACCTGGTGAAATGTGCGTGCTAAGTTGCTCTGTTGGAAGAGCATTGGCAGCATACATCGAGGGTCTCTAGTTCGAATCCTAACCTAAACACTTTTTTACTCATTTTGGAAAATTAATATTCGTTTGATTAATTTACCAATTAAAATCATTCTGTTAAATATAATATAGAATTATCTTTTGATAAAACTACGTGAAGTTTATGCGCAATATTCGTAATATACAGATTTTATTTGAAAATCGAGTATAAATGAAGATGAAGCAATTATTTCTAGTATTACGCTTAGTTATTTTCTTACTATAGTTGCTTGTGCGCATGTATGATTACACATGATTACACCTCATATTTATATATTGTATATGTCATATAGTACAGATGTGGCGGTAAAGGACATCCTTAAGGAATTTTTTTAATTTCCTTATTAATAGTAATAATTATTAGATTTCAATAATATTTAAGTATTCTCAGTCTCACTTCCCAATATTAGACACAATTTTATTGAAAATAATAGAAATACATCAAACACTAAAAATTTCAGCAATGTACATTTCACAATCGTGTACATGTAATTGTTTTTATGACTATTTAGAACCAGGATTTAATGAACACATACTAATGAAACAAAATTGTTATTTTCAGCACAATTTAACAATTAAGATATTAAAAATTAATAAAATAATGCGACAATTACTCATTTTTTAAAATAAATAATTGTTATTACCACAAAATCAATATCTTAATTATTTTAGATACATGGTTTAAAATAATAAATGTCATGGAATTACAGTTATCAAATTTTTGGGATTATGAGAAATTCAGAAAGGTAATAAAAAAGTTTTACAAAAGTATTTTTGCAATATTAGTGCATAAATTAGTATATTTATCACTATTTTCAACAATTAAACAACCCCAAACTCCTTTATATATTAATTATAACGTTAACTTTTGATTATGTGTATATTTTTTAATTTATTAAAATGTGATTTTAACCATGTAATTAAAAAAATGTGATTAAAGTGCATTTTAAAAATAATGTTATTAACTATTTTCAAATCGTTGACATGCTGTTCCGTATTTCAACAAAATAAATGTTAAATTTATTGAATTTACTAAGGTAAGTGAATTCAAAAAAGTTAAATTAATATGATACTTATTCCTTTTATAACATGTATTTTACGAAATTAACAGAAATCATTATAAAAAAAGCAGGAAAAATAACATTTTCTTACCTCTTTCTTATCGGCATTATCCTCTAATTCCAGTTTCATAATCCAAATAGGGAAGATAATTTCGAAGTCCGAATGTCCGAATGAAGTACAATGACATTGGCGTGCTCATATTAACGAAACGCCACTGATATTGTATTTTTTCGGACCGACATTTTATATAAAATGTCACCTGATCGCATTTTTGCATAACTTTTTAAAAATTTTCAACTTACGTACTAAATATACACACATAACATCATAACAAAGTTACTAGAGCAGCTGCATAATATTCTAAAGAATAAATACACTAGTGTCAACTATTCTGGTCGTTGCCAAACGATATTTTTTAAGCAGGTGATTTTTTGTTATTATTGGTTGTTTGAGCTTCGAAGATTTATAAGTTGAATGCGCATGCGCATTAGTTTTATGAGGGTATCCCTAATTAAAATTTTGAGTTAAAAATTTTTTTTCACGCATTTCTATTTTACTTTTAATTAGTTTCGAAATACAGTGGAACTTTCATTTAACGAAGCCCATATTTAATGAAATTATCTACTTTTTTAATTTTCTGTTGAACCTTCATTTAGAACGCAATTAACATTTAAATTAATATTCATATTAAAAAAATTCTACTTAGCAAACTTTGTTGCACTTCCGTGCGTGCACAATATTCAAAAGGATAGACTTCTGTTAAGATTGATTGGTGAATATATTTCAGCGGATTGTATGAATTGAAATTATGTATTTATTTTATCTTTTAAATAAAAAGGGAAAAATGCGAAAATCTTTCGATATGCTAAGAAAGGGATTCTAGTTCCACGAAAATATTATAGGTCCATTCTCTGAATACTTAAAAAAGATGCGAAAGTTTTTACGAGTGTATCTTTCATAAGAGATCGCACACAAAGTAATATTCCAATTTTTTTTTTAGTTTTTCGATTTGAAATACAAGAGAAAACGAGAAATAGAACGCTGCGATTCAGTTTTTGTTTCCCTTCCTTTATTACGTGTTTTTTTAGATATTATACTAATGATTTTTTTTATGTGGCTATATTGCATAACAAAAATTACTATCCAAATTAAAACACAGTTTTATAATATTTCCATTTTTATTTGTAGCTTACTATACAAATTTAATGAATTTCCGTGGGTTTCTATTCAAAGATATTTTTTTCATAACGAAGCATTTAAGTGTAAAGAGGAATTTCCTTAAATGGAAGTTTCACTGATAGGTTCATTGCTGGGTGCTTAGTTTCATATGATGGGAAGTTTATCTCACATATGTGATATGACGTACACGTTACACGCAGTGCATGTAACGTGTGACATAATAGCGATTGCACAATATTCTTCTGAAATGCCAAAAAACACGTTTTTTGCCAGTAAATAACATGGTTTGAAGAATTTTTATAATTTTCTAAAGTTTTCTAAGAAAGTCACATCTGAGTCACAATGTGACGTCACTGAGTGGTGGTAATTTGATCACAGATGTGATGTGACCACAGTGACTCGCAGTGACGTCATGGTGACCATGCATGCTATGAGGGATCTTTTGAAGAATTTTTGTATATATTTTTTAATTTTCTAAGAAGGTCACATTTCAGTCACAATGTGACGTCACTGAGGGGTGGCATTTTGGTCACAGATGTGATGTCACATTTCAGTCACAATGTGACGTCACTGAGCGGTGGCATTTTGGTCACAGTTGTGACGTGACCACAGTGACTCACAGTGACGTCACTGTGACATCACTGTGACCATGCATGCTATGTGGGCATCGATTGTCGATGTGACGTCACGTGACGTCAATGTGAAGTCACAGAGACTAAAATGTGAAGTCGTTATGGCCGTTTTAGAGCTCTTTTGTGACGTTTCACAAAGTGGTCACAATGTGACAAATTTGTGAAAAATGTGTCATTTGTGACTAGTTTGACATTAACATTGTGACGAAACTGTGACAAAAGCAACGATATTTAAATTGCCATAAACATGTTTTTTAAAGTAAATAACACGTTTTGAAGAATATTTGTAATTTTCGAAATTTTTTTAATAAAGTCACATCTCGGTCACAATGTGACGTCCCTGCGTGGTGGCTTTTTGGTCACAGATGTTATGTGACCAAAGTGACTCACAGTGACGTCATTGTGACGTCACTGTGACCATGCATGCTATGAGGGTACATGTAAATTGTAGCAAAAGCATTTCTTATGTTACTAATTTAAAAATTACGAATATATTGAATTAAACATATACTTAATAAAATATCGACTTAATTTTTGTACTAAAATGGTTATTTTATTAAAAACAATGAAATACAGCTGTAAGACTAAATGAGGATTTTTATTTCTTTGTTTATTAGGTAGCTTTCATTACAAAAACTAAAAAGCTACCTATTGCAGCCGTCCGGGGGAAAGCACTTCTAGAAAATTTTGGTATATTTTCACCGATCATGACCCCCAGACCCCAAAACCCCCCTCCGTTCAAATGTTGACTATATTGTTGTATTATATATATGAGGACCCCAGAAGCCAAGGGGTATAAATGACAAAATTGAAAAAAAATAAACTAAATACACAGACGACCTAAAAATATGCTTTTTTCCATTTCAGGTAAAGAAATATAAGTGATTTTCTTATTATTTGCTGAGTTAAGAGGCAAACCACTTTTTTCGAAAAACAAACAATATTGATTAATTATACATTTAAAGAAAATTGTACTCTATTTTTTAACATTTATTGAAATAAGAGTTCAAAGACCAGAATGCAACAAGCAGAAATTTCTTATTTCAATTCACTCAATTGTTATTGATGTTCGAATTTAACATCAATTATCTTTAAACTCAATTTACTCCAAGTCGAAATTTTGTCACTTGTACCCCTTGGCTTCTGAGGTCGTCATATATATCTGATTTTTGTCATGCGATAACTAACGTATTTAAAAACCGATTTGAATGAAACTTGGTATGTATATAGTACATACAAATATCTCGACCGAGTTCGTTAGCCAGCGTCATCCGCCATCTTGTTTCAAAATGGCGGCCATTTACAAATAAAAAAAAATTAAAATTTAAAATTAAATGCGAAAATTTAAAAATTTAAAAATATTTTTATGTTATGTGTTAGATCTTAAAACACCAATTAAAGAACACTTTTTACTTTGTCTATATCTTAAAAAATGATTGAGTTACAGCACTTTGAATTTTTCTAATGGCTGACATTTTGAAACGATCTGATTTTTTTCATGCTATAACTAACGTATTTATGAACCGATTTTCATGAAACTTGTTATGTACATAGTACATACAAATATCTCGACCGAGTTCGTTGGCCAACATCATCCACCATCTTGTTTCAAAATGGAAACCAATTAAAATTTTTAAAAAAATTTTAAATTTTAAATTAAATGCGAAAAAATTAAAAGTTGAAAAAAATTTTTATTTTATGTTTTAGATCCTAAAACACCGATTCTAGAACAGTTTTTACTTTGTCTATATCTTAAAAAATGATTGATGCACTTTGAATTTTTCTTATGGCTGACATTTTGAAACGATCTGATTTTTGTCACGTGATAACACTCGTATTTATAAATTGATTTGGATGTAACTTGGTGTGTACACAGTACATAATAAAGCCTGGACCGAGTTCGTTAACCAGTTCCATCCGCCATCTTGTTTGAAAATGGCGACCATTTAAATTTTCTTTAATTTAAAATTTGAAATTAGGTACAAAAAAGTGAGAAATTGAAAAAGATTTTTCTTTTATGCATTTGACCTTGATACAAAGATTCCAAAGCATTTTTTGTTTCGTCTGTATCTTAAAAAATGTCTGAGTTATAGTACTTTTAATTTTTAGTGATTTTTGCTCACATTTTGAAATGATCTGGTTTTCGTCACGTGATAACACACGTATTTATACACCGATTTGGATGAAACTTGGTGCGTAGATAGGACTGATGCCTGGACCTAGTGATGGGCGATAACGAGAAGTTTTTCTCGATTTTCTCGATTGTATGAACATCTCGATAACTTTCGATTGTGTAAAATTTTTCTCGATGACTCCAGTTTACAATTGCCTTTATACCATACAGGATTCAATTTTATCAAGAGTCGTCTACAGGTGAAGGAGTCAGTGTTAATAAAGACACGACGGATTCCCTCGCTAGTGAGCCCCTCCTTTCATTTTTGTCTCTAATTTATAGGCAATCTTCTAATATGAAATCTCGAACTGGGTCTTCATTGTATATGGCATCATATACCAAACGCGGTGTGCACGCACAGCAAAAACTTGTAAACAACAACAACAACAAAAAATCTCGAATTGGATGAACAACCGAACGTAATCTCTAATCGAACGTTAAATTTTGAAAACTGCCCCCACCCCCACCCCCAACGTAGCGAGTGTGGGGGGGAAATATATAAGATCGAGGTGCATAAGATCAGTAATTGATCCCTAGCCAAACAACAACTTCCTGCTTTTCTAAATTCCATATATAGTATAAATATTATTTACTGCAAACTCCGTAAAATATATATATATATATAGTGGTATTTTGGGAGTGCAGACAGAAGTGAAAACTTGAACAATTACTTGTGTATTTTTTTAATCGTCAGGAAATATTTTATTGTGCAGGAAATACAAGGACCAAGTAACCGTGATAAATTAACGCCTACACGCGAGAGGAGGCCAGAGTCCCAGCAGTGGTGAACAATGTTTATATGATACAGATGTCATACACGCACCACATTGTCACGATGCTTTTCAGATGCCGATTTAGTGAAAACTTCGAAGAAGTTTGAGAAATTTAAATTTCAACCCATTAGGGGTCCGTAACGTGACCCAGAATGACGGGAGAAACTTCTTTATGCTAAATTTGTAGTGTATGAAGCATAAGCTTTCAATAAACATATTACATCAAAAAATGAAAAATGGCCCCCTTGTCCTCCCCCCCCCCAAAAAAAAACCGGTACTATGGGGAAAACCATAAAATTGCAAAAAGAGCGGCGAAGAAAAGTTATCTATGCTATAATTTTTCTCCCCGATGTAGCTCCCATAGAAGCAAAGTTATAGTCTTTTAAAAATTGAAATGAAGTGAAGAAATGAGCAAAATTATGTTGGTGAATAACCAATAGGGGGGGAGGCAACAACCCAGGTTGTGCCACATAGCTTAAACTTTTAAGTTAAAATTGGTAGAGTAAAAAAAGCGATATTTTAAAGTATATATTGGGGGGAGGGGGGGGTCAAGCTCCTCACCTTTGGAAGAGGCCCTCAAAGAGGGAACTTTAAAACAATGTGCCTAGGTTACGGTAACAATGTGACTAGTTCAATGGTTTTTTCCCCATCTCAAAAAAATTTTCCAATGCGCCTAAGGACGTTTTCAAATCAAAAATTCGATCTAAAATGATAAAAACGCAAAAAGCTTCGAAAACTGTCCCCCCCCCCCCCACCCTGCCATGGGAACCAGATTCGGAAGAGGGGAGGTAAGAAAGCATCATAATATGAAAGAGTGATCCGAGATCTTCAAGATGGTATACAATATGACGGGTTTAAAAAAGTGAAAATTATCCCCTCCCCGCCCCCCGTCAGTCCACCCTATCGCTCTCAATTTCCTGGAGCAGACATTTTAATATTTTTACATTTGATAAATAATGTTTACCGAATGATTCGATGAAAAAAAACACTTAAATTGCTAGATATTGTAGAAATCGCTACAGTTTTAAACATATGTTCTCCAGGCCTCTCTTTGAAAAAATTTTTAATAAATAATATTTATTGGTGGGTTTTAGGTACGTGACAGCATGGTAAGACTAAAATACAAGAAACTTTGAAAATTAGGTCTTCATTTCACAAGTTATTGTCATATTCTCATGCTTCTTTCTGTCCCTCGTTTCACGATAAAACTTTCATTTCACAAAGCTTCATCGAAAAAACTCTGCTCGATTAAACCTACTCTACTCAGTACTCATCTCTATTCTCAGCGAGAACGAAAATCATCCTTATCGAAAAAGGCATTCATCAGAAAACCACAAGCTTCTCGAAGAGCCGCTTTTTTCAGGGTTAAATTTCATCGCTATCCTTCGATAAAGCTATTTTCATCGAAGTAAAATTTCATCGCGATGAAAGACTTTCTCGAAATGTCTGACTTTATCCGAGAGATTTGCTGAAATGAGAGGCATATGCGAAAGCTGTTTTAACCATTCTTTCATATTATGAATCTTTCTACTTTTGGAGTTGAAATTTAAGGGGTGGGAGGAGGAGAGGGGGAGGGGAGGAGGGGAGCGATGAGGGGGTGAATTTTTCAAATCGTAGCTATTTCGACAATAAATGTTATTTTTGGTGTGGATTTTTTTATGGAACCCTCCAGTAAATATTTTTTATTAAATATAAAGATTTTAAAGTGGGAGCTGCATCATTTTTAGGTGTATTTGGGAAAAATGAGTGAACCCACGGGTGACATGTAAATTTCAAACCTTTTTTTTTTTAATCCGTCATGTTATATATGCATCATCGGAATGTTTTGGCACTTCCTTTCCATTTTACGAATCTTTTTCCTCCTGGAGTTGAATTTCAGAAGGGGGGGGGGGAGAAAAAGCGATAAGAGGGTGAATTTTTTAAATCGTAGCTATTTCGACAATAAATACCAATTTAGATGTGGAGTTTTTTTATGGAACTCTTCGGAAAATATAACTTATTAAATATAAAGATTTTAAAGTGGGGGCTGCGTCATTTTTAGGTGTATTCTGGGAAAAATGAGTAAACCCACAGGTGACATGTAAATTTCAACCTCTTTTTTGGTCCCGTCATGTTATATATATATATACATATCACCGGAATTTTTTCGCACCTTTCTTTCATTTTACGAATATTTCTCCTCCTGGAGTTGAATTTCAGGAGAGGGAGGGGGGGCGATAAGAGGGTGATTTTTTTTCTTTTTTTTTTAATCTTAGCTATTTCGACAATGACTATCATTTTAGATGTGGTTTTCAGAGGAGCGCTCCGGTAAATATTATTTCATAAATACAAAAGTTTAAAATGGGGACTGCGCGATTTCCGGGTGCATTCTAGGAAGAAAAAGTAACATCACGGCTACGGGTGAGGAGTAAATTTCAAACTTTTTTGGATCCGTCATGTGATATGTCATAGGAAAGGTTTCAGAATACTCTTTCATATTATGGACCTTTCTCTTCTTGCAGTTTAATTTCAGGACGGGGGAGCGACGGGGAGTGAATTTTTTTAATCGTAGTTATTTCGATTATAACTATCATTTTAGAAGTGGTTTCTTGATGCAACCTTGTAATACAAATTGCTAATTATAAACATTTTAAAGTGGGTGATGCGTGATTTCCGGGTGTATTCTGTTAAGAAAAAGTAAACTTGCGGGTGAGGAGTAAATTCCAAACATTTTTTGGTCCCTTCATGTGATTGATTATTGGAATGTTTTTCGAACCACTCTTACATATTATGAACGTTTCTCCTCCTGGGCTTGAATTTCCGCAGGAAGGAAGGGAGCGATGAGGGGCAAATTTTTTGAAATGGTAGTTATTTTGAGATTAAATTTAATTTTAAATGTGATTTTTTGATGGACCACTTTGGTAAAAATATTTTATCAAATATAAACATTTTAAAGCGATGTTGCGTGATTTCCGGCTGTATTCAGGGAAGAAAAAAAAATAGTGGAGTAGTGAGGAAAAAATTTCAAGCTTTTTATGGACCCGTCATATGACGTATCATCGGAAAGTTTTCAAACCGCTCTTTCATATTATGAATCTTTCTTCTCCTTTCCTCAATTTGGCCTCCTTACAGAAGCGCTTTGCAAACTTTTTTGAAACCATTTCGTTTTTGTAAATTCAGATCTGATTTTTTATTTTTTTTTATGGAGACTTTCAATATATATTTTATAATGTATGAAAAATTCACAAACAGTGAGGACAGGCTGTATCCCGGGTGTTGCAATACTTGGAATTCTAAGCGGATGGTTTTTATATTTTTTGACTCCTCTTTCGCGATATATCATTTGAAAGCTCTGTAATTACCATTTTATTTTATATACCTCCCGCGCTCATCGCCCCCTCATTTTGCCCCCGCAGGAAGCTTTTTAATAAATTTAACCGACACCCACTGTCAGGATCTGATAGCACCTGTGCTAAAGAATGGAATTTCTACTATTTCTCTATTTGAATATCTAATATTGTATGGTTGTGTACAGAATTTCCAAGGTGACATTCCTTCTTTGTGGAAAGGGGAATTGCCAGATAATCCTTTGCAGGTGGTGTGTTAGAGAAAGGAGATAGCTGAGAGGCATGTCCATCTGTCAGTGAAGTATACGGATGATGAGCAGATTAGCAGCATGTCACTAGGCAAGAAAGGAGTGAGGGAAGGTGCCCAATGAGGAAGCTCCAGAGGGGGTTGGCATTTGTGTGACCCCATGAGTTGAGAGGGCAAGTTTGTCTCATATCAGTCATTCGGTACCTAGGTTTCGGACCTAGAGGTTGCTCGGTGTGGAAGAGCATAAGCGGTGTGTTTTCTGGTGAGCAAAGGACACTGACGTCCTAGTGTTTAGTGCTCTGGGCTAAGAAGTGCAGGCCTAGTATACTTGTGTTGGGAGACTCAAGGTTGAGCTCCAATAAAGTGAATTTAACGTGTATTGAGTGTGAGGTGGAAAGTGTAATTGGAATAGTACACAGCCAATCTTTACTGTATCTAATTTAATGTTGAATCGGATCACCTATATCCGAGTTGTAATTGTATATATTTGTAAATAGCGTATTTAGTGTGTACATATATTCTTAATAAACTGATAATTCAGTTACCTGACAGCGTAAGTCTTCATTTACACAAACCTCACAGTGGGTGACCGATATCACCTAGTAATATCGGTGGTGGAAGCTATATCTACCACGGACATTCTTCAAAGTTGTCTGGACTGAGAGGAACTTCCGACACCCACCTTGCGATGTATTGTTGGAAAGCCTAATGACCATTTACTCATATTATGCATTTTCATTGCTCCTGCACTACTTTGACCCCCAGGTGGTCCGTTTAATGTATGTCAATAAAGAGTCTTCTAATAATGGGGGAATTGTAGATCGTATCTCAATTGATGTACAAAAAATCAATAAAAGGTTTTGATCTCTTTTAATATCCTTTTAGTTCATGTTCTTTACACTAGGAGTGCTTTTGATTATTTTTTCTTTGGCCATTTTGCTACTCGCGACTTTACAACTTTTTGCAACCAAGGAACGCCGTTACATGACTTTTCTGCTATTGCGGCTCCATTATAACATCCTTTTGTTTGTTGTTGTTTTTTAAATTAATTTGTTTTCAGTTACCATGTATTTACTAAATTATGCTTTTTAAACGTGTAATAACAAAGATTTTAGTAATCGATTGTGAAACATCTCGATTGTAGATTCTCGAAATTAATCGATGACTTTATCGAATGTGCTTTTTTACGATTACGATTTTTATCGAATAGGAAATTTTCGAGAATCGCCCATCACTACCTGGACCGAGTTCGTTGGCCAGTTCCAACCGCCGTCTTGTTTGAAAATGACGGACTAATATTATTATTTTTTTAATTTAAATTTTAAAATTAGGTGCAAAAAAGTAAGAAATTGAAAAAGATTTTTCTTTTGTGTTTTGACCTTGATACAAAGATTCCAGAGCATTTTTTGTTTCATCTATACCTTGAAAAATGGCTGAGTTTTAGCACTTTCAATTTCCAGTGTGACTGACATTTTGAAACGATCTGAAATTTGTCACGCGTTAATATGCATATTTATAAACTGATTTCGATATAACTCCGTGTGTTCATGGTACATACCAATGTCTTGACCGAGTTCACGGGGCAACTTTATCCGCCATCTTGTTTCAAAATGGCGGCCATTTAAATTTGTCAAAAATCTTTTTAATGTATAATGATGTATAAACAAAAAATCAGAAAATGGAAAAAGCTTCTTTCTAAACTATTTATCTTATAACGAATTTCGGAGTATTCTTTGCTTTGTCTTTACCTTAAAAGACGCCTGAGATATAGCAGTCTGAATTTCTAATGTGGGTGACTTTTTTTTTTAAGTAAACTTGCTCGTGACAGCACTCGTATTTTTAATCGATTTCGATGTGAGTGTGCATGTTCACATGAATTAAGATTTCGATCAAGCTCATTGGTTTTTTTTATCTATCATGCTGCTTTAAAATGGATATCGTGGAATTTGGCGACCCTATAAATCGCTTAATTTAAAACCAGCTTAAATAAAAGATGACTAATTTTTAAAAATTCCCATTAATATTCAGTATTGACAAAAACTAGTATTCAATCTTATATAATCGGATTTTTCTAATTTGAGCTTCGTAATGTTTGAATAATACTATAACTTAATTTAAAATAAATAAATTAATAAATAATGTATATGAAAGCTACCTCTTCCTCCCGGTACTGCCGGAAGGACTTTTTTTATTTACAATTACAACATAGTCTTTACACCATATATGAAATTCAGATTACACAGTTCTGCTCTTAAATTGTTACTATACGATTTAGGATTCCACGCCAACTGTAACAGTAAGCTAGTTAGCAATAATTATTATTTTAAATGATCCTGTTCTATGTAAAAAAATACGTATATCGATGAAAAAAATGGTTTGTTTTTATATTGAATGAAAATTACAAAAAATACTTCGTGGGTATTCTGTTTTCTGGTCCTAAAACAATTAGAAAGAACAATTAATTATATCTAGCATATGCGATTGAAAAACATTTAGTTCACAATTTAAAACATACGGAAGCATAAAGGCAAAGAGCAAAAAATTAAACGTAAAAATTCTGTCTATTTGGAAGATTACATAAAAATTTATGTATTTTGAATATTATAGAAATCCATGATTTGCATAAAATGAAGAAACATGTGTAAGAATTGAATATTACTCAAAAATATATGTATTTTGTATATTACACAAATGTATACCTATTTTAAATATTACACAAAGAACAGTGTAAATTACATGCAAAAAACACAAATATATGTGTTTTTTGCATAATACACATTTATCTATGTAATCACAGAAGATTGCCTGATAAATGTGTTAGAATATTACACAAATATATCAGGTAGCATTTACACACATATTATCGTTGATTAAATTACAAATTAAAATGTGTATTTTGAAAGTTACATACAAGCTGTGTATTTTGGAAATTTACTCGCCTTTTTACACATACAGAGAAATCATTCGTGTATCATCGATATACCTATTTTAATGTGTAAATTTCCCTTTTATTTTTTAGAGTAATAGTATGAAATTCTGCGAAAAATATTTATAATTATTTATTTGTCTATTTCAGGTGGAGATGCTGACTCAAAGGTTTTTTTGTTTACATACTTGCCAACTTGTATTATTAAGCTTCACAGTGGTTTAACTCATAAGATTTTTCATTTGCTGACTTGGACTTCTCTGGAGTTTATGTTTCCTATCGGTAGACAAGTTTGTTTTCTTGCTGTCTTGTGGATAGCATATTTGTCTGCAGAATGGCATGTGGACTGAGATAACTTTTGAACTGAAGGATCTGGCTCTGTGGAACGAGAAGCAAATATTTCACCCTAGAGCGGGATGCTTCTTTAATGCAATTTTGTGATCTGCAAATGCCATCCAAAAGACAGCAGAAAACAAATGTAATTATATCTGTAGGATCCGAACTGCTCTGCCATTTTTAACCTAATTCAAAGTACTGAGGTAGATATCTGTTTAAATTCCTGTTTCCCTCCTTGCCAAGCATGTCAGTGTCCACTCCCAGGTCCTACCGGCAAGTAGTTTATAGCTTCAGATTTTCATCCGTTTGTCTACTTCTGTTGTCTTTTACATAAGTTTTGCTGTCTTCAGAATGGTCTGCATGCAGTCCTGGTGGAACCCAAGATGCAGAAGCTTTCAAGCTGTCTGATCTAAGCTCTGTGGACTGGGAAGTGATCATTCCACCAAGGAGTGGCGTGTTTCTTTAGTGCCATTCTGTGAACAGCAAATGCCATCCAAAAAACAGCAGGATGCGGCAAATAGAATGAAATCTGAAGGATACGAACTATCCTGCAAACTAGGGTTTGGGACCAATCCATGCGCTAGAGTCCTTAGTCAGGTATATATCTATTTATCCTTTCTTACTAATACCCTATCAAGCATCTCAATTAGATGTTTAGACCCTCAGATTTTAATTCATTTGTCTGCTTCCGTTATTTATATGAGAATTGTAGTCTTCAGAATGGCCTGCATGCGGTTCTGGTGAGGGCCGAGATGCGATAGCTTTTGGGGTGAATGAACTGTGCTTTGGTCTTGCTCTGTGGGCTGAGAGGCGATAATTTCACCCTACAGTGAGGCAAGACATTTCTTTGTCATAAAATAGCAAAAGCAATTAAATGGAATGAAGTCTGAAAAATACAAACTGATTGTTCTACAAATTAACCTAGATATCTATTTAACTTTTTGTTTTCCTCCCTACCAAGCATGCCAGTGCCCAATCCTAGGTCCTGCCAGCAATCAGCCTATATCTTGAAATTTTCCCCCGTTTGTCGATTTTTGTTGTTTTTTACACAAGTTTTGTAGTTTTCAGAATGGTCTGCATGCAGTTCTGGTGGAGCTTCAGATACGAAAGCTTTTAGTTTAGATGATCTGAGCTCTGTGGGCTGAGAGGCGATAATTTCACCCTGGAACGGCGTGTTTCTTTAGTGCCATTCTGTTAACTACAAATGCTATACAAAAGACAGCAGGATGAGGCAAATGAAGAATAAGAATTACCATGCTAACTAGGACCTGGGACCAGCCCATACGCTAGAAACCGTAATCAGGTATATATATATATATAACCTTTCTTACTTATAACCTGCCAAGCATGCCACCAGGCAATTTGGACTTTTAGATTTTGATCCGTTTATCTGCTTCTGTTGTTTATATGGATTTTTGAATGGCCTGTAAGCGGTCCTGGTGGCGGCCAAAATGGGATAGCTTTCGGGCTGAATGATCTGTGCTTTAGTCTCACTCTCTGGGCTGAGAAGCGATAACTTTACCCTAGAGTGAGGCAAGGCATTTCTTTAGTGCCATAAAACATCAGAAGTAGTTAAATGGAATGAAGTTTGAAGTACCAGGTTCCTGGCCTCCCATAGGCAGGAAGCCTTATTAAGTGATGCAGATATCTTTTTAACTTTAACCTTCTCGCCACTTGAAAAAAATCAAGAAATTTTATTCTCTTGCACGCATAATAGCCTTGCCAAGCATGCAAGTGCGCTACCCTAAGCAATGTAAGCAAAGCAATTTGTACCTTCAGATTTACTTCTGCTTCTGTTGTCTTTTGTATGAGGCTGCATCCACATTCTGATGCTATCTGTGTTGGAATGGCTTTTGAGCGTTTTAAGTGGATAATGTTTGCTTTGAACTTGATCTGTAGACTGAAAGTTCTGTGCCATTGAAAAGACACCAGGCAAGCAAAATAGTTTGAAGAATATGATTTGAATCAGAAAAATTGTGAGATTTCCAAAATAGACATGTTGGCAGGTATGTAATCATATTGTAACCTGGATGGGATGATAGTAAACTTAAAAATGATATGGTAAGTACTTTCTATTTTTTTATTTATCAGTTTACTAATTTAATAGGCAGATTTTATAAGAGTTAGAAAGGTTATTAAACACACCATTTTTAGTTTTGCTGAATTTTATATGTTTTACTTCTAATGATTGTAGAAGACAAAATTTTTTGACCCACAAATTTTTCTAAAGCGTGTAAGTAGACGCAGTATCATTCTCTAATCAACATATTTCTGTATTCTATTATCATAGTGAATTGAGAATCCGACAAAGTAATCCTTGTCATTAGACAGATCTGCCAACTGTTACGAAAAAATCGTAATTGCTATGATTTAGAGTTATAAACTACGATGCTAAGAAAATTAGTCTTCAACTACGATTTTTTGCAAAAGACAAAAACGCATTTTTTTCACTTGCGATTTTTAGTTCACGCATATTTTTCAAGAGCGATTCTGTTTCTCCTAAATTTTTAAAGCATTCGTTTCCGAAAGTTTTAAAAAATTGGTCTTTTGTCCGAAAATTGGGATTTTAAAAAGTAAGGAACTCAACGGAAAAAAATCTTGTGTGTAAAACAAATTTCTTAATATAAAACCCGCTTAATGGATATTAACCAAGAGTGAATCGTGTGTCTGTAAATATTTTTACATGAATCCCTTTCCTTAGAAAGAAGAGGCATCGAAATTCGTCTGTGGATACCAAAAAAGCGAATTTCGTCAAATAAACGCGAAAAATGCAAATTTTGTGAAAGAATCGGGAAATAAACCGTAAATTCCGTCAAAAGATCACGAAATAACTGAATTTTTGTCAAATGGGCGCAAAAAAGAGCACAAATTTTGTCAAAGGGTTGCGAAAAATCGCAAATTTCGTCAAAGAAGCGCGAAGAAATCAGCAAAAAGAAACATCGGGAGTTGGCGTTCTCCCTCCCCTCTCTGTGTGCAACTTTTCAGAAAATTTGTTGTGAGTGTCAGAATTTTTTTTTGCTCAGAATCATCCCTGAGATAATTAGCGAGTGGACAAGTCTTTTAAGTAATGACACATTGACTAAATATAAAGTTTCTCTTTCTTCAAATTTTGTCAAAGGGTTGCGAAAAACGCAAATTTCATTGATGTACTAATCAATTATTTTTGTTATTAAGTTTGGCTAAACCTAAAATAAGCCTTCTTTGTTTTATGATTTTGATGTGAATCAGTAATATACCTTTATGTGGCAAATTTCATTAAATAATTTAAGAAAAATACATTTCAACTTTATAATGAATATTTAATCATAGATTAGTGATTATTAACTTCACCTTTGCTTTTAATATTTTAATAGTTTTAAAAATTATCTAATTTTTTATTATTACTTATTTTGAAATTTTATTATATTGTAAGCATTCATTATAGTTTAGATTGCATTATTAATTGCATACAAATTACTGTTTAAAAAATGAAAAAAAAAATACCATAAATCCGTAAAATTCTAAAATCCGTATAACCCCTGGTTCCAAGTTATGTTGATTTAAGGGAGTCTACTGTATATTATTTTTCCGAATGGTGAAGCCAGACCGTCTCCCCCCTCCCAAAAAAGGCATAATATCTGCTATGTGAATAGTCAATGAAGTAGTTTAAGACCCGTATCCATTGCTGGAACGCTTAAATTAGTCTATTTCCAGTAATGAACACTTCATGTAGGTATTGCTAGAATTGTAATTTTTGTAATGTACATAGTGCATAATGTACTTTGACTTATCTGAAAACCTTAGCAATCAAATTTTAATGTTTAAATTGTACTTACTTGAATACAATGACACACAAACTTTTATAAATACTGGTTTAAAATTAATTTCGAGTGGTTAAAAAAATTTAATATTTTAAGTAAGTTATTTTTTTTTATAATTCTGCCTTGCATATTTTAAAATCTGGAAATGAATAAAACAAATCAGGAAACACAGAATATTGTTAAAAAATAAGGAGCTTATAGGGCTCAGCCCCTTCCTAACCCTCTCACTGACAAGCCCGTGTTAACACGTTCACTAAGCTCCAGGTTTTACTGCAATACGAGCAATTTTTAAAGTAATATGATTGTATTCATTTTATAGATTTTTAATACATTGAACAATAATTAAATCTTTCAAGGGTAATATTGATATTCGCTTTAAGGTTTTTTATATATTTTTGAAATAATTTACTTTTTTTAGCATTTAAAACAAAATGCAGAGAAAACAACATTACAATTTTGTCCTTTTGCAAGACTGTCAGAGGGTTTTAAATAAAAACATGTAAGTTGGATAGATTATAGATTTTAACAACTTCTATATCTTAAATTTTGTTTATTCATCTCTTACAAAAAAAAAAAAAAAAAAAAAAAAAAAAAAAAAAAAAAATTAATACTTTATAGTTGCGATTTATAATAGCAATGATTGTAATACATCTGTATATCTGTGGTTTCAAATATCAATTCTTTTGAAATTATTTTATGCATACACTGTTAAAAATCTGCTGCATTTTGCTGCAACGCACTCCCCTGCTTGTTTAGAAAACGGTTACTTGGCCGTGAAATGGAGCTTTCTCATTGGTTGGAATACAGATATTATATATAAGCGGTGAAGTGCGTTGCAGCAAAATGCAGCAGTTTTTTAACAGTGTACAGCCCTCAATATATTTTTTTTCACGTTTGTAATACTAATTACTATACAGGTAATACACATTTTCGAGATGCGGTCTGAGTGGAGTGTGATTGTTGTCGATAAACAAACATTTAAATATAATAAATCAGTCAGAAATAAAGTAAAATAATTTCCTAAATCAATGACAAAAATTAACTGTCATTAGAATCCTTTTCAAAATCCTTAAGTTTTATTTATTTATGTTGTAATGATTTCCTAAAGCATTAAGTGTGATTTATTACCTTTATATAGTCGATTTCTGACACTTCTGACTCTGTCCTATGGCGCAAGATTATTTTTTCTTTCAAGTACACTCTGAGCGATAATGCTTAGTCTATATTAACCCTTTATCTACCGAATTACTTATTGATAAATTGATCCACCTCAATAATTATTTTCTTCAATATCTGGAGGTATATTGGAATTTTTAGATAATACTAATGTGAAATTTAGACATGTTTTTTTTCCCTTAAAACTGATTAAATAAATGGATAGTTACAAATTTTTGGAAGAAAAAAAAATCATATTAATTAATCAAAATTATTCTTTTAAAAATATCACAATTCTTAAAAAGGTAATGAGTTTAAATGCATCATGATCCTCTCTATAAATGGAAACGCTTTTGCAATTGAATAGGTTTTACATAATTTGATCTAAAGAAAGAAAAGAAATATCTATAAAAATGAATAATAAAACTACCACTTTTTGAAAATATTTAGCTTTTCTCTATTCTATCTAAATTTGA
Organism: Maratus speculifer; assembly: GCA_964019185.1. NCBI lineage: Eukaryota > Metazoa > Arthropoda > Arachnida > Araneae > Salticidae > Maratus > Maratus speculifer. Next base: position 23,786,346 of record OZ025299.1, read on the forward strand.
TCGAGAAGAGTGTTTTAAGTGGAAAGAATAAAAAGCTTTTATTAATAGACAGAATAAATAAGTTTTATATAAAGTTTCCTACAATGGTACTTTAAAGTACCGACCGTGCATAAAGGGTTCAAATGTGGATTAAGTAAGAAGTCTTTCTTTTTCGTTGACTCCGATTTATTGTGTGGCGTATAAAATAGTAATTTTTGCTGTGATACTACACTTGTAGTTTTTAATTAATAAATATAAAATTTTATAATTTTTAATTAGGTTCTGCCAAACGACTGTAATAGACATAAATCGTCATCAAGATAAATAAATGCGTGGAAACAACCAAATTTCTTACCTTGTACAGTCATTCTGACATTTTAAATTAGGCCATAAATCTTTGCACATGATAATTTGCACAGCCTTGAAAATCCCGTGACATGGAAGTGACCTTCTCTACAAATTTACGGAAATTGTACTGGTAATCTAGACACCAGCACTATTTCCGTAGTTTTAACGGAAAAAAAAATCCGTAAATTCCAGAAATATTTCCGTTTTTACACAAAATATTTCCGTTTACGTGATATTTTCTTATGTAAAAATTTTCGCTTGAAAAGTGAAAAGAATTTTTCAAGGACAAACTGACATCTTTATGATTTTTATTCTTTAATTTTCAAAGACACGTTAACATCAGGGGCTTATGTACAATTTAAACAACAGTGAAGAAATGTCACTTACTTAGCATGGGAATTGAACCAGGGACCTCTTGCAGCGTAATATTTTTACACCAGTGTTACACAAACCACGCTTTCAAATATCTTTACTTATTTTGGATGCATTTCATAAAGTAAAGACAAGATACAAAAAAAAAAAAAAAAAAAAAAAAAAACAGTAAAAGAAAAAGAAAAAGAAAAAAAATGGCTTTTACAGTATTAAAATCATAAAAGAATGTATTAAGAGTTTTGTTTTCCTCTTTTTTGGAAGAGTTTTTAAATTCTATTGTAATATTGTTAATATTTATTTATTTTTGAAAAAATACTAACATACTTTATTAAAAAACATGCATTTGAAAAAATTATATGTATGACGATCTACTGTAAACTGCATAAGGACAAATACTATGGGTTATTAAAATAAATTTCATTTATTGATTTTTTCTAAATTAGGTAATCGCCAAAATTATAATAATTTCTGTAATATATTTCGTCATTATTTAAATTTTATGTGTGAACTTCTAATTTTGTATAAATTGAAAAATGTATTAAAATTAAAAGTAGAATTTTTTCCCACTTTAAAATATCCTACGCACATTTTTAAAAATATGAAATAAATAAATTAAACGTTATTTTAAAACCATAATCAACTTTCCTTTTCAACTATCTCAAACTTAAAAATAATTAATACAACTTTATTATTAATTTTTTAATATTATAAAAATATTTTAGCTTTTTATTATTAAACAGAAAGAAATGGAAAAATGTTATAGCGGACTGTTTAAGAAACGTCTCGCTATTATGTTTTTCTATTCCTGATATAGATGGCGCCACAAAACTTATCGGTTAAAAATACCAATTTAAGATCAAAACTTTTTAATAAACATTTGGGAACGATTCGAATGAATTCAACATAGAACCATATTTAGCGCTAAAACATAGAAGTTTCATTGAAAGTAATATCACTGTCAGACAAGTATTACAACAATTACTTCGCTAGTTTTAATAGAACAAATATTTCTAAACATCATTCACGGAGCTTGTACCGTTTTAATACGGAAGTTCTACTGTTTAAGGAAAATTGATGGAACACTTACTGGATTTATATGGATTTTTAATTTCAGATTGTCAAATACGGAAATTGTACTGTTTTCTCGGAAAAATATAACTATTCTGTAAAATTTTACGAAAAAGTTTGTGTATATTAATGGATATATTTTACAGTGTAAATCAGATCCTTAAACTATATAATTGTTTTTTATTATTGTGATATTTTATTTCATTACGTAAACACTTTATTTTCTCTGCGAATTGTAGTGTGGAACGCTGTTATTAAAAATGTCAGTTCAACTCATCTTTACTTAATAACACATACATAATCTAATATTGTTCTTCCACATTATGAAGCTATGTGTTGAAATATGACATTTTCCCTTTTAAATAAAAAAGGATAAAAAGTCTTATTTTATCATTCATTATTAATGAAAATACATAAAAAGTTGGATTGATAACAGAAGAAGTAATCGTCTGAAAACATATAAGTCCCAATTTACTTATCTCAATCTGAAAATGAACTTATGTCTCGAAGTAATTTATCACATAAATAAATTATCGAATACATGCCGTTAAGGGGACGCTTCACTCAAATGAAAAGACCGGTTCGCTAATGCTAATCCTATGGAAGAAATTTATAAAGATATCTCGGTTGCATTTTAATATTTTTAAATGATTCTTTTTGCATTGGATAGCTGAGATTGATCTGAATGCAGGCCGTTTTTTGCTTTTTTGATTTCGTTTACAGATATTTTTTATGTGGGTGATTTCGCTTTCCAAACCGGTTCTGAAAATGAAAGCATTCTCGTAAAAAGTATCTGTAAACGAAATCAAAAAAGGAAAAAACGGCCTGCATTCAGATCAATCTCAGCTATCCAATGAAAAAAGAATCATTTAAAAATATTAAAAAGCAACCGAGATATCTTTATAAATTTCTTCCATAGGATTAGCATTAGCGAACGGGTCTTTTCATTTGAGTGAAGCGGCCCCTTGGTTCACCGGCATGTAGCTCGCTATAATTTACCGTATCCTCCCAAAGGTCAAGGGGATACGGGAAAATATGCGTTTTCGCCTGTTACTTAAAACCACATTTTTTGGCGAGGGATGGACGGTTTTCGCCAAGGGTATAACCGCAGAACATATTTTTAAATACTGGTCCGATATAAAAATTTAAACGAAGCTGATAACCTATGAATAATTTTCAATGGATACGATTTTACCATAAGCGAAATACAAGACTGCTACAAATCAAAAAGGGCAACTACCATTACAACACAAGTTTAAATTCATTTTTGTTCAGAAACATATGAAAAAAAGCAGATGTTATTTAAAAACTATTTTTTACCCTTTATCTACGCATTTCATTTTTGTTCGGAAACACATGAAAAAAAGCAGATGTTATTCAAAAACTATTTTTAACCCTTTATCTACGCATTATGAATTCAAGAAAATGTTACATTCTAAAGCATTTTATGCAAATTGTTTAAACTAAATTATGAGATTTATATAATCATTTAATAAGTATTTGAAGGATTTTAGGATTTAGAAGGATTAATTAAATTGGAATTTACAGGGATTTTGTGCAATTTTTATAACCCCACTCAAATCTTTATTTTTAGTTATTTTCTTAGTATTTTGTAAAATTTTAAAATTTACAAATATTATGTTCTTATAATATAAATATCGAAATATTTCCGCATTGAAAAATCCCCATCCAGTCCCTCAGCGCCAAGAAAGCTGAAAAGATATAAAGGCAAAAGAAATCATTATTTAAAAATACTTTTGTTTTGCGTAACCAATAATGCTTTTGGAACAAGATAAAGTAATGTATATGTAACTCATTCTAAACAGTATTACAACTAACTGACGTATTAAAAGAATTTTATAATAACTTATTTTAATGATACTTATAAGTACCATCGGTAGATAAAGGGTTAATTGACAGACGTTTTCCTTTTTTTTTTTGGCAAACATAAATGATCTTTCAGAAAATACATTCAAAGTTGGCATTTTGAACCGAATTTCTGGACGTAAGGGGAAAAAAACTACCCAGAGAGAGAAGAAAAATTTGTTGCTACATGATCAAAATTGTTTATAAGTCAATAATATATATAAGTCGATTTATTTAATAAAAAATGGAAGACTCGTTTCGATCAAATATCGCTTCCATAGCCAGCTTTCACAATTTTCTTCCTTTACATTCAAAATTGAGTTAATAAATGTATAAGAAATTTTGCGCTTATTAAGCAGTATACTTGAAAACCGATTTAAGTATAAATGTGCCCCAAGAAAAGAAGCTAATTTGACGTCAATACAATATATATATATATATATATATACAGGGTGATTCATAAAAGATGGGCAGAACTTTAAGGGGTTATAGCACACTTAAAGACAAATAATATTAAATAGGAGACTAAGGGTCCCAGACCTATTCCCAAGGAGATAGGGGGCATTAAAGTTTAGGGTCCGAAATTTCAAATGATTATAAAAAATGGAAAAATTGGTCGATTCGTTTGCGGTTTTTGAAAAAATTTTCTTTATGCCAGTATTTTCTTGAAATAAAATTTTAAAGTTCAATTTCAAAAAATGCCGATAGTGGGCGCTTTAGACTTTGGAGTAACAAACAACTATTTTTTAACGTTATTTTTTGTATTTCTTTAAATGATTTCGAAAGCTTAGACTTAAACTTAAATTTTGATCTAAAAATCTGAGTCCTAACGAGTAGTTAAGTAGCGTAAACTGAAATTTGAAATTTGAAACCCTTCTCCCCCCAGAACAAAAATCAGTTATTCCCGATCTTTGTGTCGTAGATTAGGCTCTAACTACTGCCGCGTTTTGCTAAAATTATTTTTTATGTCAGTATTTTCTTGAAAATAAATTTTAAAGAAAAGTTTCAAAAAATTCCGATAGAGGGCGCTTTAGACTTTGGAGTAACGAACAACTATTTTATACCGTTATTTTTTGTGTCTCATTAAATGCTTTCTAAAGCTTAGCCTTAAACTTAAATTTTCAGCTCAAAATCTGAATCGCTGAGCGTGGTTCAGTAGCGAGGGGAGGGGGTTCAAATTTCAACTTCTGAACATAGTTCAGTTTGCACTACTTAACCATGCCCAACGATTCTGTGCTGTGATACGAGGCAAAAATACAACTTTCGTCAAGGACTGCATAGTCGGAATTCACTCATAAAGGCACTGGCACAGTTGGAAACGTCGCTCATGTAAACGTTAAAGCTCCATTCCTGACGCTAGTCACCGGGTGAAGAAGGAGACAGAAAGTATGCAAATGTCAAATGGGGAAGAAGAAGAACACGTATGCAAAATTTCGACACGATTCAGGCATAAAAACCACTGAACGGTGAGTCAAGTGTAAGTCGCTGTAGTAATGAATCGGAAGATGGTGCCCTTCACGAATAAGGAAAAGGCTGAGATGCATTTAATTTACGGAGCGGCAGATGGAAATGGTGCAGAGGCACAACGAATGTACGGAGAGCGATTTCCCAACAGGCGGTTGCCTAACCGCAAAACTTTCGAGCGCTTGCACAGACAGTTGTGTGAGACGGGATCATTTCTCGCTTCCCGGTCGAATGCAGGTCGTGCAAAAAAGGACGAATCAGTAGTTGTTGCAGAAGCCATTCTGGATGTAGTAGCGGCGCAGCCAAGTACAAGTACACGAACAGTGGCTAGGCAGGTGGATACCTCACAGTCCATGACTTGGAGGGTACTGAAGGATGAACATTTGCTCCCGTTTCATGTGCAACGAATCCAGAAACTGTCTCCAGGGGATTATCCAAATCGTATTGAATTCGCCCGCTGGTTTCTGCAGCAGAACGCGCTAAATCCACATTTTGGACGAACTGTGCTTTTCACCGATGAATGTACCTTCACACGTGAAGGTACATTTAACACACACAATGCACATGTATGGGCGGATGTCAATCCACATGCTACGTATCCACATACTCATCAGAGACGCTTTTCCATCAATGTTTGGGCAGGAATCCTCGGAGACCACCTAATCGGACCGTACCTTCTTCCTGAACGCCTCAACGGTAAAACATACCTCACATTTCTGCAACATGTGCTGTCAGACCTGTTAAACGTTGTTCCTCCACGCATCCGGCGGGTCATGTGGTTCCAGCACGATGGAGCGCTAGCCCATTACGTACGAGACGTCCGCAACTATCTGGACATCACATTTCCGAACAGATGGATTGGTCGAGGTGGTCCTGTTGCTTGGCCTGCTCGCTCGCCAGATCTTTCACCCCTCGATTTATTTTTTTGGGGACAATTGAAGGCTCTTATGTATGAGACACCCATTGAATCCCCCGAGGAACTGGTCGCCAGACTTTTCGCCGCTGTAGGGGAAGTGCTCGAAAAGCCTGATGTTTTCGCGAATGTTCGCCGTTCCATTCTTCGCCGTTGTTCTGCGTGCATAACCTCTGGTGGTCACAATTTTGAACATTTATTGTAATTACATGTTAATAAATATGCTTTGGTAACATAATCCTAATTTGTGTCTTTTTACCTCGTATCACAGCACACAATGTGTGGACATGGTAAACTGAACTGTGCTCAGGAGTAGAAATTTCAAACCCCTCTCCCCAGAAACTTAACCACGTCTAACGATTCAGATTTTGGGCTGAAAATTTAAGTCTAAGCTTTAGAAAGCATTTAATGAGACACAAAAAATAACGGTATAAAATAGTTGTTCGTTACTCCAAAGTCTAAAGCGCCCTCTATCGGAATTTTTTGAAAATTTTCTTTAAAATTTATTTTCAAGAAAATACTGACATAAAGAATTATTTTAGCAAAACGCGGCAGTAGTTAGAGCCTAATCTACGACACAAAGATCGGGAATAACTGATTTTTGTTCTGGGGGGAGAAGGGTTTCAAATTTCAAATTTCAGTTTATGCTACTTAACTACTAGTTAGGACTCAGATTTTTAGATCAAAATTTAAGTTTAAGTCTAAGCTTTCGAAATCATTTAAAGAAATACAAAAAATAACGTTAAAAAATAGTTGTTTGTTACTCCAAAGTCTAAAGCGCCCCCTATCGGCATTTTTTGAAATTGAACTTTAAAATTTTATTTCAAGAAAATACTGGCATAAAGAAAATTTTTTGCAAAAACCGCAAACGAATCGACCAATTTTTCCATTTTTTATAATCATTTGAAATTTCGGACCCTAAACTTTAATGCCCCCTATCTCCTTGGGAATACGTCTGGGACCCTTAGTCTCCTATTTAATATTATTTGTCTTTAAGTGTGCTATAACCCCTTAAAGTTCTGCCCATCTTTTATGAATCACCCTGTATATATATATATATATATATCAACGTAGATGGGCTATTCCATGCGAATTTGTTTGTCTGTTACACAACTAAAAATTGCTATGCTTGTTGGCCACCGGTATTTTCGTAAAGTTTGATTCGTTTTATTCAATTGATGAGATATCTTCAACAAAATAAGTCTCATTTTTTCGACATAAAATACTGGTAGCCAAAAATCGTAGTACGTAACAGGCCAACAAATTCGCATGGAATAGCCCAGATATAATAGATATTGGCATCGGTCAATTACATTGCGTTTTAGTCCAGGTTTATTTTTTTGCAGCAGACTCGGGACGAGCCTGGACTTGACTTACACTTTTTTTTCTGCATAATCGAGTCGGAGTTATTTTCATGACGGTTCAGAGAAACAATAGGCTTTGTAAAAATAGTAACAACCATAATGGAATCATTGGAATTATCTTAAACTGATTTTCAAATTCCCTACACAGCAATGGAAAACTTTCTGAAAAATTTTCTAACGCATTTTTAATTGAAAGTACATGTATGTCATTGAAATTATTTAGAAACAAATAACATTTTCCATTTTTTAATAATTAAATTACTTTTTGAGTAATTAGCGATTTTTGTCATGAGACGATCATTTTTTCCTTTTTCCTGTGCCATCGCATCGGATAATTCTATTCAAAAGCCAATTTTAAATTGTATCTTCTTAAAGATCTTATGCCTTTAAGAGCGAAAAAACACCTAATACACTAGCGATAATTGATAATTAAACAATAGGCTTTGTAAAAATCACCATAAAATAAAAAACAAAGCAAACGCACTTCAAGCTAAAAAAAAAAAAAAAAAAAAAAAACAATAGGCTTTGTAAAAATTACCATAAAAAAAATACAACTTGTTATTAGCTGAGGTAGACACGTGTCCGCAAGGGCACAAGGTTAAAGATGAACTGGTTCATCTTGATTAAAGGAAATTATGAAATCACATATTATATTAAATTAAAATTAAATGTTTGAATAAAATGCTTTTTATGTCTTTACAAACTTGCTAATCTTAATGCTTTACGATGCGTAGGAATTGTTAAAAAAATTATATATATATATATATATATATATATATATATATATATATATATATATATATATATATATATATATATATATATATATTCATTTAGTCATAAGGCAAAATATCTGTAAAAAAAAAAAAAAAGAATCCAAAATTAATCTTAGATTTTAATACTTTTATGTCAATTTAACATTTTTAAGTTTTTTTTATTTTAATCAATGATTTTTGTTTTAAATCAACCGATTTAAATCACGATTTAATCCCTGATTTAAATCAACTGATTAAAATCGCTGGCATCCTAATTGCTATAAACTTAATATTTTGAAATCCAGTTGATTTTAAATTTTAAAAAAATTACTCTCGTGTTCTGAAATGTTAGAACTTTTCTTTCCTCTTCCCCCCCCCCTCCCATTCCCACTTTCTATTTGTTTGCTTATTTTGTTAATTTATATTTTATCATTTTTGATCTAATACTCTGAAATGAAATTAGTTTAATATTTTTATGAGCTAAAGTTTTTATGATTCAGCTATTTTTATCATTTCATTTAGGAAAAAATATATATACAGGGTGTTTCAGTTAAACGTTTTAGAACTCCTAAGAGAGGTAGGGTGCATCCTGACGACTCTAAATCATGTAGCAATGTGGGGTCGGAAATGCTTTCCTGAAGCGGTGATGTACACAGAAGCACCATAAAGAAAAGACACCGTAAGTGAAAAATCGTTTTATTAATGCATGTAAAGTAAGTGTTCGAAATTTCTGCTACTGACTACAATTCACAACTCACATCTCCGGCGCATGGAAATCCTCGAATACTCCCGGCATATATCGATTTTCTCCGGCAGCTACTGCGATTTCTGCAACCAGCTCCTCAGCATTGTCAACAGGGGTGTGATAAACCAGTGTTTTCATATGACCCCAGAAATAAAAATCAAGATATGATAGGTCTTGCTTTTTTACATGTATTTATGAAACGATTTTTCACTTACGGTGTCTTTTCTTTGTGGTGCTTCTGTGTACATCACCGCTTCAGGAAAGCATTTCCGACCCCACATTGCTATATGATTTCGAGTCGTCAGGATGCATCCTAGAGGTCTGCACGGGCCCGGGCCTGGCCCGTGGCCCGTACCCGGCCGGGCCGGCGGAATCGTTTCGAATTTGCTAACGGGCCGGGCCGGGCCGGGCCGGCAGAATTAGATTTTTTTTTCAACGGGCCGGGCCGGGCCGACAAACAAAATAAACGGTCCGGGCCGGGCCGGGCCGATATAAAAATTTTCGGGCCTACCGGCCCGTTTTGAAGATTTTAACGTAAACGATAAAATATAAACCTATTTTCAACGAAAATAGTTTTAATGAGAATAAATATAAATGTGCGTCACGAGCCATACTAGTTTGACAGCATCAATATAAAAATGTAACAGTGTAGAGATCGGCATCGGACAGTTACATTGTGTGTAACCCGTTTTAATATTTTTTAAACTGACTCGTGCAGGGCCAAGATCAAAATTGGAGATCATGGCATTATTTTTCTACATATAGACTTGCCGGACCGAAAGAAGACTTAATTGTTCTCAAAATCTGTAGGGGAGACAACATAATTTGTAAAATTATGAACAGCGATAAAGACCTTATGTTAGCTTAATCTTTGGATATATACTTCTTGATGGTTTTTAAATTAATTTTTCAATAATGCGAAAGTTTGACACATTTTTACATTAATTTTTAATTGTAAAAATATAAAAGTGATAAGCCTGACTATTGAAGGGATTTGGAATCGAATAGCGTTTCTCATTTTTGGTAAATAAATTACTTGTATAACCTTGTTGAGATACAATAGTTTCTTAAATGGTTGCAGGTTTTTCTCCCTCCCCATGCTATCGCTTCCGGAAATTCTATTCAAAACGCCAACTATGACAATATTTTATTTGCTTGCAGTGTTCTTAAATTGCTTGTATCAAAAAATGGATAACGCCATTCGATTATATAGTTTCAGAATAAAGAACTTGCTAATCTTATGCATTTCTGAGAAAAAAATGAATTTAGAAATGTATCAGAAAGGAGCTTCTTTGAATTAACGTATGAATTTGGATTTAAAATCTTTAATAAAATGATATAGACATATTTTTATAAATCTTCTTTTATTAAACACTTCAAAAGTTACGATGCTTTTAAATTTCTGTTTTTTCTTTTATTCTAAGCCATATTAATTTTTTAATGAATCTTTATTTGAATGTTGAAAGCCTAAGAACCTTAGTAATCATTAATGTTACTAATGTGTATTTCCTGTAAAATCATTCCATAGATATGTATGCAGTACTCTTTAAAAAAATCTTAATTATATGATAAAAATCTGAATTTTTTAGAAATCGTAGAAATTGTAACGGGCCAAAACGGGCCGGGCCGGGCCGGGCCTGTTTTCCCTGATTTCTCTACGGGCCGGGCCGGGCCTGTTTTCCCTGATTTCTCTACGGGCCGGGCCGGGCCGGGCCTAAACTATAAAAATTTGAACGGGCCGGGCCGGGCTCGGGCCGAATTTTGAGTTTTACAACGGGCCGGGCCGGGCCTGGAAATTCCGGCCCGTGCAGACCTCTAATGCATCCTACCTCTCTCAGGAGTTCTGAAACGTTTAACTGAAACACCCTGTATATTACACATACACAGTGTCCGAATTTTCTGAATATCCGTTACAACCTTGATTAAATTATCTAGATTAATAATTTACATTTTTTTATTGAAATATTCCATAAAGTGATACATTTATACCAATTGAAATATTGCGCAATCAATAATACTACGACACGAACAAATATGTAACAAATTAAAGTAAAACATCCCTAAAGCAACTGTTTTCATTCCAGTAAAAATTGGTCGCTCCGAGAGGTGATCTCTTAACCCCTTAACGCGCAGTGTTGCCGGGTCGGCAACACCTAAAGTTCCCCCTGTTTAGAGACACAAAAACTCCGTGAATATTTCCAAAACTACTTTAAAAGCCAATTTAAATATTTCTTATGAGTTCTACATGGCAGCACTACACAGATCAATCGCTATTGTTTTTAAATAATAGGTAAAATGTTTTATGTAATGCGCGCTTCACAGCAATGCTCTTCTCACTGCGCTTATCAATGCTTTACTTATGGAAGGTTACTACTTCGGCAACAGCTGTATAATTAAAATGGTTAGCGCAATCTTTACAAAACAATACCTCTGTACTCATCTAGGCCGAAATAGATTGCCTATTTTTTTTTTCCTTTGAATTCCAACTTTAAAGAGTAGTGCGCCGTAAAGGGTTAATGAAGGTCATGTTTAAACCAGATTTTAGTTGTTGAAAAGTGCAACAATTAATGTTACTAAAATTTATTTTTCACATTATGAAAAATATGAAAGTTTAAGTATTAAAAGAAAAGTTTATTACATAGGTTAATTACTGCAGATTTAAAAAAAAAAAAAAAATAAATACATTGATTATGAATATTTCGATTTTATAGTTTATAGTTTTTATTTGCTGGTCTTTCAAAGTCCAATAAAAAAATACATTTATTTATTTATTTTTATTTGTTTATTTATTTATTTATTTATTATTCTTAATTCGTCATCTCAGTATAAACAGGGGTCTGTCCAGACTTTTCTCACAGGGTCCTGTTTTTGTGAAATTGTGATTTTTTTCTGATATTTGTAAATTTCTAGTCACAATTTGTGAATTTTAAATTATTGATGTCTTCAGGTTCTATTTATCATATATAAAATCTAAGTAATATGCGCTTTGGTGAGTTGAACTGCTTATTTACAAGCCAGATTTTATTATTAAAGAATTAAATTTTTGAAAAGTTCAATTTGAAAGTGGAAAAATTCTGTGAAAGGTCTAAGAGAACAGATAATTTTATGTAGGAACCTGTTTTGGGATAAAATGTTATGTGATGGATCCTGTTTGGGGATAAAAAATTTCGTGAAGAGTCCTGTTTTAAGATAAATTATTTGGTAAAGGGTCCCTTAATGGACCTAAAATTTTCCTAAACATATCCCTGATAAAGCTAAAAAGACAAAAAGATTTAAACACATAAAAATTAGGTAGTTAAAAAATTTCTCTATAATACGATCAATTTTCATATTATTGTACTTGACAGTTTTAACAAAAAAGATTAACAGTTTAGAAAAAAAAAAAATGTTATAAGCGATGACAGCGTTTAGTTATTTTTTTTAATACAGAACGATACTGCATTTATGTTTAAAATATGACAGTATAATTTTTATTACCGTGCGTTCGAAAAATAAAACATGCACAGTAGTAACATTAATAATCACTTAAATACTTAGACTTTTAAGCATTCAAATTAACACACATTAAGATAATTAATGTAGTTAATGCAATTTAGAATAAAAGAAAACAAAAGGTTAAAAACATCAAAACTTTTGAAGCTGTATAATAAAAACAGACTTTTAAAAACGTTTCTTTCTAATGTTTCCGGACACTTTAGTAAGGGAAAAGAGAAAAACCTGTTGTCATGTGACAAGAATCGCTTATATCTCGACAAATAGTTTATTAAAAAAAAAAAAAAAAAAAAAAAAAAAAAAAAAAGAAAAAAAAAACACTGAAAAAGGGAATACTATGAACTCCTTGTTATTGAAAGCAAAAAGAATTTTTCAATTTCGACTATTTTTACTGGAGTTGTAAGCATTTTTGTCCAATCAGCTGATTGTGCCACGCCCCTTTTTTACTTTTTCTCCGATTTACATCCGTAAAATTTAGCCTAGTTTTTAGTTTTATAAATAAAATGTTATTTTGCACTGAAATTATTAATTTTGTGATTTCGCAAAACAATACTTTAAATGTAACTTTTAACTGTTTCTTTAAGCGTTTGTTTATAATGTATTTAGAGGAATTGCTTTTTGTCCCCATCTTTTTAGAGTAAATTAAAAAATATTAATGTATTTAAAATATTAAAAATATTTAGTATGTTTAACAAAAATTTGTACTATAAGAGTTATTTATACCATGAATATTTCTAGTAAAATTTGAAAAAATTTCATTAGAAAATACAAAATGTTACTTTTGAGAAGATTTTTTTTTTTAATTCAGATACTTCACGTCCTTTGCATGAATTACTGTTGAAGCCACATATTTTATGTGAATTTACAATAAAAACAGAAAGACATACAGACATACAAACAGACACTTACATATAAGCTAGAAATGATATTATACCCCTTAATAGTTGAAACTGTGTCAGTAAGAAAATATTAAGCAATTATAACCACTGTAGATACTAAAACCTGTTTTTCTCAGAATGAATATTTTCATCGTTTTCATGATTTCAAAATGTTCCATGCGAAATTCTTGATGCCCAATTTTTCTGATTTTTTGTTTAAAATGCTCTTTAAGTATGTGTTAACAAATGTTACTAGAAATAATTTTTTTTAGACTCATGTAAATTTTTTAAATTTCATTTATATGAAATTTTTAATGATTTTTTTAACGGAAAATACAAAAGAATTAAGTTAAAATCATATTTTTAAATGTTTTAGAAGTAATATGCTAAAAATGCTTAGTAACATTTGTTAACACATACATAGAGAGCATTTTAATCAAAAAATCAGAAAAATTGGGCATAAAGAATTTCGCATGGAGCATTTTGAAATATTGCCATTTTTTGTTAATTTAAAAAAGAAAAATCTGTATCTCAAAAACTATTGAATATATTTTTAAAAAAAAATTGAAATAAGAGATATATATATACTATGATTATTTCCAGAAATTTAAAAAAAATTCATTGAAAATTAAAAAAATTAGTTTTGAGAGTCCACTGTAGCCTTAAAATGTTTGTATTTCATCGGCTTTGTTTACATTTTTATAACGGTTGTACTTCTTATATTTTTTAATTGATGTATGTCAAACACGCATCGGGTTGTGCCGAATATTTATATTTATTTTCCAGAAAGCCATATCCATTTAAAATAGTTTGTATTTCATCGGCTTTGTTTAAATTTTTATAACGGTTCCAAACGGCCCGCTTAATTTTTTTGAAGGCCCGTCCCATTTATTTTGCCAATCGGGTTGTTCTGACCAGTTTAAGAGGTTTCCCTCATGTAGTCGTATCGGGCCGGGAACGAGCCTCGGGTCGAGCAGATCTCTAAATGAGCCCATGACCTCAACCTAGGCCATTACTCCCCCCCCCCCCAAAAAAAAAAAAAAGACTATTCCTCCCTTTCTTTGAAAAATTGTTTTATAGAAGTATTTATTTTTTGCACAAAACTGGATAAATTTAGTGGAAAGGTAGTTTACTTATTTAATATTACTTCTTTAATATCTGATTGAAATTAATTAAATTTTCGTCTTTATTTTAAAGCAAGATTCAACCAAAGTTTAATATTATGTTTATAAAGCAGAATCTAACTTTATTAAAAGGTGTGTCCAATTTTTATTTAGGAAATTAGGATTTCTATTCATTTCTTATTAAATTCTTACACTAATAAAGAATATGTCACTATAAGATAAACTCTTATTTGTTTTCCACATTTTAAGTGTTTTTTATCCATTATTCCAAGATTTAAACAAAAAAAAAACATTTAATTAAAAATTGCCTTAAATATTTTTTATAGATTTATTCTGGCTCAGTAAATTTCTCCGTTATTAAAGATGAAATATTTATTAGGAGAAAAAAAGTACAATTTTAACAATAGTCACTTATTTTTTACACGATTTCTTCTTTGGTGTTCAACTGAAACATCACTGAAAAACGCGTAGAAATACGGTGGTTATTTTCTTCACTGAAAAAATGCTTAGAAATAAGGTGCTTATTTTCTTTATAAATAATAAATTCATTTAGCCAATCGAGCGATAAAAAGCCTAAATAAATCACTCACAGAAGCAGTAACCCCGAAGCAGTTCTGAGCTGAGAGAAAATTTAGAATGGGGCTTTCATTGTCCGAAGACCCCACCAATTAACCGGCGCTAAGTGTCGGCAAGCGGGGGGATTTAATTTAATTGGGAGGATTAAAGGGGATTTAATACTCTACACACAATGCACTCCATTTCGCTTTCCATTCCAACAAAACCCCTCCAAATTCCTAGGAGACCTACCTCAATACACTGGCGGCAACCTTTTTCGAAGAAGGTATGATGCTCCCCATCGCTCGTCAGTATGACAAATGACTCAATCTTTACAGCGTTTATTCGACATGTCACTCTGATTGTACCCGATTCTAGGTTACAAAAGAATGTTATTATTCACACGTGTCTTTATTTTAGAGCGCATCATTTTTTTTTATTTTTTTTTTACGAAAAGAAAAAACACCCCGCGTAATATGTATTCACTTCGCACCTCCCTTTCTCCCCCTAAAAGGCCTAAGGTTTTCGACTAATAATAATCAAATGAGCACCCATGATCGTTTTAATTACGTTTTACCAATTTACTAAACTAGCCGCTCTTGGCGACCAGTTTGGTCTCCCTTGAATTTATACTAATCATTAAATCTTATTGCTTTTATTTATAATTTATTTTGATTGCTTTTTTTTTCTTTTTTGCCAAATTAGAAAATTTTGCTAGACAAATAGACACAGATGTCACATATGCTCCACAATGGCGCGATTGCAACAAAAGGGCAATTATATGTGCCTCGCAGGTAACTCTGCTATTGTTATTTATTTATTTATAAAATGTTTGTTTACTTTTATTTTCCTTTTTAAAATGATATAAATACTTTTATTCTATAATTATTAACTAAACTTTTTTTATTTATTATTATTTCCTTTTAAAAATATGTAAGTAATTGGTATTTGGAAACGAAGTTTTTGCCAAATTGCACTGTAAAAAAAATTCAAGAGGTTACTAAATGTTTTTCAATAAATTTGTATTCCACATAATTTTTTAGCAACCATTACGTGGGCTCGAAGGGCAGAGAGCTTCCTTCGAGCTGCATCCAGACTTCTGGAGCGGAAGAATTGCGGCAAAACCGCAATAGATGGCAGCACCAAACATTGTTACTGCTCCGTCAGGATATTCATAATCCCTTTATTAACGAGTACTTACACTGCATACATTCGGGGCGTACTTGGCAGCGGCCAGTATCGAACCCGGGACCTTTTAGCCTGAAATCCGTTACTATAACCACTATGCTATCAAGGCCACACCAAGTGAGTTTTGGTAATAGCTATTAAAAATATAAAATTATTAACTCTATTCGTTGCTGACTTTTTTCTTGTGATTCTTACAGATTTTCTTGTAACCGACTAAGATTACTAAAATTTTTTTAGTAATTACAAGGATCACTAAAGTTTCTTTAATAGATCGACACTTTTTTTTTTTTTACAGTGTGGGGTCAGAAAAATAACGTGTCACTGTGGTGCATATATGACATCTATGCTGATAAATCAAGAACTCAGTATTTTTATGCTAGCCTGGCGCAGATAAAACTTGCTAAATATTATACACGCGGCCTTTTTTCGTATTTCATTAATTATTTAAAATATAATAATATAATCCTTTCATTCATTTCATTTATAATACAAAACTTTAATTTAAAACTGAAAAGTTTAAAATTCATGACTTTTATTATTATTTTTTAAGTAAAAAGGACAGAAAAAAATGATATTTTGAAGCTACATAATTGCAGTGAAGAAACAAAACATAAATAAATCCAATTTACCACAGCCTAAATTTTACCAAAGGACTTTTGCATAGTAACCAATAGTATGTGCTTCATTTGGACGTTGCTATTAAACAATTAACAAATAATCGTGATTTTTGTGCCACATACGTTAGCATATTATATATATATAGAGCTCTATATATATAGAGAGAGAGAGATACAATAATACTAGTACGACAATCTCTAGTTTAAATCCTTTCAATACCAACTAACTAACTAACTAACTAAATATATATATATGAAGTTTTCACAGTTATTAATAGTATAGTCAATAAACTACAAACAACCTAATGAAAAATTCCTGACGAAAATGGTTTTCTGTTGTACAACAGACACATGTTATGGACATATGTTTTAAAATAATTTTATACCAAAATTATTATTGGTTATTAACTACTCTCTAAAAAATATTCGTGTGACTTTACACCAAAAAATAGGGGCAACTAAGTTGCCAGCAAAAGTAGAGTAGGAAAACACCACCAATACGTTGGTGTAATAAACCACCAACAATCGACTGGTGTAAACAAACACCACTTTTGGTAGCAACTTAGTTGCCCCTCCCCCCTTTTTGGTAAGTAATACTCTCTTAAAAAAAAATCAGCGATTTTCACTCAAAAGGAGTGAATTTTCACTCCTTTCCAGTGTCGAAGATGCACTTATCCTATAGGAGTGAATTTCACCCTTACTGCGGAGCGAATATTTTCACTCCTTTTTGAGAAGCCCTTCCACTCCTTTTTGAGAAGCAATTTTCACTCCTTTTTTGACTAAATTAGTACATAAAAAGAGTGACGGTACTCCTTTTTGATCAGTTGTGTTTTCACTCCTATTATGATTAAATTAGTATGTACAAGGAGTGACTGCACTCCTTTTTGATAAGTTGTTTTTTCACTCCTATTTTGACTAAACTAGTATGTAAAAAGAGTGACTGCACTCCTCTTTGATAAGTAGTTTTTTCATTCCTATTTTGACAAAATTAGTATGTAAAAAGGGTGACTGCACTCCTTTTTGATAGGTCCATCTTTTTCACTTTTTTTTTTTATTGTATTGATTGAATATATAGACAAAATGAACGATTTCACTCTTATTTTGAGAAATTCTTTTTTGCTTTACTTATTTATAGCTTACTATGTTTGTAATAAGGGGGGGGGGTATTCTTTGTTTTCAAAAGTAATTTATATGTGAAATAATTTTAAATATTTCAGTTTTTATGATTTAATATTATAATTACCTTTAATTCTATATTTTAATACAGATAAATAACAGAAGGTACTTACATATTAGCGCCGCCGCAGCAGAACTTGTGCTAATGCGCCAATAAAGAGAAATGTTGTTCTTCGTACGTGAACAAAAATAATGGCGTCAAAAAATGAGCAAAACAAGAAAGGCACTAAAAATTTCGTCAAAAATCAACAAAAACAAAGCAAGGATAACTGTGGTGGCGTTAATACGCAAGTACCTAACAAAATTAAAGAGAAATTTTATAACAAACTTAATAAATATCTATGTCTTACTTTCTACAGTTGATGAATTATTTATGTAACATATTTACTAAAATCAGGAATGATTTTTTTCAAAACTAGCTTTATTAAAGTTTTCCTTCTTGTTTTAAAGTAATATGTATGGATCAAATTAATATCTTTCATTCGACTTAATTTTTTTTCACCTTAGTTTTGTATTTTACTACACATAAATAACAAAATTTGAGAAGTAATTTCGTAAATTTTTAACATTAGAAAAAAAAATCCTCCTACATGTAACATAAAATGTAGTTGTTGATATTTTCCAAAAATAGGTTTATAGTACAATGCTGGTATTGTAGATTTAATATTCATTCTAATCATGCTTTGAAATCTGCAATTCCAGTTAATAATTACAGGTATTGTGTCCTAGGTCTTTGGATTGATATCTTGACACCACTATTTCTAATCAATAACTTAAAAATATATTTGTTAGAAAATACATATTTGTAAAGTTCAATAATGACGAGAAACTTATAAAATAAATAAATTATGACTGCAGTCTCTTAATCAGAGATGGAATTTCCGACTTTTTACATACCTGTATAATCCTAAAGAAAATGTTATTTTATTTAATCAGAACATTTTGGCGATTTAAATGTAGTTGACGACTGACTTTTTTTTTCTTTTTAATTACTAACCTTATTCTAATTTTTCAAAAAAACATTGGATAAAATAATAATGGGAAAGTGCACCTTCCCTCCTCAATAACTGAAAAAAAAAAAAAGAAAGAAAAGAAATGTTTGTTAATATTTACCTTTAGAGAGAATTAATGTGATAAACCTTCAGAATTGAAAGAACGCACATTAGCTAAAATAAAATTTATTACTTAAGTACATGTGGTCAGAAATGAAACCCAACCCTACCAATAGAGGTTATAATAGAATGCAGTAAAAGATATGTTTGCTTTAAAGTATTGAATTGTTTGTTTTTCTTTTTAGTGCCTTTAATACCAAACAGTCAAACACAAGAAACATAATATATTTCATCAAGTTTAATTTGTAAAAAATTATTGAGTATGTTAGAAGATGTTTCACACAAGAGAAAAACTCCTGTCAAACTATCATCCTAAGGTTAGGTGTTCAAAAGAATCACCGCACTTCTGTGTGCTTCTTAAAATAAATCGTAAATAAAATTTATATATATTAATTTTACTTTAATAATTAAAAACCTTCAATTTTAAATGAAATCAGCATATTAACAGAACACCCATTTCATCATAACAAATATATTTTAGTGCTTGTCTTCCATTATTCATGGTATGATTAGTCTTTCAGTTTGATACATTTTATCAATCCAGAAAGCTTGCTGCATCACCTCAAAAAAGTTCTCTATATTCTCTATATAGAAGTAAATTCATATTAACTTCACATCTAGTTACAACCTTCTTTTTACTCTGCTAGTGCTATGATATTAATCTTTTGACATTTGTATGTGCATTTCATAAGTTTATGCACACTATTTTATCGTGTGTTAACACATTGGTACTATATTAGGCAGTTCTAGTAAGACTAGGGTTCACTGTCATAGGATCTAGTATCCTACTAACTTAGTCACTGTGTAACACATAAAACATGCAATTCTTTCAATGATTTTTAACGAATTTGACAAATGCAAGTCAGCCATCTCAAGGAGGAAAAGTATTAAGCATCACAGCCAATACTTTAAAACTATCAGTGCAAAGCAAATCGAAAATTTTATACTTACTCATTTGAATATGCAGTACTAAAACAACAACAACAAAAAAATAATTGCACAATAAATATATTTAAAATGAATCACATAAGAATTAAAACAATATTTTATTTTCTATACATATTATAAAACATTTAAGTGCTTGCATCCATGGCTTTCAAAATAATGTTCAGATTCTCCACTGAGCTGCAGTTCCATTAATAACTTTGTAAATCATAAAATTAAAAAACTCGACAACTTGATAAACTTGACAGTAAATATATAATGGCTTTTAATACAAAAAAGTCAAAAGCCTTTAAGCCGCATTTCTCTACTTCAACTGATTCTTGATCGAGGATCAGGAAAACATTTTTCACCCGTACACAAGAAGTACAGCAGCTTTTCTTCAATTTCTTGAATTGCTTCTTTCAAAGAGCCATTGGTCTTCTGCAAATATAAAAATAAAATTAATAATCATTTATATTTTAACAGAAAATTAAAATACAAGAATAACTATTTTTTAAATATTGACTATGGTGTATTTGAAAAATATTACTTCATCATAACAGGAAATCTCATGTATAAAAGTATATTTTTAATTTGGTTAGCTTAGTTTTTACCGTAAAACAGTTTATATGTTATTTTTCAATATAATACTTCAATATTAGTTCATAGAAAAGACCGACTTTTTACCTGAACCATTCCTTTATGAATCAATCAGATATCGGAAAAATCTTTCTTTCAGTAACATTATTCTATTAATTTTTTTAATAACTAACTTTGATAATTTTAATAAAAATATCTATCTACCCTATTAAAAGAGTTTTTTTTTTTTTTTTTTTTTTTTGTAAAGGAAGACTTTGCTGTACTGCTATAGAAAATGGATTTAGGTGAAACTGCCTGATTTTTATGTGTTTTTGCTGTGAATACAGAATATCCTCCATCTCTCTATGATACTGTTATACAGGGTTGGTAAAAAACCGGGTTAAAAAAAAAAAAAAAAAAAAAAAAAAAACATGGTTTTTTTGGGTTTAAACCAGGTTTTTTAAAAATATGTTTTCCTATTATATATACATGCATATTTAGCAATAAAACAATGTTTTTGAATACATGAGTAATAACTTGATTTAAAAGTAATTCTAATCAATGAATTATTTAATATACAATGAATTATATAGAAAATTGAAATCTTTTCAAATTTTAAAAATTTTTAGAAAAAGCTATGTTTTATACCTCATAAATAAAATGTTCTACATAATGAAACATTGATACCTTGAAAATCTTAAAAAACAATCTTATTATACTATAAATAAATATATGATGTATTTTCATACATAAAACTTCATATATATTATTTTCACATGGCTATTCAAAATAATTTCTTTGAAATACTTTTTATATGAGATGTCTGATTGTTCTGTTAGAAGAGTCTCTAAGAATTATCTTTTATTGAAAGTAAAGCTTTTTATAAAGAATTTTTGGAATGATTTGAATTTAGCAGTAGAATCTTTACACACTTGAAGTATTGTGTATTGTTGCTATTTGACACTTCTCCTCTGAAACTACCAGGTTAAAAGAAAAAAAGAAAGAAAAGGTAACAGTAAAATAAACAAAAATACCTATTTAACAGCTTTTTAGACTATTGAAAACATTGATCTTAAAATACAAAGCAGTTTTATAAATACTGTCATTCACTAAAGCATTTAAACAACCATCAGACTACACGCTATATTACAACGCTTAGTACTTTTAAATGTCTAAACTAAAAATTACATCTTTTTAGGCATTTTATGAGACTTTTCTTCTGTTATGACTCAAGCAAACCTTGTCTTGTTCCGCCCCCTTCCTCCCCAATTTTCTTGGCTGATTTACGTAATGAGTTTGGTTATGCAATAGAAGATTTAAATATATTTTATTGCTTAATTTAGTTAAATGCAAACAGGTGCTTTACTAACACACGATTTTTCAACGTCTTCTTATTCAACTTCATATCTAAGTTTCTTTTTTATTCTTAAAATATAATACCCCCCCCCCCCACAATCAAAAAAATTTTCTTTTAGAGCTTGACTGAAATCTTAAAGGTCATTTTATGTTACTAACTGCACATCTGCGTTTCTCAAAGGAAAACATTTTTTTCTAAATATTGCCATTTTTAATCTATTTTATTTTTGCTAAACTTACACAATTTAAGTGTTTTTTTAGCTTCAGATATATTTATCAATGCATAAAATTTGCATTCTTCATGCATATTAACATGACCTAGACTAGACTCGCAATGTCTCATGGTGACTGCTGAAATAAGACTTAGAAATAGAAATTACGGAAGCAGGACGTTTCGGTCCCGCCATTTCGGTCCCGCCGTTTCGGTCCCGAGACATTTCGGTCCCTGGCCATTTCGGTCCCGAGACGTTTCGGTCCCGAGACATTTCGGTCCATGGCCATTTCGGTCCCGAGACATTTCGGTCCCTGGACTTTTCGGTCCTCAGACATTTCGGTCCCTTCAGCAAGCTGAAATTTTGTGCACGGGAAATATCTGACATAATTTTATAGGGAACATTTTAGAGTGTTGAATTCAGGGGCGGGTCATTCACCCCAGAGCTATCAATGCCCCCCCCCCCGAAATTTTGAGATTTTGTGTTTTCAGTGGTAAAAAAGTGTAATCCCCCCAGGACTCTATTGAATCCCCCCGGAGCCACAGAAGTCCCTCCCGGAGAAAAGTGTCTGAATTCAACACTGGTTTTTTAACTGAAAGCCACATAAAGTTTTAGTGTAATGCGATTAATTAGAAGTAACAAGTACCCAAAAACCGCTTACACGTATAACTCAGATTCAAACTCAAACATATTGCAGCGGATCCAAACGCCATGCAAATTTCATATGACAGAAGTAATTGTTTTCAGGAGTGAGGGGAGGATTGTTCTGTGGATTTATATAGAAGTTCCTCAATCATGAAGATCTGGTAATTTAAAAACACGTATAAGTCGAATTTAATTTGCTTAAGCAAATGTCCATGGCCTACACATTTTCAGTTGCATATAATTTGTACAATATGTGTTTAATAATGAAAAAAAAAATCTGCAAATAGTTTTAGAAATCTTTATTTCATCCTATTATTTAACGGCACATCATTTTTAGATTATGGCATTTTACAATTTTTTTTAAGGGTTTTTTAACATGGAATTGAGATAAAGCCACATTATTTTTTAAGTTCTGCATCGGGATTGACTAAAACATTTTATTTTTTAAATAATTATTTTATTTCGCTATTAAAATAACGATTTAAAAGTTTGCGTTAATCTTTTTACATATAACAATTATTGCTACGAAATAACTTTTTACGTGTAACAACCTTTTTACATATAACAATGCAGGAATTACAAATCCTTTTTAATACATTAAACATTTTTATGCTTATTACATTCAAAAACTACGAGCGAAATAAACACAAGTCAAATCTGGGAGGTCCGTCCGCATTTGAACTCCAGAGTAAAAAGGACATTGTATTATAGAATGAGGGATTTCATCTGACAAGTGTATAAAGATCAAGATAAGTAGAATAAAGCTAACTACCTAGCTTTTCTAGCTATCTTGTATAAAGATTACTATTTGTTCAGATGGGCGTTGACAATTGATTGACATACAGAATTTTTGCTTAAAAGAGGTTAATAGTAGTACTTAGCTGGTACTTATATGCATATATTTCAAATTTTATAGGAACACCAACATAAAAAATTATAAGTGTTTAAAAATTCCCGGCACTCGGTTTTGATTTGTTTCTTACTTAATGTTATACATTATTTTATTAAATGATTAACATAATCTTAGAAAATTTTAAAGCATTAATAATTATGCTGTTAAATTAAAAAAAATTTAAAATTAAATTATTTTTATCAAACATATTTATTAATAAGAATTCAAAATTATTTTAACTATTAATTGTTTAAGTGACTTATTTATCAATTACTTGTTTAAAATCTAGTTTATAGTTCTTATTATAGCAAAAATGAAAAAACATATTTTTTAAATTTCAGCTACTATAATGTTATCAAGTTCATTAGGATATATAAAAATTATAAGGATTCTCAAAATAAATATGTTATTTATTCATTTATTGGTTAGTTTATGATATTTTTCTTACCCTTTAAAAATAATTAATTAATATATGATTGCTTTTTGCGAACTGTAAACTATAACTTTGTTTCAGAAAATTTAAATCTGCATCTGGATAATAATGTTACCTAACACTGTTAAGAAATATTTTTACGCATTGTTACAGTATTGCATTATTATGTTTAATTAATTATTACGTTACGTTACTGATTTTTCAATAATAATAATAATAATAATAATTTCCTTTTTTGAAATAAATAATAATTTTTGAATAAAAACTTATGGTGATGAATAATTGCTATAAATTAAATCTCAAAACAGTTAGTGATTTTAAAATTAAAAACAAATTAATATTTTATTAAATATATGTATTTTTAATTTAATGAATCTTTATTTAATTAAATTGATAAAATTATTAATACGCATTTCGAATTTTACTTTAAATAAACTCAATAAATAATCTGTTTTATATTCAATTTATCATTATGTTTTGTAGTAGCTATAAACTGAAACTTATTGTTTACCTGTTTATTTATTTTATATTTAAAGTTACTGAATTTTAAAACTATTAATTCAATCAATAATAAAATTAAAATAGGAATTGTCAATTTTTTTTTCTGTGAAAGTGAAAGCAAAAAGGTAATGCAAATAAATAAATAAATAAATAAATAAACGATAAATTAAAAAAGCTTAGTTTTGTCAGTTAAAATTTGAAAATAAAATTATTTAAAATAATAATTACATTATTATATAAAATTGAAAAATAATCATTTTATTACAAAGAAATAAGCCCACTTTCAATAAAATTAATTCACAAAAATTGTCTTCATAAAGTTAGAAAACTGTAAAAAAAAAAAAAAAAAAAAAAAAAAAAAAAAAAAAAATTGCAACCAATAATTATTACATAAAAAAGGTCGTTGGAGCATTTTTATTTTTTAAACAAAAAATTTTCGTAGCACGCCTAGTTAGGAAATCACTAATTTAAAGACTCTAAGAAAGTGTGCTAAAATAATCAATAAAATATGTATTTTAGTTTTTTGTATAGATAAAATACCTAATACAAAGAATATATGATAAAACTTAAAATATTCATTATGTTAAATAATAATAATAAAGACAGTGTAAAATTATATAACATTATTTAATCAAATTTTCAACTTGCTGTGATTTTATTATCACGAGTTACAATAGATTAAACTTATTGGACTATTATATTCAGCTTTGTATAAAATTTGAGGGAAGGGGGGCAGGAGAATAAAAATATTAAAAAAAGCCAGAACAATGTTGAGCTTACAGCGTTTAGTAGGCCTTCATCAATCAGAAACCAAGTTATAAGGTGGCCGATAAAGAAATAGCAAGGGACCGAAATGGCCAGGGACCGAAATGGCAAGGGACCGAAATGGCAAGGGATCGAAATGGCCAGGGACCGAAATGTCTCGGGACCGAAATGTCTCGGGACCGAAATGTCTCGGGACCGAAATGGCAAGGGACCGAAATGTCTCGGGACCGAAATGGCCAGGGACCGAAATGTCTCGGGACCGAAATGTCTCGGGACCGAAATGGCGGGACCGAAACAGCGGGACCGAAATGGCGGGACCGAAATGTCGTGTACCCAGAAATTACTTACATCCAATAATTTGAAGAACTTAAATTACAAAAATGAGATAATATTATATTAGATTTCTTCTAAAAAGCCAATTGGTTTAAACTGTGCCAACCCAGCTGGAAACAGAATAAAATCAAAATGCAAAATTACTAATCCCAATTTGGAAATGTGAGAAAAACAAAAGCTTATTAAATCTAATAAACACAGAGCAAAGAAAAAAAATCATTGCCAATTATCCATTAGCATACTTAATAAAAAGAAATCAATGGAGAAAATTACTTAAGAATATGTTATATTCGAGGAATGATAAATCCTTGGTAAATTTCAACTAGTCAAGCAATTTAAATAGTAAAAGTACCTTTTTAGCTCAAATATGCACTTCTGGCTGTATATCTGTATAACAATTAATGGATTTATATAAGCCTTAAAAAAAAAGAGGGGGGGGGGAGAAAGAAAAACTAAGTTTTTCTCTAACCAACTAATTATAGAAAAATTAGTAGTATGTAGCCATGTAGATTTATAGCTTATATGAAAAGTTGGGTTGATTAAAAATGTTTGTTTTTTAGAAATTTATTAATTCATCATTTTTCTACAGCTTTGTCGCTTCTGCATAACTTGGATTTTGCATTTTTCAATAATGTGTGAAACGGAATTCATTAGGGAAAAAGAATACAAAAAAACCAGATTGAAAAAAAAACAGTATGGTTTAAAAAAAAAAACCATTGGTTTAAACCATGATTTAAACCGTGGTTTAAACCAACTTGGTTTAAACCAAACAACCCTGCTGTTATAGGAAGCAAATTTAGATGAAAATATCTGAAATTAACAATTTTGTAAATTTTGATATCCTGAACAATCCAAATTTCACAGTCCATAGCAAAAACTGCCTATTTTTAGCATTTTCACATATATCAATTTCAGACCATTTTCAGGTGAACCTATTTTTTATGGTATACTTCTGGCAGGATGGTCACAAATATTGTATTTAAAAATTCCCTAATAATTCCAGGTTAACTTTAAAATAATGAAATTTTCATAGATAATTACTTTAACAAATACATGTTGTCAATTTTTTTTAACTATTCATAAACTTTTAATAAGTTTATACATAAAATTATTTACACAAGTTTTTACATATCTAATCAAAAATACGTTATACTGTACAATGTAAGAATACTGTGTTAACAAAATGATATCCAGTGAGGAGCTGAATGAAAATTTACTGTGCATAACGGTAATGACAATAAGGGCAAACTTCAAATAAGAATAATTGATATTTGCTTATTACCTCATCGCAGAACTGCTGGCTCTGAAAACCAGTCCATTTTAAACTGCTAGGCTTTTTTTGGTTTAAACTGATAAATAGTGGTGGAGAAATGCGAAAAATTGTGATAAAAGAATATCTATTAAAAAAGAAAACTGGTTGGATGACTCCAAATTAGCATTTGTAACTGCAATGTTCATGCATAGCTAGTCTGATAAATTAGCATCAATAAAATGAGAGAAAAGACAACTGAATGAAAGTTATTGATTGAAGTAATTATCTCAGAAGTTTGTCCTATCTAAGTTTATAACAAGGAAATGTAAAACAGATTGAGCACCCCCGTCCTTGAAAAAAAAAAAGTTGCAAAGATTGGTGAAAGTTTCTTTTGAACCCTTAAAGGGAAGTGATCCCACTTAATGTTTATTCTAAAATGCCACATTCACATTAAAATTTTAAAATAAAAGCTTGCCTTGATAAGTCAAATAAAAAATTTTTTATATTTATTTGCAAATAAATTAGTTTGTAAATCCTGGTGCCATTTGTAATAGTACTTTGCACCTAAAAGAGTTAAAAATTAAAAAGCCAGTCAAATTCTTTCTCAGAAATGGTTGCTTGGAGGATTATTCAAAGAAGCTAATGAATGGTTTATACTAAAAGTTCCTGACAGAACAGATGGGTAAAATAAAAGACAGAGAATATCACTATCATTGTTTCAGATTCATGGCAGGCTTATAAAATAGTCTAAATTAAATAATAATGCAGGATTTGAAATCTCAATATAATTTTGCAGATACAGATTACAAGTCATCAAACACTTTTGGGGTCAGCTAAATTGGGAAATAAGAAATACCGCCAAACAAAAGGTTAGGACTTAAATTAAGTAATGTTTAACTGAGTTTTTATGGTAAGAAATTCACAGAAAGGATGATTATTTCATCACTACTTTGAATGACATTAGAGATGTTTGTCCTCCAGAATAATTGCTGAAAATTTTGACTTCTTTTCTTTTTGTAATTTCAAGGTTTAATATAATATTTATAATGTGATCGTTAACATTTATTCTAATACAAATGGTTTTGGGATACAAGCGGATATAACTGTACTGCAAGCTTAAAGTTTGAAATTTGGATGAAAGGAATCCATATCTGCCACTTTTCGTGTTATAATTAAATTTGGTGATTTTAAAGACAGGTTTAGAGATTAAAACTTTGACTATTCTGTAAAACATAATTTAAATTGGATGATGATTTTAACCAAATCTTTTGTCATAAAATTTATTTATTTATTTTAACTAGATGCTTATGTAGCTTTTTATTCTGTTCTTGATCAGGATAATGTTTGCTATTAGATAAAAGGTTTTTTTTTCTACTTTATTTCCAATAGCATAAAAGCATTAAAATTCCAAAGTATAATACATACAGTAAACACATTAAATATTGATTAATAATTGCTCATAATAATTTTTATAAAACCCTTCCTTTTATTACCTTCTTGAATTAGTGAAATACTTTTGTGTAAGACAATATGTACAGAATAAACATAAAAATATCAAATCTTTATAACAGAATCTTTGGCACTGAGAATCATCCGAAAAATATATTAAAAAGCAGAATAATAATTTAATTTGTTTCAGAAACTTAGGCTACATTCTTGTTTTGTAATTAATGAGAGATCTTTGTTTTTGAATTTTTGTATAAACAAAATTTTACCGTCAGCCTGAGCCCGAAAGCTGATATAAAAAGAGAGTCCAAGTTGGTTTCAGGCACGGACTGAGCCCAAGAGCTGAGATAATTTTTTTCTTCCCAGATTATTGCAATCATATTAGAAATTAACATATTTTTCAATGAATTTCCAGGTTAACTAATTTTCCTGATGTTTTCATGTTAGGTTTTTGACTACCCTGTTCTGGGCTCTTTTTGCAGAAAGCTTTAAAAATGTCTAATTTTGCTCTGTGAAATACATTTTTGTGATAGATCAAATATGCAACAAATCATAGCTTTTTTTTCTTAAAAAAAATAATAATAAGATTAAATCTTTTACAAAGGAAATATGAAAACTAAGCTTTGCTTGCATGTAAATTTGTAAAAAATAAAGCTTGTGAATGTTAAAAAAGCTGCTCTTGGGTATATTTTACTACAGGGCTGCAGCTAGAAGTGAACAATGGGGGGGGGGGGGTGCTCATATTTTGTTTTTTTTCTCTCTCTCTGATACAGAAACTTAAATTAGTGCATATTCACATTGTAGATACTATGGTTCTCATAAAACCGTTGTAATTACTTCATTTTATGCTAAGAAAAGTACATGATGATGAAAATTTTGAGTCTATAACTGGTGAAAAGTTAAACATCATCTGAGCTTCATATTTAGAAATAGGATGAGGGAGTGTTGAAACACTTATTTTAGATACAATTTAGTAATTCTACAAAACTGTGAAAGGGTCTCAAAACTAAATTAGATTTTTGAACAGTATTTCATTTGAAATTTTGGAACAGAAATTCATTGAGTGATCTTGGAATCTTTTCCAGGGGGGGGGGGCTCAAAATAGTTTAGGGGGGCTGAGCCGCCCATGGCACCCCCTTAGCTACGGCCTTGCTTTACTATCTTCAAGATTCTCACAAGCTAACAAAATACAAAACTTTTTTTTTAATCAAGTGGCATTTTTTCATTTTATAACCTATTTAAGACACTTTTCAAGAATTTTAATTATGTAAATTACTATACTAAAATAAACTAAAGAAAACATACTCCAATAAATCTGACCAGAGCATCAGAAGAAAATAAAGTATCCAAGCTTTGATTACCAGAAACCTGTAAAAAACATTTTTAGCAATAAATAGATATCAATTAAACAAACCAGAAAAGCATATTAAAAAACTGTTACAAGGAAAACATACATTAAGAAAATTGTACATAGTAAAAGCTGGATATGTAACAAACATCTGGTCCTTAAGACAAATACTGTATGTCCCATTTTTATTATTGCACACTCATTAATAAAACAAATGCTTATTATTCAGTCTAATTTTAAGTCTTTAAATATTTTGTATAAATTTATATGAATTTTGCAAATGTAAAGAAATTGTTTCAAAAGTTATTGGAATAAAATCTTTGCTGAGTTAATTAATGAATCACCCTACAGCTTATAGAACAACAGCAAAAAAATATTGCTGTTTTGCTCGACACATTTTATAATTTCTAAAAAATGAAGGCATTCTTCTGACATGTGTAAGAATGGTTGAAATAGTATTGAATTATTTTATAATTGTTCAAAATTACACCTTATTATACATATTACATGCTTGAAAAGCTCATAGCTTAACTGTCAAATTATTTTTTTTACCATTTCTTCGAAACTTATTTTTTAAACAAAAATGTAATATTTCTAATATAAGGAATATTATTTAATACTATTAAAACAGAAGACTAACTTAAAAAGATTTCTTTTCAATCATATGCAGTTTTGTTTATGCAGAATTTATTGTAATATTTCTCAGTTTAATTTATGCCTATAATTAGATCCCCCCCCACACACACATACACACAATCTCTCATATCCGTATACTACCGTATATCCGTATATCGTAGTATATGTATATCCGTATACTATCATATAGTGTTCATTCTACGCCATTTTTGAAGGGTGCAGCACCCTGCCCTTTTTCAAATTTACAAAATGCACCCTGCCCTTTTTAAAAGTAATAAAATGCATCACTTGTTTTACCCAGAGATTTTTAATAAGTATTTTTTTATTTGGTAGTATTTCTAAATTTGTGTGCCCAAAAATGACAGAATTTTCTCATTTCTTTAATAAAAAGAACATGAAACTCTTCAATCATGTTTTAATTTAAGGGTGTATTCGAAAAAACGCTTTTCCACCTTCAACAGCTCGAAATTTTCCGATACAATTTCAGATACATTTTTAAAAGTAGAAACATGAAACGTGCTGAGGGGAATTTTGAAGAGACGTACAAGGTGCCGTGTGATGTCATTTTACGCTCCATTCATTAGAATTTGATTTATGAACAATTATCTACTCAGCATGACACTTTTTTTCGTCCCCAAATCTCCCGCTTCGGAAAAATCTGTTCAAAACGGCGTTTTGATTGCTTTTTCTGCAATATTTTCTGCATTTATCAAAGAATTGACAGTCACAGCGCCTTGTGTAGTTTCTAAATAAAAGAATCTGCGAGTTTGATGAGTTAGAGGGCAAAAGTAGATTTAAAAATAAATCAGAAAATAAGCAGTTTGAATCGAAATACACCCTTAGTTGTATTTTAAATTTTTATATCATAAAATCATTCAAAATTAATGTTACTTGATTTATCATACTTAAAAATTAAGTATTTTTTCTGCTTTCTGTTTTCCCCTTCTAAAGGCAATAACAATTTTTTTCTTTCAAAAGTGCCCTTTTCTGCTACAGTAGTGTTTAATATGGAGTGCATAATTATGATTCAGAAAT
Source organism: Maratus speculifer (assembly GCA_964019185.1). Lineage (NCBI taxonomy): Eukaryota > Metazoa > Arthropoda > Arachnida > Araneae > Salticidae > Maratus > Maratus speculifer. The sequence goes on from OZ025299.1 coordinate 23,817,719, forward strand.
AGTGTCAACACACACATAAAAAAAAGGACTGTTTGCAGATATGCATACATACATAATATAATGAATGTACAGTAGACTCCCTCAAATCTGCAATCCAGAAATTTGCAACTCTCTAAAATCCGCAAATATTTTATGGATGTAAACTTGGAAACTTTCAGTTCAGATATTGGGACAAAATATGATTTTTTTTTTTAAAGTTTTGTATCAATTCCATATATTTTTTAATTTGCAATTTTCTTAATAATACTCTATTCATGTTTTTTTCTTGAAGGATGAATAATTTTTTTTGGAAAAAATTGAAGATATTTCTGATATTACTGGTAATCACAATCTTCTTATCATATATACTTATACATTAATCATGATTTTTTGGTTATTAAGCCTGTCTAAACTTGAAAAAAATTTCTTATTTTATGATTTTGATGTGAATTAGTAATGTACTTTTATGAAGCAAGTTTTGTTGAATAGTTTTAGAAAAATACATTTAATCTTTATAATGTATATTTAATCATACACTATTCATTATTAGCTTGACATTTGCTATTAGTACTTTAATCATTATAAAAATTAACTACATTTTTATTGTTTTAGTTTATTACTTATTTTAACATTTTATTATATTGTAAGCATTCATTATAGTTCTGATTGCAATATTAATTGCACTCAAATTACTGTTTAAAAAATGTAAACAAAGCAATGACCAGAAATCTGCAAAATTCTAAAGTCCGCAAAACCTCTGGTCCCAAGCTGTGCGGATTTGAGGGAGTCTACTGTATAACTAATAAAAACATTTATAAGAAAAATTTTCAGAAAATCTTACATGCCATTTCTTATGTGTGCAACACACTACATCACATATACATGTTTTGATAGAAAAGAATGCAGAATCTTGTAGATGACAGGGAAAGGAAAGGGTAATTTAAGTTTCAGTTTTTCTGAATCACTATTGTTCTGGGCTTCGGAGACCTGTATTTATGAGCTCTGGTGAATTCCAACCAATATTTAAATATGTACAAGAAACAGAGAAATGCATAAGCTGAGCTCAGGTGCAAATTAAGCCCTGTAAATGATTATTGTTTTATTTCTTTTTTATTTTACAATCTCAAAATGTTTACAAGTTTACTTAGAAAATCCTCTTCGCAAAGAAGGTATTTCTGGTTCAAGTAGTGTTAAATAAATTAATCGTACAGAATGATACATAAAATTGGACCTGCAAATACAGAAACATCAACTCTTTAAAGTTTCATCACAGTTTTAATACAAGAAGAAAATTGTTAAACATAAAGTCACATGTAAGTGCATTATAAAAATCTTTAGGTCCGCAAGCAGTTTTCCCATACTGTAACTTACTCAGAGTCTTTTGGAAACATTACTAGTATTATTGCGTGTAGCTTGGCGAAATGTTTACTTTTATATTTTTAATGTTTTTTTTTTTTTTAGTGTTTTAATTTTTTGGGTACTCCCGTCGACCAATTTCGCCAAATTATACAAATCGCCAAACTAATAGCCAAATTATACATATTGACATAATTTTTATTTTAAATTACAAAAAAAACATAATCAGTAGAATATTAATAAAAATATTAATAAAAAGTCACAATAAAAATCACTTAATGACATTTTAAACACGTGAATCGCATTGAATTTCATTGAATGTGACATTCACGATCATCCATTATTGGCATTTAATCTTATAGTTTGGCGATGATTTTTTGGTCGACGGGATAACCTAGTACTACCATTTTTTGCATATAAATTTTATTTATTTTTTAAAAATGTATTCAGGTCTATCTTGATTTATATTATTCAATCTTTTAATAATTTTATTTTGTTTTTAAAAAAGCAATACCTACCATATATTTTTATTATTTAAATTTATTATTATTTTTTAACAAAAAAGGAAAAAAAAGTTGATACACAGTTTAAAATTTGTCTGAATAACTAGTGTTCAAGCAAATAACTGTTTGTTTCATCCCTTATATTTTTGTCCTTCACAATGGCTAAAAAGACTGATCAGCAAATCAGATTATATATATGCAAACAATAACTTATAGACAGTTTTGAGATTAAAAAAAAATACCTTTCTTTTCTTTCTGAAGCTTGCAATTGGTAATAAATCTGCTAACATTTATAAGGCACAGAAGTTTTCTAATTGAATATAAAAAGAGAGAAAAAGAATAAATATAAATAAATGACATAACACAAATAAAATATAAAAGATGCAACATTTTTGTATTATCTTGAAGAAGATTTTTGTGTATTTAAAAAATTGGCCCTGGATGGTATTAACAAGTAATAGCCATTATTTTTTTTATGAAGATGAGAGTTTAAAAACTTGCTTCATCCGAAAATCAATTTTTTTTTTTTTTTTTTTTTTAACGCCAAAAAACTTTAGTTCTGGTCATTGGTTTTCATTATAAATCTTGATTTTGCAGCGCCAAAAATGCAAAATAGAGGTAATAGAGTCTATTACACATATTTTCTCACGTGATGAAGTATTACTGAGTTGTCACCCCCTCCCCATTAGTTACTGATTACTTTTTCAATTTTGGTTGCAATGTTTTTTTCCTTTTTTAAAAATATACATAGTTATTATTTTTTTTCCACAAATTTGAAAAGAACTCTCTCATAGGTTTAAGGTTAGTAACTTAGCTTCTTTGTATTTTATAAATAATAAATTTTTATATTAGTAGTATACCGAGTAGTACTTCGGTCGAGTACCAAGTAGTTATGTAGTAAGAAAAAAAAATCACCGATGTGTGCATAATGTGAGCTTATATACATGTGTACATAAAAAAATATATACATTATGTGTACATATATATAAGTATACCTGTGTACATATATCTATACCTGTGTGCAGAATTGATACACAACAAGTACAATTATTAACCAATATAAAATTAAAACATTCTTTAATTTAGATAAAGAGTTTAAAATACTAAATATCAAGAAATTATAACTATCAAATTATTGAGACTGCATGGGATTCAAAAAGCAATAATACAAAAATGTTTTTTGAGTATTAATATAGTTTCATCTCAGTATTTTTAACAATTAAACTTTCTGAGAATACTTGATGTCTTATTTTACTTATAATAATTAATATTAGAAACATAAAAGAAATAATACCATGAGTTGGATATTTTAAACAGGGTTGGCAAGGTTTAAACCAATTAATTTTAACCACAGCTTAAACTTTTTTTTTTTCATGATAATTTAAGTGTTTCAGATTATCGACTATAAATAGTTTCTTCTTGACAAATTGCTCTAAAGCAAAACATATGAATTTATCAGATATAAAACAGAATAAAAATATTCAATATTTAGTATTAAATATATGTTCATTTTATAAAAATTAAAAAAAAAATATTTTAAAAAAAAAACATGTTTTTTTTTTTTTTTTTACATTTTTTTTCTCACACAGCACAATTTTGATTAAAGTGAACAAAAATTATTAAATATAAAGAATGAAAATATTTTCAAACGGCAGTAAGGAAGAAAAAAATTACATAACAAATACCAAACATTAATTAGCAATTTTATTTTTATTCTAAACTAAAACATTTAATTGTTCAGTTCTTTAAAAATGGTAACAAGTTTGTCAATACTCTTACAACAGCCTTATCAACACCCAAACGATTTCTGGCTTTGCTTTGCACAAAACCAAAAGTAGAGAAAACTCTTTCTAATCCAGCAGTAGAACATACAGCTGTATGTAACTGTTTTATGATATTCATGGCATTTTTATCAATGTGTTTTTCAAGTCTTAACCACCACAATAAATGTGTTATTTCCACTTTATTTGATTCTCCAATGGCAAATTTATGATTCGTAACTGCATCAAACATATAATCAGAGAATGGAGCCAACTTAGCTTTATAATTTATTGGAATTAGTTCAGGACATAATTTGGCAGCAAGGTTCATGCTTTTTTCAGTCTCATCATCAATTGTAAGTGATTCTCCTTTAAAGCGTAATGAAATATGTAAAAAAAATATGATGTACGTAAAAAATTAGTTAAGAAATAAATATTTTTTAAACATGTCCATTTTTTATTATTAAATTATTATTATTTTGAGAACACATTCAAAACTGAAAATCAAATAGATAGATTGGTTGGTAGGCAGTGTTCTCGCTGACATTTGACCGTCAGTAATTTGGCTAATTAAAAATAAAAAACATTCGCCAAATGAAAAAAGTATTAGCAAAATAAATTCGCCGTGTAGAAAACTTTAATCCTTTAATGTACCCCTTTTTTTCAATATGTTCTAATGTAACCAAAATTTTTATAAATGCGACAACGATTGTTGTTAATCTAATTTCAACAATCCGCTAAAAATGTAATAAAAATAAGTATACATATTAAAAATATGTATACATGCATAATGCATATATATGTAAAAAAAAAAGAAAAAAAAAAGAAAAAACTGAGCAGTAGCAATTTGGCGAATCTAATCGCTTATTTACTCGCCAAATGAAGAATTTAGTAGCAATTTGGCGCAATGGCGAGCGACAGCGAGAACACTGTTGATAGGTAGCATACTTTTATAACTTTGAGGACAGAAAAGCAAATTTAAACAATTAGAATTTAAAAGGAACTGAAAGTAGATAAGTTTTTTCATAGAAAGTAGATAAGTTTTTTCCATTTCAGTTTATTTTCATAAATGAATTATTAAAAAGGAAATACTATTAAAAAATTTAAATTAATGTTGATTTTTTTATATGAATATTTTAAACTGAAATTATTATAATTTTAATAAAGAAAGTGAAAAAAACAATAAAAAATCTTTTTTAACTACTAAACAAATATCTATAGAGTATTATAGCATTATCTATTGATGGTAGAAAGTATTTTTTATAGTATATTAAGAAGGCATTTAGCCCATATTTTTTTACTCAATATTATGTTCTCTGTGCACCAACTGCTAAATTTATTCAGAAAAAAAAGAGAAATAGATCTCTCAAAATATACAAATACAGTAAAACCCCGATAATTCGGATTAACTGGGACCGGACCCAATCCGGATGATCTGGAGAATTAGAAAAAAATGAAATAAAATATAACATACTAACAGAAAATCACCTTTATGTTAAACTTATTGAATATTTGCAGACAGTAATAATGTTTACTTTGCTTAATTATTCCGAAAACATGTCAGAAAAACTTTTTTATTTAGAATACGACAATGAAGCAAGTTAATGTTATGGAAATTAGCCAATCGCTTCTCAAACTTGAAAAAAAAAATGACCAAACTGATCCCAATTATCCAGAGATCCGGATTATCGGGGTCCGAATTAGCGGAGTTCTACTCTAGATTAATTATTATTTACCTTAGATCTTTCGGATGCCCTCGCATCCATTTTCAAAGGAGTATAAAAGAAGATAATTCATTAGAAATGGAAAACATAAAAACAAAACAAAAACAGTCTGCGTGTATTTGAATTTGAATTTGAATGAACAATGCTTTGAGGTCTATAGCTACAGTGGCTGTTACCTCGAATGATCCATAATACACAGAAACTAATACAGAACACTTTATTATTACAGGAAATACAGTACATACATATTAATACACATCACAGGGACAACACAGACATCCATGCCGCTAGCTGGATTCGAACCAGGGTCCAGCGGTGTGGGAGGAGCTGACGCTACCGACCACGCCACTGGATCGGCGTCTGCGTGTACAAAGTCACGATGAATTCATCAAAACACCAAGGATACCTGGTGTACCAGAGTGCCGAATATTATAAGAAATGACGTCATTACAAACAGTATCATTGTTAAGCAAAATTTCGAGGGATTCACGGATAACTGAAGAGTAATGTTTTGATGTTGAAAGGATTTTTTTAGCTTTGTCAAAATATTTTCTTTTCATTGCATTCTAGATAAGGCTGTACTAGGCTTGTTGTATTGTATGTACAAAAAATACTCTCTCAGTCTTACTTTTAATCTTCGAAAATTAATATATTATAGAATATTGATATTATATAAAAAATCATAATTGAGATATTTAAAGAAATAAATTATGTATTTTCAATTTTAGAGGAAATAAATTTACTTTAAATACTTAATTAAAATTAAATAACCAATTTATAATTTTAATAAAATTTGAATGTCTTTTAGTACATACAGCTAATTAGAAATTTTTAATGCAATTTTATTTCATAAATTTTAATTTGTGACATTATTAGCAATAATCATGTTTTAAACATAACAACCCTGACAAAAATGCAAATTATTTACAACAATTAATAACATAACATGATAATCTTTAAAATTTTAGTCAAACTGTTAAATATATATATATATTGATTCAGGAGATTACTTTTGAGAATTAAAATCAAAACATGAAGTTGAATAAGAGACTATTAAAAAATTGGGTTCTAGTTATAGCATTTTAATAATACTAATCCTTTTTTTTTTCTGTTGTCTGCAGAATTTAATGATAAAAAATGTTGACTTTGTATATTACTCAAAAAACAAAACCTTGAGCAGTATGTGAAATTTATTTTTGAATAACTCTGGGGGGAAAAAATCATCAAATGTTTATAATTAGTAATTAAAAGTTTTTTATAAAGGCTTCCAAAGTATAATCAATGTTTCATATTATAGAGCAATTTATTCTTTGAACATAAAAGAATTACTAATGCTGTTTAAATTAAGATATGAATATTTTCAATTTTTTACATAAATTGACAATAATTATTTAATTAAAAAAAAAAATCAAATGAAGTTATGCTGCTTATATATCCAACATTGTCTATTTTCATCAATAAATATGCATATATTTGAGATAAGAAAAAATGTTTTTAAAAAATCTGGTTTAAACAAACTAAAAAAAAACAGGGTTTTTTTTTCTGGAAAAAAAACAAAAACAAAACAAAACAAAAAAACAGGTTTTTTTCCAACCCTAATTTTAAATACTTAAAAAAAGATAAATAAATAAAACTGAAAATAAAATTAGAACTGATGTTTGAGGTTACTGGTATGCAAATTTACTAGATTCACAATTATTATGATTTTCATTATTATATTATTATTATTACTTTATTTTTTTGTCTGAGATTAAATAAGGAAGCATTTAAGACAGAAAATGCATTTTTAATCACACTGCTGTAATGTCAGACAAAATTTGGGAGTTGAAAATGGGGAAGGGGGGGGGGAGGCAACTTATACAAAAATCGGTTTATTTATAAGTATATACTGCAATTGTTTTTATTGAAATGGAGAGGAATAAAGCCCTATAAGCTCCTATTTAGCTTTGCCCTTAATAAATGTTTTCGGCTTCCTGACTGGTTTGATTGCCAGATTATAAAATAGAGTAACATTCATTATAATAAAAATAATAAAATGAATTAAACATTGAAATTTTATTAACCACATTAAAATAACTTAAAAGCAACCATTTGTAAAATGTTGGTGTTATTACATTTTGTTAAAAAATTCAGTTTGAATATTTAGATTTTCAATAAGTCAAAATATTTTTCGCACTATAAGCATTTTTGAAATCACATTTTTGGAAATATCTACATGAGGTGTCCATTATTGGAAAATGATTATTTAATGATTGAATCATGCATTTCAAAAAATGATATGAAGTTAAAGAAGACAATTTACTTTGGAAATTCAAAGATTGAAAGATCAAAATTTTAACAGTAAAAATCATTTGATTTATTTACTCATTTATTATGTAAAACATGCAAGTAAAGTGAAAATAAATTTTTTAGTATCCATAAGCCTTACAAATATTTATTTTATGTTTCCTCAAAAAAATAATTGCAAAATAATGATAATAATAACAATTTGTGAGAAATAATAGGGAAACAAAATGGCGGCTCGCGGGAAGATACTGCATCTGTTCCGTAATTCGTATGCAACTTATATAGGAGATCATTTTTATGTAAAGATAATAAAGGATACAAAAGTTGAAAATTTAGTATTATTTTCCCCGAGGGGCAGATGATGTTTAAAAACAGAAAAAAGTAATTTTCTTACATATGAGATTACATTGAGAACAAGAAAGTTATTAAAGAGACCGAAAACAAGTACTTACATTATAGTTTTTGGGTATCCTCATTCACAATTCCATTGACTTGACTATCAGCATCAGTTGAATTAATGAAATCTCGGGTATAGCGTAACAAAAGCCAAATTTCTTTGCAAAAGCGTAACCAAGCGCCATGATATCAGTCTTCGTTGCATAGCAGATAAGGGATCCCGCCAAACCAGCCGAACGTCATGTGACCAGATTGCAACCAATGAACATTCATCTCAAATAGTTCCGTTTAACTACGTCAAACAAGTTCCGGTTTTCATTTAAAAAGGAGCGTCTAAAAGTTCGCTACTATAAACATGATTTAAAAGACCAGTTTTTTTTCGAAAAGCGTCCTTTTTCGATAAAACTGCCGCTCTGAAGGAATGATTGTCCTGCCAAGAGATTTCGCTCCTTTGTTGACTGAGGAATTCACTTTTTTGATTTAAGAGTGTATGTTTAAAATGCACGTTATAATGAATTGTCTCCATTAAAAGGAAGTTTAGCACTCTCTTTGCGTGAAGCTATTTATTAGGTAGCTTTCATTACAAAAAGTAAAAAGCTACCTATTGCAGCCGTCCGGAGGAAAGCACTTCCGGAAAATTTTGGTATATTTTCACCGATCATGACCCCCAGACCCCAAAACCACCCTCCGTTCAAATGTTGACATATATATATATATATATATATATAACCATATTTATAAAATTGCTATTAGCAACGGATGTTATATATTAATTATATATAAGATACCACAATAGGAAAAAATTCATTATGGCTATTCAAAATGAAAAGATATAAGATACCACAATAGGAAAAAATTCATTATGACTATTCAAAATGAAAAGATATCAATTAAATATCAAATTGTATACATTCATAATTACACGCGCGGAGCAGCATAATAATTTGAATGCTAATATAATACCATTAAAAGTAGACAAGATTCACCACTGGATTTTATCAATAAAACAATAAACCAAAACGAAGAATTAAATTGAAATATAGTAAACAATATTAACCATTTGAAATTAACCATTGAATTTAATAACTTATAGCACATTGAACATGGAAGGAAAAAACAATAATATGAATACAATTGAAATTTGTAGAACCAAAGCAGAATCTTCAGGTCCCAAATACTTTGGAACTACAAATGGAGTGTGTGGTTTCATCTTCGTATTTGCCATGAAAAAGCAAAACAATACGAATTTGGGACTACCATCACACAAAAACCAAATTATTAAACAAGGAACAAAGATATTTTACAAAAAGGAGTTGAAAGTAAGTAAAAACAATAGTTATCCATAACAAACAAAAAAGATAAAGCTGAATGGAAATATAATTGAACCGGAAAAATAATTAATAATCGATATTAACATAAAATTAAATTAATAAAATGATTAAAATTAGAATTAAGAGATAACATTCATATTAACATATAACTTAAAATACATTATTGTTACTTTAATCAGTAACATTTATTGTGACTTTACATGGTAAAAACTCATTATCTTAATATAGGATAATAAAAATAAAAATAATAATAATAATAATAATAGTAATAATATTAATAATAATACCAAAAATTATATCAATAACATTAAAAATAATTTGATAATTAAAATATAGCTATTTAACTATAGATATAACTAGACGAATATCCATATATTGGTGTAAATTAAACAGTTTAAAAATTATGTTAAAATAAATAAATAGCCCACTCTCAATATATTTTTTTTAATTTTTATTTTTTTTTAATTTTTATTTTTTTTTAATTTTTTTTAAATAAATAATTAACCTTTGCGTTTTTATCCAGACAACACCACCCTCCGCCGTACTCTAACATCTACCCACCCAACCAACCTGTATATATATTTTTTATTACTTTTTAACATTTTTAATTTTTTATTATTTTTTTATGTTTTATAATTTTTTATACATTTTTACGCAAAGAATTAATTATAAGATCATGTAATATCTAATTATAAATTAAAGAATATATGAATTTTTTAGGATAACCATTATTTATAGCATCATATACAAGCTTTTTAATATTAGAATTAATTAAATGGGAAGAACATAGACATTTTATTCGATATAAATGGTTAAGTATTATATTACGATATACAGAATTATGAAGACATGATTTAAAATTAGTAAAAGTATTAACTTTAAAATTAAATTCTTTCCTTTTGTCATAAATATCAGTTATAAATTTGTTCACTTTTAATATAATTTTAATATTTAAGAAATTGATTGTATTATTAAAAAGTAGGTTTTTTGAAAGTTCTAGATTAGAAGGATAATCAACAGGGAATTGAGATATACAGGTGTTATCAGTATCAATTAAAATTACATCATCTATATATCGATATAAATGTATTGTATTATTTAAATAATGACGTTCATAGTAATATAAGTATAAGTCAGATAATACACTAGATGTACTACCACCTTGTGGTATACCAACATTTTGAATATATATATTGTTATCATGCATGATAAAATTATTATAGATAATGAAATTAGTTAAGGTATGAAAATAATCAGAATCGATATTATGTGATATATCCAACTCGTGTTGATATTTTTTAAAAAGCTCATTTGTGATATTATGTAAATCCGATAAATCGATATTATTAAATAAATCTTTAAAATCATAGGTAGTGATATTTTTTATACATTTAAGATTTTTCATAATATGGACCAGTTCATAACTATTTTTTATGCAATGTGTATTATCACTTTTTTTTGTGATATTATATATTTGATTAAGAATTACTAATAGAAGTTTGTTAGCAGCATTATTATAAGTATTGCAACCAATTGTAACAGTTCTGAATTTAACAGGATGCTTATGAAATTTGGGTATAAGGACTAGATAAGGATATTTAAAGTTAGTAGGGTTAATGTCTAATAATTTATAGAATCCTTTAATTTTACGATTATTGGCAAGCAAGTTATCATTAATTTTTTGGAATGTGTTATTATTAGATATACTAGATTTAAGCAGTTGATGATAATAAGATTTACAAATAATGGCATAATTATTAGGAGATTTATCAACATAAGTTATTACAAAGTTTTGTTGTAATTTATTGATTTGCTTAAACAGATGCTGTGTATTTACATATTCTAGGTGTGAAATATTATATTTTAAGGACCTGGTTAATTTATCGATAACTAATATTTTCCATTGATTAAAATATTCAATGGGTTTATTATAATAAATTGCAAGTTTATAAATAAATATATCTATATCATATGTAAATAGTTTTATGATAGATTTAATGTTTAATTTGGATGGAATTCTGTACTTGGTCCCATAACCCATAATTCTTCTAAGAGGTAAATCATCTACAAGATTAAGATTACCAGTAATAATATGTCCATGATCTTTATTTATATATTTTTGTAGAGAGGGGTCATTGCATTTACAGGGTAAAGTACTAGCATCAAAAGAAGATTTAGCGAAAGAATTATAGTTAAAAATCGTTCTGCCGATAGATATGGGATACTTAAAGGCTTTAGAAATATGAATATTATTAATAGGAAATTGACAGTTTTTATCGTTTAATATGGAATTAATATTGATTTTATTAAATATTGGATTAGAAAAAGTAATTACCATTTGAGTATTAGTTTGTAGATTTTTAGGTTTTTTGAGAAAATTTATATTGTACAGGTTGACACGAGTCATAATGAGATCATAAAAAATATCTGAAAAATGTTTAGAGTAAGTTTTACAGAGAAAAATATTTAAATATTGTACTATATGTTTCTTTTTTATTCCAAAAATATATTTACGTATTAGAAACCAATTGTAATTTTTTAAATAATTACGATGCAGATTATTAATTTGTTGAATTATAATGTTTTTAGGAGTAATACTAGAAGATGAACCTTTTCCTCTTTTGTTACGTGTAGTTTTAGGATTTATATTGGTATGTACATAGTACATACAAATGTCTCGACCGAGTTCGTTGGCCAGCATCATTCGCCATTTTGTTTCAAAATGGCGGCCATTTTAAATTTTTTAAAAAATTTAAAATTTAAAATTAAATGCGAAAAAATTAAAAGTTGAAAAATATTTTTCTTTTACGTGTTAGAACTTAAAACAAAGATTCCAGAACACTTTTTATTTTGTCTATATCTTACAAAATGATTGAGTTATAGCACTTTGAATTTTTCTTATGGCTGACATTTTGAAACGATCTGATTTTTGTCACGTAATAACACGCGCATTTATGAACCGATTTCAATGAAACTTGGTATGTACATAGTACATACAAATGTCTCGACCGAGTTCGTTGGCCAGCATCATCCGCCATTTTGTTTCAAAATGGTGGCCATTTTAAATTTTTTTAAAAATTTAAAATTTGAAACTAAATGCAAAAAAATCAAAATTTGAAAAATATTTTTCTTTTACGTGTTAGAACTTAAAACAACGATTCCAGAACACTTTTTATTTTGTCTATATCTTACAAAATGATTGAGTTATAGCACTTTGAATTTTTCATATGACTGACATTTTGAAACGATCTGATTTTGTCACGTGATAACACGCGTATTTAAGAACCGATTTCAATGGAACTTGGTATGTACATAGTACATACAAATGTCTCGACCGAGTTCGTTGGCCAACATCATCCACCATTTTGTTTCAAAATGGTAGCCATTTTAAATTTTTAAAAATTTTTAAAGTTTAAAATTAAATGCGAAAAAATTTAAAGCTGAAAAATATTTTTCTTTTACGTATTAAAACTTAAAACAATGATTCCAGAACACTTTTTGTTTTGTCTATATCTTAATAAAATGATTGAGTTATAGCACTTTGATTTTTGCTTATGGCTGACATTTTGAAACGGTCTGATCTGAACGATCCATCATGTTGCTTTAAAATGGTTTACACTTTATGATATCGTGGAATTTGGTGACTCTCTAAATCGCTTAAAATAAAACCAGGTTGAATAAAAGATGACTAATTTCTAAAAATTCCTATTAATATTCAGTCTTGACAAAAACTAGCATTCACGACGACTTATAAAATCACTAATTTTATAAGATTATTTCTACTAATTTGAGTTTAGTATTTTTGAACAATGTAACTTACTTTAAAATAAATAAATAAATGTATAAGTATATGAAAGCTACCTCTTCCTCCCGGCATTGCCGGAAGGACTTTTTTTAATTATGGCTGCATTAAATTTGAAATGTAATCTTTAAATTACTTTTTATTTTACTGTTAAAATCATGTAAATATTAGGAAATTTCATTTTTAACAACTATTTATTTAGTGTACTATTATAAATGACAGCAAAATAAAAAATAATTTAAAGATTACATTTTAAATTTAACACAGCCATAATTTAAAATAAATAATGTCACGCAAAGAGGCTGCTAAACTCCCTTTTAATGGAGGAAATTTATTATAATGTACATTTTAAACATAATATTCAGTTAGTAATTAAAGAAATTCCCCATATTTACATGCTTAAAAATATCTTTATCATAAGTTCCATAGTGTGTGTGTGGGAGGGGGGAGGGGGCAGAATGTAGCTGCAACAACTTTAAATTTCGGTTTAGTCTCATTTATTATGCATGTTTAACATTAAATTAAGCTTTATTTGGTGGATGTGACAGATAATTACTAGCTAAACATGGAAGTACTAAGATTTTCCATTAAATGAAATCAAATAGGCGCCAATGATCATTTTAATTATGTTTTATTAATTTAATAAACAGAAAAATAAGAGTATGACAGTCTCTTTAAAACAAGATATAACACCAGGTTTATTTAATACTCCTGTTAGTTCGAGCTATACGGAATGTAAATCATGTAAAATTAAAACTAAATATTTCACAGTTCTGTACGAAAGTGATAATTTTACGCGCATATATATTATTAAGTAATATTCATTTTTAAAATATCGAAATAGCTAGACTGCAAAATCATATTTTGCAAGTACTATGTTTCGATTTATATAAATACGTAAAACGAATTTATTACAAAAACAAGCGTTTACAAAAAATTAAGACTGATTGTATACAAAACAGAAAGAAAATGTACGTCACTTACTTATTTGAAATAAAATCCATAACTGTCTTTAGCTTAAAAAAAAATCCAACCCAATGTCGAGTACTAGGTTTTTTTTCACTCATTAAATCATCCGTTTATTATACACATTGGACTTAATGTCACGTGTAATCGCATTTTTTTCTTTTTCTAAACAGAACACTGTGTTGCAGTTGTTTATATGTTACTGCCATCATAGAGCAGATGTTTATTTCTCATATCGTAAATTATCCAAGCAAATTGAATTAATCACAGCTGTATGTCCATAAGTGTGCGGAACATGAACTATGTTAATAGTTTTTTAATCATTTATCATTACTTCGAAATATAACCCAAAATCAGATAACTTTTTTACCCGGAAATATGACAACCACAGAACATTTTAACCTTCCATATCAAAATGGCACCTTGTTTTTTTTTGTCCCAAAATGGCGCTTTGTTTGGTGGTTGATTTCATTTAAACAGGTGTACGGCTTGAAAAATTTCTTTAAAGGGATGAAAATACAACATTTTTAATATTTTGAACCACTTGTTGACACGAGAAAACGAGCAAATTTAAACTGTTTTCGGCATTTTATAAACCAAAATTAAATGCAATACTTTTTTTTCCAGTGTATCACGAAAAATCTAAATTAAAATTTCTAGTTTTTTTTTCTTTTTTTTGCAAAACATCAATTGCACTTAACTCTTTTTGACATTAAATTACACCATAATTTTAAGAACTCTTGCTTTACGACACTCCCCAATTTTTCTTTTTTAAATAGGTATTTTTTATATTGGTTTGATGTTCAGATATTTGTGTTTTTCAAGTAGAAAATTGTTTAAAAATGCAGAAAAATACATTAAAAATATTTAAAATTAAAATACATGCCTTAAATTTTTTCTATAAAGAATATCCTTGATCAAGGATGTCGGGATAGTGAAAAAGTTTTAAGTAAGGTAACTTGAGATGAGATGCTGGCATCGCGTAGTTTCCCTAAGGCAGGCGCTTTAGGGAAACGCCCTGCATGTCAATAGTAAGCAAGAGGATTCCGAACTGATACTTTAATTTCCGTTTGCTTTATATATATATATATACAAAATTTTTAGTTGTGCTTTATTTATTTGCCGATATAAGTTTTAGTTTAAATACCAGAGAAATAAATCTAATGTTTGCAGAGAATACTGGTACCTGCCTTTTCGGTAAAGTGTAAATAGCCGCCGGATCCTCCTGCTTCTCGTCACTGCGGTGACCGGGGGTCTTCCCATTGGCCATCTTACTCATACTCTATATCTCACCGTTTTTAGTCTTTCGATTTTAATCGCAGATATTTTTTACAAAGTTACTTTCTCTTTCAAAACAGGTTTCGAAAATGAAAGTGTTATTCTAAAAAATATCTATAACCAAAATCGAAAAAGTTAAAAAGGTGCGATGTAGAGACGATATAGAGTCGAGGATGATTTCCAGATTGGCATATCTCACTCATACACATGCTGGGAAGGCTGCAACTGCAGCACAAGATGGGAACGTCTACATCAGCTCACAAACGTAACATGAGACACAAATAAACTCAGCTCCGGTGAATACATACACATATTTTTAATTAATTTTACATTTAATTTTTTATGGTGAAATTACGCTTGAAATTATTCAATATTTAATAAATAAATTATCACATTGCTAACTAATTGTAAAAACAATAGATTGAAAAAATTCCAAGCCGGGGATCGAACCAGGAACTCTTGGAATAGCGTCCCAAATACTCCAATTCCACACGTAATTTCACTGCTGGAAATTAATTATAAAATTAGTTTAAAATTATGCATGAATGCCTATTTTCCTTACTTTATATTTGATTCTTTATCGTCCATGTGATGGTTTAAATGTTATTTGCAATGTAATAAATGTATTGCTCCACTTGGAATAAAGCACCTATTTTCGTCGTCTACTAAAGTCAGCAATTGGTACTCGAACACGAAGGAAATGTCCAATAAATTGTTTACATCCATATCAGTGTCGAGCTTCCAAAAATTCTATTAAGGTGTACTGCTACACTCTTTTGAGTGCATGATTCATTTCAAAGATCATTTCGAATGTATGATAACCCCCCTTTTTTAGGAGTAAACACCCAAAAAAGTGTATGTCTAAACATACTTTGGCGTTTTATGAACACAATTAAGCGCAATAGTACTTTCTTCTTTATACAGTGTTATGATTAAAAAAGATGATTACTGAAAGATTAAAAAAGATATCATTAAAAATTCTCATTTGTACGGATCAAAAATAACAAACGAATCTAGATATCATACTATAATACGAGCAAGAATTGTATGTGTGTAAATTTTTATCTTAAAAACGGTTCTGACGATTTTGATAAATTTTTTTATCATACCATTTTCGGGCACGTGAAATTTAATGGTTTTGGTCACATGTTCGATTAGTGGGTAATTTTGTGTCCTAATGGGTCAGGGCCAAGCTATACTTAAAGAACGGCTGCGTTGATTTTAACTAAATTTTGTATCCAACCGTTTTCTGGCACGAGAAAACTATTAGACTATGTGATACATTCGAGAGACTTCGAATAGTGGGTCATTTTTGGGTCACTACGGGTCAAACGAATTTTATCTAAAAAAAGGCTCTAACGATTTTGACCATTTTTTGTAATCTACCATATTGTATTTATTATGTTTTTGTTAGGGAAAACCAGTGAGTAAGGTCATATGTTGGAGAAAATTTGATTAGTGGGTCATTTTGGGTCATTGTGAGTCATGCTAATTTTATCTTAAAAACGGTTCGAACGATTTAGGCAAAATTTTGTATTTTACCATTTCCGGGCACGAGAAAATTTATGGGCGAGGTCATATGTTCGAGAAAATTCGATTAGGTCATTTTGGGTCATAAAAGATCAGGATCAAGCTATTTATACCTTAAGAACGACTCGGTTGATTTTAACGAAATACTGTTGCACTCTTTCGAGCGCAATAAAATTGATATGCATCTACGAAATATATAAAATGTACATTCTATACAATGTATGGTCCAAAGAATATTAATTATTCATTTACAGTCCACACAATAGCATTCCATTGAATAATGGTATATAGGGCAAATGTTGTTTGGAGCGCATTTTAATTATATTAAACTACTTAACATTTTACGAAATTGATATACTCTACTGTGGTATACAACAAGTTACTCTCTGTATATTAGATAGGAGAAAGTCAGTGACGTAGCTACATATTCAGCACCCTGTAGCAAATAAACTTTGTGCGCCCTCTTGTCACTTGAAAAACTTCTGTGCAATTTTATTTTGCATTAAAAAAATGTACTATTCTTAATTCGATTTAAAATCTTACTTTTGTTTGAAAGTAAAAGTATTCTAACGATAAAGTCTATACAAATAAAATCCGTGCGCCTCAGTCTGTCTGTCTGTCTGCTTGAAGCCGATTACAGTTCGCAACGCGGGCGAGTTGGAAGTCGCGAGAGGTGTCTTTCGATTGGAAAAATTCCGGGGAAGTCATTTCGGGCATTTTCGAGACCGTGGGACCAAAATTAAAAAAGTTATGAATTAAAAACCCCTTGGGAATCGGAACGAAAAATGTCTCAAATCCCAAACGGCGCTCAAACGGAGCTCTGAGGCAGAACACTGCGCCACCTTGCGGTGAAGAACCTGAACTTTTTCCCTTTGGCTAAAAGAAGAAGCAGTCGAAAACCTCTTTTTCTCCCTTTTTTGAGCGTTTTTTCTTAAACAATCATGCAGACAGTTTTTAAAGTAGAAAAAAACTGATTACATATTCAGAATCTGCGTAAAAGTCTGCTTCTGATGAACCAAAAAATACGAGAAAATGTCTTATGGGCGCGCAGAGCCAACCGTACAAAACCAAATATTTTTAATGGGACGATGGCGACCATGGAGCGTAGAGCCCACTGTGCGAAATCACATATTTTTAACGGGATAATGGGCTCATAACAACCATAGCTCTTTAATTTACTTTTTTTTGTGCTTGAGGATTCGAACACCAAGACTTGCTTATTAAATGAATTTTTTTGTTTATTATATATTGCTTAATATCGAGGTTCGTTTGGAAAAAGTGGCCCAGCTAGCGGGCGTAGCTCGCTAGTTTATGATAAAATACGACTAGAGATTAACGATAAAATTCAGTTATTAGATATAAATTATTAAAAACAAATAATACACAATAAAATTATTTATAATTCGTTATGAATGAAGTACCTACCAAAATTTTCTGCGAATTCGTCTGGATTTTCATTTTGATGCGCTCCTTAGATTGTACAATCTGCTGCCCTTATATCTGCTTTTCTTTTCAAGGGTTTCTAAACATTGTAGAATGCTAATAAAAAACACACTATTTTTAAGATTTTTTTTTTTACCTTTTTTTAAAATACTTTGTATATAGATAAAACACGTTTTTCTATTTTTAGTATTAGAAAATACTAAAATTTCATGAAATTAAAAGCATTATAAATCGGTAAGGATTGGTCAATCAAAAATGAAATTTTTATTCTTTTAGCTGTTAAACCACAGAATTGTTTTTCAATATAACGTATAGAACGCAGGAAACGAATGTGAATGTAAACCTCGTAACTCTTTTAAAATAACTATTCTGATATAAATTACTTTTATGAGGGTGAAGAACAGCTTTGAAAATATTTAGCTATTGAAACTATATTTCTACAACTAATACTTTTGAAAATTATCCAATCGACAACAATAAAAGTTGACACCATTGTTTTCACTGACTTTCGATTAATCCTAACAATTTGTCTAACCGTAATCGCTAAAAAAATTCCAAATTGAAATAATGATGGTTACAAGATTCGTTGTGAAATACTCATGTTGAAAATGAAGAGAATTTTGAGGTTTAGCCGATTATCTTCAGGGCTACTGAACACATTTTAATAAAATTAGATATATATGTTACAGGCCAAACCCGATTTTAGGCCAAACTAGATTGGCCTAGGTCAAACCGGTCTATCCTAACGCCCATCGGATAAACTAGTTTTTCCTAGGCCAAATCGGTTTATCTTAACTCCCATCGGATAAACTAGTTTTTCCTAGGCCAAACTAGTCAATCCTAAGGCCCATAGGACAAACTAGATTTTCCTAGGCCAAACTAGTTTGGCCTAACTCTTATAGGATAAACTAGTTTAGACTGCTGTTATTTGGTCTGAACTAGTTTATCCTAGGCCAATTCAATTTGGCGTGATTTTATTGAATTCAATGACCGTCTCAATGCCAAAATTCTTGTTTGTCCTAGGCTGATCTAGTTTATCCTAGGCCAATGTAGTTTTATGTATTTTTAGCTCACGGGCGTCAAAGCCAGAGAAATAATGGGCTCGCAGGTTCTGTATATGCATTTACGCATGTATGTACGTATGTCTAAAACCATTAGGTAGGCCTTCCCACCTAGCCGAATCTGTATGTACGTATGTATGTACGTATATGCCTACGTATGTACGTAACGCGATAACTCTTGATAGAGGCATCCGATTTGCTTCAAATTTTGGATGTAGGTTCATTCTGATAAAGTACTTTTCTGAAATTTAGGAATTCGTTGGATAAGAATATAGGGGGGGGGGCGAACGGAAGGCTCATCCCCCCACCGTTAAATGAGAGAAATGGATTTATCATACAGAATTATCAGTTTTCATTTAAAATTTTAGATATAATATCATTGTGACAAAGCGCCTCCGAGATTAGTTGTGGATGTTTATTGTTTAAGACTAAAAGAAAGGGCAATGTAGGTAACACAACATAATTTAGATAAATGATTTTTGACGCAGAAATGACGAATTTGCTTCAAATTTTGGATATAGATTCTTTCTGATAAGGCGATTCCCTGAATAGTTTTGGGGGGTTAATGGTTAAGTCTGAAGAGAAAAATGAAGGATTACCCTCTTATTTAGGAAAAACTAGTTTATCCTATGGACATTTAGATAAACAATTTGGCGTAGGAAAAACCAATTTATCCAATCGGCGTTAGGATAAAATAGTTTGGCCTAGGCTAATCTAATTTGGATCGAAATCGGGTTTGGCTGGTAAAAAACATTCCTTTCACAAGAATAATCCTAACAATTATCCACAAGAATAAGTATAAGTGTCTGTAAAAAGTCATTGCTTATAACATCAATACAGAAATTTAACATGTCCATTGTAGAGACATGATGCATTGGACATGGTGTTTGCTTATTTCTTTTTCTGCAGACTCGTGCCTCTGGGATCAGACTTGCATTTATTATTATTATTATTATTATTATTATTATTATTATTATTATTATTATTATTATTATTATTATTATTATTATTATTATTATTATTAATATTATTATTATTATTATTATTGCATATTCGAGCCAGATTGGAGCTGAAGATAATTTGGAATCGAACAGCGTTTTATATTTTTGAGAAATTAATTACCTGCCAACATATAAGCTATTCATGTCACGGCGTCAAGTTTTTCTTTTCCGTAAAGTCGTAAGCGGAAATTCGATTCAAAATGTAACTTTCATAGTATTTTCTCAAAGGTACATCGCTTTTGTGTAAAAATGGTTAGCGCCATTCGATTACATATTTTCTGAGTGAATCGAACAGCGTTTTCCATTTTTGAGAAATTAATTACCTGTCGACATATAAGCTATTCTTGTCACGGCGTCAAGTTTTTCTTTTCCGTAAAGTCATAAGTGGTAATTCAATTCAAAACGTAACTTTAACCCATTAGTGCCTGAATTATTTTCTTCGTTAAAATTCAAATTTTGCATTTTCTCACCACTTTTAAAGCAAGAACATATTTTATCTTAATTTATCGAGGACTTTGTCTCGAGAAAGAAAATATTTATTTATCCTTCTTTTTACTGATGTGAAATGTGCTTACTTGAATTTTTTTAAACTGTCCCAAAAATGGGACGCTAGGCACTAATAAGTTAATAGTATTTTCTCAAAAGTACACCGCTTTTATAAAAAAAAAAAAAAAAAAAAAAAAAAAAAGATTAACGCCATTCGGTTACATATTTTCTGAGTGAGAATGCCTGTTAATCTTATGCATTTCCGAAAATGAATTAGTTCTTAAATGTGTTAGGAAGTAGCTCTTTTGGACTTGAGAAAAGCCTTAAGGAATGACAGAGAAACATATTCAAAAAAATCCCTGTCGGCAGGGCCTATAGGCGGAGGTAGATTTCAAAAAATGCTCATTAAAAAAAAAAAAAAAAAAAAAAAAAAAAAAAAAAAAAAAATGATTAGAGATAAACCCAGTTTAATAACTTCATTTGGCCGTTTATGAAAAATTTTTAATTTCATTTTTCTGCAAAAACTGGTTTTATCAGAATCATCTTAAGAAAAATTCAGCTCAAATGCCCATTATGACAACATATTTTGAAATAGATTCTAAATTTATTAAAAAATCGACCAAAACAGTACATTATACAGTTCCTAAATAATAAAAATCTGTCAGTTGAAAGCATTTGAGAAAAAATTTAATTTAAAAATGAGTCATAAAATAACCGATTTGTTGTTTGAATACATCCTTAATTCTTTAATCGTGATTGATTCGGAAAATTTTGTGCGAAATACTCACTTTGACAGCATTTTAAAAAATATATTCTATCTTTATCAAAAAACTGCCCAATGCGTCACAGTATATAGTTCCTAAATAAGAGGATCTGTAAACTGGATGCATTTGAGAGCGAAAATGGATTTTAAAACGAGTCATAAAAAACGCAATTTGCTATGTGAAAACTTCCTTAAATTTTCAAATCTCGAAGACTTCGGGAAATTCTGTAAAAAATACCCATTTTTGGTAGCCTTTTTCAAAACATATTCTGTCTTTATCAAAAAACCGATCAATGCATCACATTATATAGTTCCTAAATAAGAGGATCTGTAAATTGGATGCATTTGAGAGCAAAAATGGATTTAAAAACGAGTCAGAAAAAAACGCAATTTCTTATTTGAACACTTCCTTAAATTTTCAGTCACGATGATTTGTGAAAATTCTGTTCAAAATACCCTTTTTGGTAGCCTTTTTTGAAATATATTCCGTCTTTATCAAAAAACTGACCAATGCATCACATTATATAGTTCCTAAATAAGAGGATCTGTAAATTGGATGCGTTTGAGAACAAAAATGGATTTAAAAACGAGTCAGAAAAAAACGCAATTTCTTATTTGAATACTTCCTTCAATTTTCAGTCCCGATGACTTTCGGAAATTCTGTTCAAAATACCCTTTTTGGTAGCCTTTTTTGAAATATATTCTGTCTTTATCAAAAAATTGACCAATTCTTCACTTTATACAGATTCTAAAAAAGAGGATCTACCATTTGGATGCGTTTAAAATCAAAAATGAATTTAAAAATGAGTCTGAATGTAAGCCGTTTGGATTTGAGGTTTTTTTCTCCAACTCTTATTTTTGTTTAATTTCTTTTTGCTATACGAATTGGTCCTATTAAAAACTTGTCAATATAAAAGTTGTAGATATTTTTGAGGAGATGTAAAATAAATTTAATCAGATTTGATATCTTAAAAATTGACGGAGTTATGGATTTTTCTTTTTTTTTCAGCGCCCTTTTTCTTTTCGTTTTTAATTTTTTTCATCAGTAAAAGTTGGTCCTATCAAAAACTTGTAAATACAAAAGTTTTAGATAATTTTATGTACATTTATAAAAAATTTAGTTGGACTTGATATCTTGAAAATTGACGAAGTTATGAATTTTTTTCTCTCAAAATCCCTGTTTTTTTCGCCCCTTGAGCCCACTTCTAAATTTATCAAAAATCTGTCATGTATATACTTTTGGCCCATTTTTAAGAAGTAATATAAACTTTAAACCGATTCGATATCTACTTTAATTAAGAAGTTATGGCGTTTTTTTGCGTTTTCACAAAAACGCCCCCTATTACGACCCCCTTGGTCCGATTTTGCCCATTAACGAACTCAGCCAAGATTTTATCCCCATTGATTTTATGTACAAGTTTGGTGGAGATTGGTGAAGAATTATAGAAGTTATCGTGTCCATAAAAAAGTGAGATATATAGATAGATAGATATATATATATATAAACTGGTGCGATTGCAATAGGTAGTATTTCTTACGAAATCTACCTAAAATCTACTTTTTACTGAACAGTTTCAAAAGTTATGATGTTTATAACTCTCTTTTTGTCTTTTGTTCTAAACTATATTAATTATTTAATGAATCCCTATTTAAATATTGAAAGTTTTAGAATCTAAATAATCAATAATACATTGTGTATTTACCATTCTGTGAACACATCGTAATTTAAAAATGCATTATAAATATATCCAATAAATATGTATGCAATATTTTTTAAAGGAATCCTAATTGTATGTTAATTAAAATCTGAATTTTTTGCAGAAATTGAGTAGGGCCAGACTGAGCGAGACTGAGTCTCTTTTCACTGATTTTTGTACAGGCAGGGTTCGGGCTGAACTTTTAATTTTTACACAGGGTCACGGCAAAATATCTTTCCTTCCGGAAGGGCGGGGCCCGGGCCTTGAAATTCCGGCCCGTGCAAATCTCTGACAGTATTCTACAACCCTTCGAATAAAATACATTATATAAGGGTGATGACAAAACCATTTTGCGCAAGGTTAACTATGAAGCAGTAGTAGGGATTAATATTAAAAAGAATATTACCAAATGAAACTGATGGCTTTGCATTCACAGGCTGTTTACACTAATTGTGTATTACAGCTCATCCGTTTTCGTCATTAAGCTTTCGTTTCTCATGATTTCATGCTGAATTCTTTATTTTTATGGTAAGTATTGAACGTATTATTTTTCTTTTCATATTCTGCAGCAATTTTTGCCTTAGATCGGCCACATCGTTCCTTTTCGATGATTTTCATTTCCGCTTAGAGAATTAAAGATTTATAACTCCAGGTTGCACCATATTTTAAAGAAACAAAACTTTTTACTTTCTCAAAAAATACTTTAGCAGTAGGTAAAATCATTGACTGAAAAATTCGACCCTAGATCCATATATGAAACAGGTTTCCCTTATTAGATTAATTTTAAACACGATTATTCAATCGGTAAATCAATTACAGGTGAAATTTTTTTTTCCATTTTTCATTTTTGGGTGAAAAAATCCAGGCCCGGACTTTTTTCACCCAAAAAGGAAAAATGGAAAAATTTACATCCCTTATCTTTAATAGCTGTCCATCATCTCGTGAATTTCTCGGAATGTCTCTGCGTCAGATGCTAGAGAAGGGATTAGGAACAAACATAATGGAAGAAGGGATGGAAGTGTCATTGACGGACAGCTTAATGCATTTAAAAACAATTAAAAAAGCTATATCAAATGCATGGGAATTAGTTCTGAACAATTCTAACAGCAATGAAAGAATGAACATTATTTCAAGGATTCTGGAGTCCATCAGAAAGTAAGAGGAAATGAAAAAAATGGAATTTCCGTGAGTTCGAATTGAACGAAGTCAAGAGAAAATGAATTTGAATAAATGGAAAAATTTCACGTTATTAGGCCATTGAAAATTTACCATTGGACTTAATGTTTAGTTCGAATTAAGAAAAGTTTCGATTTATCCGATTTCGAATTAACGATAGCCGGCTGTATCATTGTACGGGAATTTAACAAAATGTCTAAAATCGCAAGTGGCCAGTCATCTTTGGCCATATAGTATACTTTTCTATAGATAAAATTACTTGCAATGAAGGTGATGAGATCATAACGTTCACTTGAAATAACAAGTTTATACAAGAAGTATGTTCGACCCTTCCCTATAAATATGATATTGAAAATATTATAATAAATCAGAAAGTTCATTAAAATTGTATTATTTCTAAACAAAATTTAAAATCAATAGTGCAAAGAAAAATTAAATGACATCAATAGGTAAGTTAAAATTATATTCGTAATTTAATATTGTTTATAACTTTATTGTTGTTGCAATCGGATATAAATCAATGCAACAATAATTAAATATATTCTCTTCAACTTGTGAAGTGATTTTGCTAAGAAAATAGGAAAAAAAATATTTTAAGCTCCTTAAAACAATTAATAGCTCACAGGGATAAATTTTACGTCGGCCAAAAATAATGATCTGTACCCGAAGGTAAAATATGTTTAGATGCTGGGAAGCCTTTATTAAAGTCGGATTAAGTAATTTAAAATGCTGACGAATGCCATGAATTTTAAAACTCACACCAGCCTGCGACAAAATAATTTTCTAAATACGGAGAAATAATCACTTCAATGTCTAATCTGTGTATTTTATTTTATTTATTCATTTTTGTTAGTAATCAACATTAATGGAATCTACGGAATTATGAATCAAGGAACTGCTCCACCTCAGTAATTATGTTTCGTAATGTCAAAGGAATTGAAACTAATAAAATAAAATATAGATAAGTTTTTCATTAGAACTAATCTAAGAAATCTATAGCTATCGCACTTTTATAAAATAGTTACAAAAATAAATAGCGTAAATCTCACAAAAATAATTTTCTGTAATTGAGAAATGATTTGAGAAAAGCTACATCCATGTAAAGACTTGAGAAATTTACTATATTAAATATATTTTTAATAAAAACAAATCAACGAATAAACAATCCACTTTTGAAATTAAACACTTCCATAAACACAATTTAAAAAATACAACTACCTCTATCTTACATATTCAGAAAAACATATCTGAACCTCTATTTCTCGAATCTTCTTACATGCAATATTATAATGCAGTTTAACCATATGGACTAAATACAAAGATATATAATAGGAATAGTAAAGTTTTTTCATCAATAAATAATGTAACTAATTATGATCTTATTTATCCTACTCTTAATCATACTTTAAATTATAAAACACCACGTAATAAATGTGGTAGAGATTCTTCATTACATATAAAATCTAAAAAATCTATTATCAAGCAGTTAAATTATCTTCATAAAAATTATTTAATTATAACTGGTTATTAGTTCGTAAATATATCTTTGCTGTAAAAAAGAAAAAGATTGCACAGTATTTAAATATATTTCTTAGTAATACGTTCAATATGCATTTCTCAGGTATACATTTTTTTAATTTTATTATGACGAGAGTTAATCAATTCAATATTAATTTACAAAAAAAAAAAAAAAAAAAAAAAAAAAAAAAAAACTAAGCTTAAAAATACAAACACACAAATATTAATTACCGACTATAATCAAATATATAATAAAATTAATATTAATTCTATTATAAATGATACAAATGGTAAATTTCCTATTAAAAATATACATCTATCTAAGAACATTCAGCTATACTACACCTTTAGGAAAGAAAGATATTTAAAACATTTTTTTTTCCAAAAATACCGCTACCACTAGTATCTTTCCATGGAACTGCACAGTAACAGGAACTGCACATGGAACTCTGTAACAATATATTAATAAGGATCATGGTCATATAATTACTGTAAACATTAATATTGTCAATGATATTACATTAAGAAAAGTAATGGGTTACGGCACTAAATATCGACTTCCATCCAAACTTAATATTAATTCAAATATTAAGCAATTTACATATGATATTGACTTATTTATTTAGAAAATTTCCATTTCTTACAATAAACCTATTGCTTATTTTCACCAGTGCAAATTATTAATTATAGTTAATGTTTACTCTTATAGATATTAATATAATTATAGATAATAAT
This sequence comes from Maratus speculifer, assembly GCA_964019185.1. NCBI lineage: Eukaryota > Metazoa > Arthropoda > Arachnida > Araneae > Salticidae > Maratus > Maratus speculifer. The sequence continues at coordinate 23,844,510 of OZ025299.1, forward strand.
ATATACAGGGTGTTCCAAAAGGTCGTTTACAAACTTAACATGCTGGTCTGTCATATCATTATGAACAATATTAAATGGGAAACTAAGGGTCCCAAACGTCTTCCAAACGAGATATGCGCCAGTAAAGTTTAGGGTCCAAAAATTCAAATGATTATAAAAAACACAAAAATTGATCGATTCGTTTGCGGTTTTCACTAAAACTATTCTTTATGTCAGTATTTTCTTGAAAATAAATTATAAAGATAAATTTCAAAAAATGTCGATAGAGGGCGCTTTAGACTTTGGAGTAACGATAAACTAGTTTTTACCATTATTTTTTGCATCTCATTAAATTTTTTTAGAAGCTTAGACATAAACTTAAATTTTGAACTCAAAATCTAAATCGTTGGAAGTGGTTAAGTAGCGCAAACTGAATTGCGAGGGGAGGTTCAAATTTCAAATGATTATAAAAAACGGAAAAATTGGTCAATTGATTTGCGATTTTCACTAAAATTATTCTTTATGTCAGTATTATCTTGAAAATAATTTATAAAGATAAAATTCAAAAAATGCCGATAGAGGGCGCTTTAGACTTTGGAGTAACGTACAACTATTTTTGTCCGTTATTTTTTGCATCTCATATACTTTTTTTAGAAGCTTAGACATAAACTTAAATTTTGAGATGAAAATCTGAATCGTTGGGAGTGGTAAAGTAGCGCAAACTGAACTGTGTTCAATGGGGGTGGGGAGGTTCAAATTTCATATGATTATAAAAAACGGAAAAATTGGTCGGTTTTCGCTAAAATTATTCTTTATGTCAATATTTCCTTCAAAATAAATTTTAAAGATAAATTAAAAAAAAATCCGTTAGAGGGCGCCTTAAACTTTAGAATAACCAATAGTTATTTTTAACCGTTTTTTTTTTTTTTTACTTTTTTTTCTTTTCTTTCTTTTTTTTTTTTTTTTTTTTTAATCTAATCAAATGCTTGCAAAATTTTAGACATAAATTTTGTGCTCAAAATCTAAATCGATAGGAGGGGTTAAGTAGCGCAAACTGAACTGTGTTCAGGAGTTGAAATGTTACCTTCCCCACCCCTCGAACGCAGTTCAATTTTTGGCCGCTTAATTACTCACAACGATGCAGATTTTGAGTACAAAATTTAAGTTTGAACTTTTACAAGCATTTTATTAGATACAAAAAATAACGGTTAAAAATAGTTATTGGTTACTATAAAGTTTAAGGCGCCCTCTGACGGAATTTTTTGAAAGATATCTGTAAAATTTATTTTCAAGAAAATATTGATATAAAGAATAGTTTTAGCGAAAACCGACCAAGTTTTCCGTTTTTTATAATCATTTGAAATTTGAACCTCCCCACCCCCATTGAACATAGTTCAGTTTGCGCTACTTTACCACTACCAACGATTCAGATTTTCATCTCAAAATTTAAGTTTATGTCTAAGCTTTAAAAAAAAAATTATGAGATGCAAAAAATAACGGAAAAAAATAGTTGTACGTTACTCCAAAGTCTAAAGCTCCCTCTATCGGCATTTTTTGAATTTTATCTTTATAAATTATTTTCAAGATAATATTGACATAAAGAATAATTTTAGTGAAAATCGCAAATCAATTGACAAATTTTTCCGTTTTTTATAATCATTTGAAATTTGAACCTCCCCCCGCAATTCAGTTTGCGCTACTTAACCACTTCCAACGATTTAGATTGTGAGCTCAAAATTTAAGTTTATGTCTAAGCTTCTAAAAAAATTTAATGAGACGCAAAAATACTGGTAAAAACTAGTTTATCGTTACTCCAAAGTCTAAAGCGCCCTCTATCGACATTTTTTGAAATTTATCTTTATAATTTATTTTCAAGAAAATACTGACGTAAAGAATAGTTTTAGTGAAAACCGCAAACGAATCGACCAATTTTTCTGATTTTTATAATCATTTGAATTTTTGGACCCTAAACTTTAATGGCGCATATCTCCTTTGGAAGACGTTTGGGACCCTTAGTTTCCTATTTAATATTGTTCATCATGATATGACAGACCAGCATGTTAAGTTTGTAAACGACCTTTTGGGACACCCTGTATATAGATATAGATATTAATATAATTATAGATAATAATATATATATAGATATAGATATTAATATAATTATAGATAAGTTAACTAACTCTTGCTCTTAAAAAAAAAGCATCAGAACTCATTAAAGTCAATACTCGTCATATTTTCCAACAAATTAATAAATTGCAACATAAATTCGTAATTACATTCCCTTACAAAGACAAATTCCCTAATAACTATGCAATTATATGCATATCTTATTATCACTATCATCTAACATTATCTCTTTCTTTTAATAATACCTTTTTAATCCTTTTTTCAAACTATAGATGGCACCATTAAACATTATTAAATCCTTCTTATTTATACAACTATTCCTTTAAAATACATAGTTTTTAAACATTTGTTCTTCATTTTAAAATTACCCCATATTTCCATTAATTTAAATATACTGCTTAATTAATTGCTTCGAATAAACTGTTTTCTTAACATTCCCTGATAAAGTCTAAATTCCCTTAATTGGCAATTCAAATTGTGGCTTGCTAATTGTAAATACATTTATATTTTAACAAGTAAGTTATCATGTTAAACTATGCACACTGATAATGTATTTTTTATTAAGATTTTAAAATATATCGTTAATTCTCCATTAGTTGATTAAGATAAAATTGTCATGATAGCTTGTTATTTTAAATTTCCAATGAATATAGTTTGATAATAAAGTATTTTTCATCCTTTTATCAAAATAAATTACGTTACGTACGGTGCCTTCATACATTTTTTAAAAATCCCTCTTCTTTATCTCTTTCTTACCTAAATATTTTTAAACTTGTTATCATTTTAATAAAATTACATTATTTCCATTGATTTGCATAACATGTTTTGATTAGGATGAGCGAAGCGAATCCTCTACTAGGCCACTCAAATGACATTTTGTCGTACACTTTACAAAAAAACTATACAGTATTTTGACTTGAAATTAAAAACAAATATAAATTATGATCTGTAGATTTGCAGAATATTATTTTTTTTACAGAAATACTTTTCAAAAAATTATTATTTTAATTAATTTATTTTACATGTTTTCCCATTACGAATGCATTTTTTCAAATAAAAAGTGAAACACGTACGTTTTCAGAAGAAAAACTTAAATCATGGGGTCAGTAATTATAGCTAGAATCATCATTAAATAAATAAATAGATAAAATATATTTTCATTATTCTGATAAAATATCTCAAAAACTGCTTTCAGATTTTCAAACTATGCTCATTCCTTTTAACTAGGTATAGTTTCATGATTTCTTTTATAAAATTTATAAAATACTCTTTTTAGAAAAATTATAGCATATTTTTAATGAATAAAAATTTGTGAAAATTCTCTTATTCACATTCAATTATAAAAGTATTTTTCTGTGTTAGGAATTCAAATACACAATTTATTCTTATTTTGTGAAATCATTTAAGCAGACGATATTTATGAATTTTAAAAGAATTACATTATGTTTTTGTGAAGTGGCAATAAAAGAATTGTAAACAAATAAAATTAATTAATATTTTTGTATAATTCTACTTCAAAAATATTTTTATTTATACCAGTCTTATATCATAAATAAACAATCTGAGGAAATTCTAACTTATTTGGTTGAAATACATTTTAAAATTAAAATGCGCCGAAACATAAAATTACACTTTTGCTTAATAAAGATGCAAAAGTAATTTTAAAAATATATTATTACTTTGAAATATTCATCTTATAGCATAATACTACGCGAATCCAAACAAAGCATAGCTTTTGCTAGTTAATATTATTTTAATAATTTAATGTTATTAATAAGATATTTTTAATTAAAATAAAACTATATGTATATATATTTGATTTCTATTATTGATCTCTTTACAATATACTCTTGACTTTATTCATCTCTTTAACTGTTCGTGAAATGAGATTGCGCATTTGATTCCCCCCCCCCCCACACACACACACACATGTTGGCGTTTATAAGTTTATATCAGTTATAATTATTTTTATTATTGGTCTAATATATGTCTTGTTTTTCATTGACTTAAATTTTGTGATTACGATTAATCGAGTAATTAAGAAATCATTTTTAGAATTATTCCTGATTTCTTATCCAAATAAATCGTAATTTTAGTATCTACTTGGTATTACCCTTGAAAATGAACCAAGTACCACTATTTGCAATAGTTTTCGTATTTGTTCCTATATTGCTAACTCATCTTTTCATGTTTAAGGCTATTTGAGTTATTCTATATTGATTGTTTATGTTGAATATTAGTAATGCATAATGGTTTTATATACCGGGTGTCCCAAAAATGACTGATGGATTTTAAAATTCAATAACTTGCAAACGGTGACAGCTATTTAAAAAATTTTTGCAGGAGGGTTGTGTATAATGGCAGGAGTTTTTTTTTACCGAAAATTTTTATTTTAGTTCGAATTTCAAACAACAGGTGGCGCTGACGGCGATTGAAGGCCAGATTGAAATTCGAACTAAAATAAAAAAATTACAATTAAAAAAAACTCCTGACATTATACATAATCCTCCTGCAAAAATTTTTTAAATAGCTGTCACCGTTTGCAAGTTATTGAATTTTAAAATCCATCAGTCATTTTTGGGGCACCCGGTATATATATGTATATATGTATAAAACATAATATATATATATATATATATATATATATATATATATATATATATATATATATATATATATATATATATGTATGTATGTATGTATGAATATCTTATTAATAATATTAAATTATTAAAGTAATATTAATCAAAACATGTTATGCAAATTAATAAAAAAGTGTAATTTTATGAAAATGATAAAAAGTTTAAAAGTAATTAGATAAGAAAGTGTATATATATATATATATATATATACTAGCTGCTCTGTCCCCTGTGAGTTACGCCCGCCAACCCCGTTCAGTGTTCACAGACTCCAAAAATACGGTAATATGTTTTGTTTAAAAAACATTACCAGGTTACGGAAGATTGAAGGATAATATTATTATTATGACGGTGGCTATCTTCTGTAATCGGGTTGCTATTCTTTTCCGTTTGCTATCTTCTATAATCCGGTTGCCATTCTTTTCCATTTGAATGGGGTATTTTTTTTATTACAGTGGCCTCATCTAATACTGCCGTAACAACGTGGCTGTTTTCAAGATCGATAATTAAGATGAATCACATATATAAAAATTAGCTTGTATGAAATGGTTAGGTTACAAATGTCTTTATCTTCATAACTTTTATAACAACATTATGGATAATATATTTTTTTTAGTTTCAAAGCTAAAAACTTCGTGTGCTTGGGTATAGCTTTCACAACCATCGTATTGAAAAGCATTGTATTTCGAAACTTTCTAGCTTATAATATGTTTTTATGTATGTCATGTATGTTGTTATGTATGTTACACGTGTTTTAGCTATTTTTAGAAACAGATATAGTTTATTTATATATTATTTTATTTATTTTAATCCATTATCATGTATATTTTAGATTTGTTATATAATTTAATAAGAATATCTCGTTTTCTATAATATTTTTTATCGAATACTGATTCATGCAAAATAAAACGAACTGTCTTTATACAATGTAAGGTCGTATTACAATTCTTCAAAATGAAAATCTTTTAAATGTATCGTTTTGAAAGATGATATAGTATACATTGTTTAATGCATTTCTCATGGAATATTTTTTTTTCTCTTTTAAGGGGACAGTGGACCTTTATTTGAGTAAAATCGTCGCAATTTCTGTGGCACCAAATAAGCTTTTTCTTATTAAAATATCATTTACGAAGGTTTTAAGAAGAAAACAATAAAAGTAAGTGTGTTTGTATAATTTAAATCTGTTTTCATCAAAAGTAGTTTTTCAGCGTTTTTAGATTTTTGAAATTTGCAACGTAATTTTTGATCAGTATTTATGAAATTGATGAGGAAGTATCCTGATATGTTGTTTAAAAATAAATTGTGTGAGCCTTTTAAAATTTGTCTTCATTAAGATAGTCAAATTGGATTTTTTACATATTAAAATGCAAAATTTTGATGAAAATCGATATGGAATTTAGAAAAAAATCTGTAAAAATATTAACTATTCAAGAGATTTAAAAAATCTTACACAAGTTTGTTTACAATAGAGTTTTAAGTGACAAAATTGCAAAAGTAAGAAATTATGATATCTCAAAAATTAAGACACGGGTAGCATTTAAAAAATTCGTTTAAAAATTTAATTTTTTTAAAAAAAATTAACAGTTTTAATAAGATTGGAAATTTTTTTGAAGGTGTTCACCATCAATCCAAAATTGAATTAGGTTAGAATACTCTCTATTTTTGATTAAATCAGTTGTTCGTGACTCCCATGTACTACATCAATTTTTCATTATCTTGATGCCTTCAACACTAGTTTTAATTTATCTGTCGTATTTTGGCTGAATTTATATATATATATATATGTGTGTGTGTGTTATAGTAATGTAAGCTTCTCATGAAAATTGTGAAAGACAGTGCATCGATGCAATAAATTCAGAAAATACTTGCAGATTGTTTTAAGGTGGTATTATTTTTTTAAGTCGACAAATCCACTCAATTTACATGAAATAATTGATCATGGCTAAGATCTAATTCTAATTGAAAACATAATTTCTCTTTTAAAGTCGCGTTATTAATTCGACGGTTACAGTAAAATATCTCATGATAAATGGGGAATATTCGAGAGATTTCCCCAGAAAAAACACAGCCATGGATGCTCGTAGGACTTTTATTTATCAAAACATTAGACGTGAAAAGCAGTTCCTACATAGGGAGGTTTTGTTAAGGTCTCAGAATGGAGCTAGAATAACTGCATCGTACTAGAGATCTTAAAATGAATTTGAAAGCTAACAGGATACGCATAATATCGGGTAACATTTTTTGAAGCACTGGAAAAACAATACAAATCTGCTCCCCGAACTGACACCGGCTGATTTTGTTCGGATTGTATGGAAATACAGGTTGGAATGTAACATTACCGAACCACTCAATGAAAGGAACACGATTACTCAGTCGATGGCGTGAGAGAGGGTAGAGTTTTAGGAAAAGAGTTCCATATCGGCCACAAGAGAGATGCCGACACCGGCAAATGCATGGGAACTTGATTCATAGAATAGAATTAAAAATAAAAATAGTAAAATGGCTTTAACTTTTTTTAATTGTTTTTCTCAGAATGGAGTAATTAAGATTTTGATAAAAAATTTAAAAATTTTAGAATTAAATTTCGAATGAGATAATTATTAATGTACGCGTTTTAAGGAAATTAATTAGTAATTAATAATAATAATAATAATAATAATAATAATAATAATGTAAAATAATTAATAATAAATAATAATAAAGGAAATTAATTAGAAATAAATAAATAATTACAGTGAATATGCGGAAAATTAGAATAATTTAGATGAACCTCGCGAAATAAAATTTTTATATAACAATATATTCCATCTTCTAAAAACAATGAATTGATAAATCCGTGGCCTACAAATTCATTACAGAAAGGCATGGGTTTTGATTATAATTTAATTGCCAAAATGACCTACTACTGGAATGTTCTTGAGCATGCAACCTAGCCTTTTTTTTTTCCTTCTTGAGACTTAAAACGAAAATATACAAAATTTAATCATATCGCTAGATTTCTCATTTTTAGATAAAATTAACTGGACCAGTAGAGACGCGAAAATGACCCATTAATCGAAATTTCTTAAACATATGATCTAGCTTAATGATTTTCAAAATCATTTGATCCTTTTAAAGATATAATTAATTTGACCTGCGTTCCAAATTAAATTTTATGGGATTTTATTTGGATTTAAATTTTATGGGGGGAGCGATGACGGGGTGAATTTTTTAAATCGTAGCTATTTCGACAATAAATGTTATTTTTGATGTGGATTTTTTTATGGAATTCTCCGGTAAATATTATTTATTATTTAAATATAAAAATTTTAAAGTGGGGGGCTGCGTCATTTTTAGGTGTATTCTGGGGGAAATGAGTGAACCCATGGGTGACACATAAATTTCAAACTTTTTTTTTGGACCCGTCATGTTATATTGTATATCATCGGAAATTTTTCGCACCTCTCTTTCATTTTACGAATCTTTCTCTACCTGGAGTTGAATTTCAGGAGGGGGCGGAGGGGAAGCAATGAGGGGTTGAATTTTTTTTAATTGTAGCTATTTCAAGAATAAATATCATTTTAGATGTGGAGTTTATGGAATTCTCCGGTAAATATTATTTCTTAAAGATAAAGATTTCAAAGTTGGGGCTGCGTCATTTTTTAGGTGTATTCTGGAAAAAATGAGTGAACCCACGGGTGCCATGTTAATTTCAAACTTTTTTTCGGTCTAGTCTTGGTATATGTATATCATTGGAAAGTTTTCACACCTCTCTTTCATTTTACGAATCTTTCACCTCCTGGAGTTGAATTTCAGGAGGGGGCGGAGGGGGAGCGATAAGGTTGTGAATTTTTTAAATCGTAGCTATTTCGACAATAAATATCATTTCAGATGTGGAGTTTTTTATGGAACTCTCTTGTAAATATTATTTATTAAATATAAATATTTTAAAGTTGGGGTTGCATCATTTCCGGGTGTATTTTGGGAAGAAACAGTGGACCGAGGGATGAGAAGTATTTTTCAAAATTTCATTGGAAAATTTTCGGACTATTCTTTCATACAGGGGCGTAAACCACCCTAGTCGCGTAGGGGGGTGTAGGCTCATAAATTTCCGAATCCAAGTAGGAAATTTTCCGAGTACTATGGTCAACATGAGGATTAATATATATATATATGCATATGTGTGTTATATTCATATATATATATATCCCATTATTAGAAGATCTCCAGATGGAATACAATAACCGCACCACCCGAGAGGGGCATGGATAGTGCATAATACGAATACGCAGTCACAGGGCTTTCCAACGATACATCACATGAAAGGTGTCGCCCGTGTGGGAAAAATAGGTATCCAGTGATATGTCACAAGAGAGATGTAGGACAAATTTTGGAAATTGTCCTCCCTCCCAGAATACACCCTTCTCCTAACAGTGAATTTTTCATATATTATAAATAATATTTATCGGAGGGCTCCGTAAAAAAATTTCGACCTAAAATGATGAAACGCTACAATTTCAAAAACGATCGAAAATTGTCCCCGGTCGGGAAATTGGAGGGGATCACGAAGAGGGGAGAAAGTTTTATAATATGAAAGAGTGATCTGAGGGCTTTCCTATGATATGTCACATGATGGGTGCATGTTTTAAATTTTTCAACCCCCCCCCCTTTTAACATCCTTAGGGGGGGATTTCTAAAATCATTGAATTATGTGTTTAATAATTTTTAGTAGACTTATTTTCTGGAATTTCACGCTCCTACCTTAAATGTTTGCTGAGATACGGAAATTTGTTCCAGAATTTTTGAACCCCCCCCCCCCGCTTGTCCCTCTTAGGGGGTAATTTCAAAAATTCCATCTTAGTGCACGCTTACATCATAAAAAGTATTTTCTCTCCAATTTTCATGGTTCTAGATTCAGTATTTTAGGCTGAGCGTTGATTATCAGTCAGTCAGGACAAGCTATTATATATATGTATAGATATCTCTACTAGCTGACCCGCTTTTTGCCCGGCCATTGGATAAAATATATAATTAGATACATCATATAAATATATTAGATGCAATATATAGATAAATAACAAATAAATTGTTAAAGCAAAGTATATAAGTTTTCAGGCGCGAATGCACTGAGTTTTTAAATTGTATTCAAATTATTCGCTTTTTTTTAAATGAATAATGCAATTTAAATAGAGTACATTGTTTTGCTGTCTATGTGTGTGAAAACATGCACAAAATATCAAATAAATAAACACAATGCATAAGTCAGAAGTAAAATTCTAGTTCCTTTTTTCGTCTACACCGACACCCCCTCCCACACTCACACACACGTTCACATCAGGCACCAAAAAAAATGTACCAGTAAAGTTGAAATGCCTTTTTAAAATTTCAAATTGAAAAGAGGTTTAAAGATAGATTTAATCACCAATTAGCTTTAAACAGTCAAAAGTTGCGCCGTTTTATCCTCCCCCAAGGCAGAAATTATTTTCAAGTTTCAAATGATTAAATTTTAATTTTTATCTATACACACACACACACAAAAGAAATAATCAAAACATTTTTATGCAGTGAGACAAAATTATATCTGTACTATAACAAAGTTTTAAAAATGTAGAATATTTTACATGTATTGATATTTCAACTTCAAAAAATGAATTAACTTTCTTAGTTTTTGAATCTTGAGATAATAAAAATAAAAAGTCATGTAAGCAAAATTTATTACTATATTCTATTACTATTATTTTATTCATTAATATTTATTACTCTTAAATATTAATGAAATAAAATTGATAAAATATAAAAAGGTCGATAGTATAGTTTTAACTTCAAGCATAATACTAAATATATTGACTTGCAAATTGTAAAATGGTTGGCAAAAAAGAAGGCAAAAATATGTTGAAAGAAAAAATGTAGTTAAAAAATAATTATAATTTCATGAAATTTAAATAATAAATAGCTTGTCATCTCCAGTTTGAAACAAAACTAGCCAATCGTTCAGGAAATGCGATACTTACTTAAAATATATATATATATTATATATCGAATAACAGTGCATTTTTACAAATTATTAAATAATTTATCTGCCCATTAAAAAAAAAAAAATCCATTAATAAATATGAAAACAGTTCAGTTCTTTACACATTTTATATATCTAAAATATTCTGTAATAAAGTAGCTTATTTACTTCAAAAGGATATTTTAGAGCTCCAGCAATGCAAAACGGTACATGTGTGTATATGGGCTGAAATTTTATCAGCGTGCTTTTGTTTATTATGTGTATGTGTGTTCCTGTAATCACTATCGATATCGAAAATGGAATTACATAACCCACATTGCACTTTTTGTCTCTTACATTTAGGTGGTGGCATAATTGATATAAAAATATTGAATTATTAACTATATACCAAAATATTCTCACATCAACACTTTTTAATTGAATGATTTCGTACTATGAATCAGAATACTAACGGTTTAAATAAAGAGTTAATGCAGGCTCAGCTTGTTTTGTAACTGACACATAGGGCGGGAGGTTCAGCGTAGAGGTCAGCACGGGCCGGAATTTCCAGGCCCGGGCCCGGCCCGACCCGTAGGAAAGTTCTTTCGGCCCGGCCCGTTGAAATTTTTATATTTTAGACCCGGCCCGGCCCGTACAAATATCAGCGAAAACAGGCCCGGCCCGTTTTGGCCCGTTACAATTTCTACGATTTCTAAAAAATTCAGATTTTAATTATATAACTAAAATTCCTTTAAAGAATACTGCATACGTACCTATGGAATGATTTTACAGTATATTTTACAGCAAATACACATTAACAACATTAATGATTACTTAGATTCTTAGGCTTTCAACATTCGAATAAAGATTCATTAAAACATTAATATGGCTTAGAATAAAAGAAAAAAGAAAGAAAGCTAAAAACATCGTTCATTTTGAAGCTGTTTAGTAAAAGAAGATTTATAAATATATTTCTATATCATTTTATTCAGATTTCAAATCCAAATTCATTCTTAAATTCAAAGAAGCTCCTTTCGGATACATTTCTAAATTCATTTTTTTTTTTTTTTTTTAATCTCAGAAACGCATAAGATTAGCAGATATCTTTATTCAGAAACTATATAATCGAATGGCGTTATCCATTTTTTGACACAAGCAATTTAAGAATACTGCAAACAAATAAAATACTGCCATAATTAGCGTTTTGAATAGAATTTCCGGAAGCAATAGCAAGGGAAGGGAGAAAAACCTGCAATCATTTGAGAAACTATTATATCTCAACAAGGTTATACTAGTATTTTATTTACCAAAAATGAAAAACGCTATTCGATTCCAAATCCCTTGAATAGTTAGGCTTATCACTTTTATACTTTTACAATTTAAAATTAATCAGAAAATGTGTCAAACTTTCGCATTATTGAGAAATTAATTTAAAAATCATCAAGAAGTATATATCCGAAGACTAAGCTAACATAAGTTCTTTATCGCTGTTAATAATTTTACAAATCATGTTTCCAGTCTATATGTAGAAAAATAATGCAAGCGTGATCTCGGACCGGCATGAGTCAGCTACAAAAATATTAAAACGGGTTATACATAATGTAATTCTCCGATGCCGATACACTGTGCATTTTTATATTGATGCTGTCAAACTAGTATGGCCACATTTATACTTATTCTCGTTAAAACCATTTTCGTTCAAAATAGCTCATATTTTATCGTTTCTGCTTAAATCTTCAGAACGGGCCAGCAGGCCAGAAAATTTTTTTATCGGCCCGGCTCGGCCCGTTCAATTTATTTCCGGCCCGGCCCGGCCTGTTGAAAAAACTATTCTAAATTGGCCGGCCCGGCCCTTTAGAAAATTCGAAACGATTCCGCCGGGCCGGGTACGGGCCACGCGCCAAGCCCAGGCCCGTGCAGACCTCCAGTTCAGCGCCCAGTCTTCTATATAGGTGTTCAAGTTTTACGTTGAAGAGAAAACAATGTTCTATCTTTCTATTTTTTAGCAATCAGTTAAAATTTTTTTAGCTATTTTTTCTTTTTAAATAAAATTGAAATATGTTTGCTTGGGAAATATTTTAGAGACAAAAAATTGTCAAAAATACGGGATTTCTTAATATAAGTTTTAATTCTTTCTAGCGATAAATTTTAAAGCACACAACAATTTGGTGTTACCCCACATTTTTACGACTAAAAAAAGTAGTACACTCTAAAAAATAAATGTGTAAATTGGTTAATTTTACACACACATGTGTGTAATTTTCTAAAATTACATACTTGTAATACAATTTACACATTTTTTTCAAAAAAATACCTGTTTTTGTGTGTATTTAGCTTCTGAATTTAAGTGTGTAGTTTGTTATCACTTGATAAACTCAGAAAAGTGTGTAAATTCTGAAAAATGCCTGGATTTACACGAAATGGAGTGTCATTCTAATTTAAGCATTATTAGGTGTACACAGAGAAGTGTGTAAATTTCGAAAATCACCCACTTGTCATAAAATTTACACATTTTGTTCAAAACATTAACTGTTTTTATGAGTATTTCGTTTATGACAGTGAGTCTGTCTGTTTTTATCAGTTGATAGACACACAAAAGTGTGTAAATGTAAAAAATTACGTGAATTTACACGAATTGAAGTGTTACACATAATTATAAATGTACAAATCTTAAAGGACAGTGTTTAAGTGTATTAGAAGTCTGCACCGTCTGCAATTTCCAGGCCCGGCGCGATCCGAATGACATCTTTCTTGGCCCAGCGTGGGCAAGTGTAAAAATCATAAGTTCGGCCCGAGACAGGCCCGTTTATATTTTTACAGTTCAAGGTATACTGTATATTAGAGATGATTGCTGGAAGTGCATTTTTAACACTTTCCAACAAATTTAAAAAGTGTTTATGCTTTCGGTTTGTCAGTCCGTCTGGCCGCGCTCTAACTCTCGCAAATATACTCGGATTGCTATGAATTTTTTTAACGTTATTGACGTTTCCCTAGCACAAACTCTATTGAAAATGAAGTTTCTATCATGATTAGTTTATTTACAGGGACAGTTAAAAAATTTCGATTACATTACGGCCTATGGGGAAAAATCGGTTCAAATGAATTTTAAAGGTATTACACCCGGTCAAATATATTCAAAATTATATGCATCTACGAAATGCATTAAAATATGCATTCTGTAAAATATGCAGTGAAAAGAATAGTTATAATTCATTTACAGAGCATAATTATTACATTAAAAGACATAATAACTCAGAGGGGGGGGGGGAATTGTTTGCGACACATTTTCATTATGGAAAAAATAATCAAATTGATATGTGCCACTGAATCTGAATTATTTCACGCATAATATGAAATGCATAGCGTTTACAGGGAAACGCAAAGATTTTAAATAGTATATTCCATCCGAAGAACTTTATATTACGAATGATGGCTGTAAATGAATGAAATGCATTTTTAATTATGATAAGCGCTTTTAAGTTTTATTAAATGTATGCATATTATAAGGCGTTATAAATGCTAAAAGTTACATAATTTAGATATACAGGGCTACACAAAAGAGCTCGGAATTTACTAAGCTTTGCTCTGAGGTTACTAAATATGAATATAATTTACTTAAAAGTTGTTTTTAAATAAATTATGCATTTTTACGTTGAACTGCATTTAGTTTACTAAGGAATATTTCTAGAATACAGATAAAATGAGTTACAGGGTCACGCAAAAAATGGATACAGTGTCGCCTATGAATAATAATTTTTGGAAATGTGATTTAAGTAGTTTAAAGAGTATTTTTGTAAGAACTTAATTTTAGCAAAATACTGGCGTGTAATAAAGGTACTAGGTAAACAACAGGGCTGAGCAAAATATCCAAGTATGTTTCCATATATTAGCATAAATTGCTAAAAGAAAAATTTCATTAGTTAGGCGTTTTCTTGCTAAACTAAACTTCCCTATTCTATAGTATATCTATTAACCGACAGATCAAATACAGGGCTGTTCAAAAATATTAGAAGCCCGCATTTGCTCCCCTAGTTTTATTAATTATAAATTGCTCTTAATATCAGAAACGACAAAAAATAATACGCTGGTGGAAAAAACTAAGCTTTCGCTGTGTGTGTGTTGGGGGGGGGGGGGGGGTCTAGTATGCCTTATTATAGTAATGACACATGTATACTTTCAAAAAATATTTTCTTTTCTGTTAGTGTTTAACTATTTGACTTTTTAAAAATAAATTTTGCTATTTATCCCACATTTTTTGAATAAATTTAACATTTTTCATTATAAAATAAGATGTTCAAAATGTGTGATACGACATATGATTCCTAATTTAACTCCCCCCCCCCCAACACGCGCGCACCGAAATAAAAAAAATCTATCTTTAAAAATACATGTAAAAATACCTTAAAAAATAACTTTATTTCCCAGATAACCCATTTTATTTTAAGGAATATACTTTGCATTTATTACATGTGATACAAAAACATGTGTCACTTATTATAACTGATGCATTATTGCTCATTAAATTGATTTTATATTTTCTAAAAGTTCACACATTTTTAATTTATGTGCCATATTATGACTAATACAACTTAATAATTTATATAAAAAAAGAAACTTTGAAGTTCATTTTAGCAAGAATTTTTTTTAATTAAATAAAACGAAAAATGAAGTGCATAAAAAATTCTTCAAACTGAAAATTTTAATCAGAGCCACTCTCATGAATTAACTTCCAAATCTAGCATTATATAAATAAGCGGAAACAAACATCTGCGCGCAAAATTTCACCTGCTCTGCAGACGATCACAAGCGTGTGTATTTATTCTCTAGAATAGAAACAGACCAAGAACAAACATTCAGAGTGTTCGAACATATTGTTATGTTATAAATGTATATAGTTCACATGAATTGGAAAAATTTTACTAGAATGTTACAAGAATTCATCCAAAGGATATTTTACATAACAGTCCGAAAAAGGTACAGTTTCAGTAATGTAGTTAATCTCATTAATGTCATTGTACTGGATTCGGACATAATTCTACGAATACGAAAGAATCTATTTATTTTTGGATTATCCTAATTTAACACAGAGGAGGGCCATTGAATAGAATAGCCAAGAAATAGGTAAGAAAAAAATATTTTCTCAGCTTTCTTTTTTAGTTAATAGTTTTAGTTTTACTTAATTGCACATAAACATTTTATAAAAGCAATGATTAACATTAATTTAACATTTATCAATTCAATAAACTTTAATAAGTTTAATTTTTATTTCGTTGAAATAAACGGCCGCATGCCAATGATTCATTTATTTAAATAACATTTAAATCAGATTTTTTTTTTCCTTTTTAAAACTATGTGGTTAAATTTCTTTCAATTTTAAAAGTTTGCGGTTTTAAAAGTAATTTAATCAATAGTTAACATAATTGCTAAGCATGTATTATACCATCCCAATAATTTCAACGTTAAACAGAGTTTTTAACTCATATATGAATCATATCACATCATAAAATGTATGAATATGAAATATATGATATGTACATCATGCATATGAGATACATATAGACTAGATGAGAAGGTAATAGACAAGATTCAATATTTTTGGTTAATAAAAAAATATTTAGTAACAGTTTAATTTATATATATATTTTCATAACTTCTCTTTACATGATTTAAAAGCTATATTATTTTTTATGCTCCCAATCGAACCAATCAAGATACCGAAAATAATATTTCAAAGTTCCATCGATTTTCAGTGAATATTTTAATGAATATGCTAAGAGTTGGCTTCATTTAATAAAGTAATACTGTAATTTTTCTTTCCTTGCAAAATTTGCATATGTTTATGTTTCGTTAGAAAGAAAGCTTTGAATTTTATGTACTTATGACTATTTGCAAAATTTCATTTATTTTTAAGAATTTAAGAAGCGTGTGTTATTGAAATGCTTAGTTATTCAATTTCCAGTACAGAGCAATCCAATGTTGACATAGTTAACCCTTTCCGGCGCGGTGTCCCTTAAAAAGGACACCTAATTTTAATTTTACTGGCACCAAGAATATTTAATTAAAATTTTCCTTTGATAAAATGCCTGAAAATAAGCAAGTTCGTATTCTCTAATAAATTCGTTTATAAATTCTGGTGGCAGATAATTATTTCAATTAAACTTACTCCGCGCCGGAAAGGGTTAAAAGGGCAATTACAGTATTGTTCATAGTGCGTAAAATCGTTAAATTTAATTGAGAATCTAAGTAATTCAATTTAATATTTAAATTGCACTTACTATACCGTAAAAACATAAAAAAAATTATATATAACTGCTATTAATTAATTTCGTGTGGTTTATAAAATTTTCAATGTTTTAATCGAAAAATATTTTTATTAACTCTACCTTGTATACTGGTTCGGGAGAGAGAGGGGTCGCTCAGTTGCCATTTAAATCTAATAATTCCCATTTAAAGAAAAACAATTACAGAAATAGTTAAAAATCAATTGTATTTTGTACAAACAATTGCATCTACTGTATCTGTTACCGGTAGCTGAGTGGCCCTCAACGTGTTAGTTATTAAAAATAGAGGGAAATAAATGAATTTGTGCTCAAATAACTTTTTTTCATATTTTCTTTTACCTACCCACCTTTCTTTTACCTCCCAATGTATAAGTAATTTGATAACTGTAATCATCCGACATTTAGAAGTTTAAACAATGTATCTAAAATAATTAAAAATTTTTGATACTGTGATAGCTACAATGATTGATTTAAACAGTAAACAGTTCTCAAAATATTTAATTAATTATTGCTATTCTAATTCGTTGAATTTATTTGAAGTAATTATTTTGTTTTATTAGTATACCTTCATTAAACTTTGGCTCTAATTATTCTTATAAAAATCTATTACTTTTGTGAGGTTCCATTACTGGATTCTTTATTCTTTTTTTATTGTGTCTTATAAAAAATAACCTGTATTTTGATAGCACTGATATAAATAAATTTTTCTCCACATTTTATTCTAAAAATTGGATAGTAATAATTCTAATCCCTTGTACTATTTATGACAGTATCGGTGTTATAGTAGCCTTGGCAACAGACATCCAGCCAGAAATTACATCTTTGAAAAAAAAAAAAAAAAAACATAAAAATTTCTTAATATAGGCAAAATAGAGTACATTCAGTTGCTGTAAGATATGGACAATTAATGACCGTTTTTTTAAAATCATGTATCAAGTTATTATTGGTTTAAATTTATAATTTCATAAATAAGCATGTAATATCGACAATCTATTATTAAAGTTATTTTTTTAATAATCAAAAAATTGTTTTTAAGTTTTTTTTTATTGCCTGCAAATCCTTATGTAAAATGAATTAATCCTCTGTGTCATCACGTTGTATATCTGCAAACACAAGGAGAAAATAGATTATAGTTACAGAAAGAAAATAGATGAAGGAAAATAATTCAAGAAAATAGATTATAATAACAGAAATATGATAGATTACAATTTGAGACGACCCTGTTCCTTTATTAAGCGTAAAGGATTCGTGGTCTTGCTTTAAGATTACAAATCTGTTACAAAGAAACAAGTTGGAAATTGCGTGTTAAAAAAGCAAATGAGATGCGTTTCGTAGTATAACGAAGTTAAAAAGAAATATTCAGATTTTGGTGTAATAGTACACAGTACTTCGGATACTGTTTAAGTAACCGAAATCTGTTCTTTTTCTTCTTTGTAAACATTATATATCTGCTTTCCATTATAAAATAAGTAATCTTTAGCAAATCTCAGCAACATAAACATCAATTTCATAAAATGTGAAATATTTTAATAAAATTAAAACGTGTCCTAAACAATGTTTCCTTCTTTACCATCATGTAATGGAATATTTCAGTATGGCCGTGTAAATTAATAAAAACTATTCTCTGCACTACAGATTATGCAGAATTTATATTGTAGTATATACTTCATAGATGCATGTCAATTTTATTATGTTCGAAAACGTGTAACATTATTAAAAGACACTTGAAACTATTTTTATACATTGGCCATTATGCAAGGTAACGCTTTTGACTGTCTCTATAATTGAATTATGCATCTCATTTTCATAAAAATTGAAATGACTTGATAAAATTATGCAAGAGTTATGTATTTTAAATTTCAAATAATTCGGATAAGTAGTTTTTGCGTTGTTATATGCGAACGGACAGATAGACAGACGGACGGATTGAATGACAACTATAGTTATTACTTATTTACATAATTACGATCGCGTACTTAGAAACAAGTCAAGCATATGCGAATTTGTTCTTCATGTAATTTTGTTTTGCTATTTTAAAAACTTTTTCGCAGTTTACACATCAAAGAAAATCTTTGTACACAAAAACCTGTGTATTTTAAATATTACACAAAAATGTGTTTTCCATGTTACATAAACATATGTGTAAAAACAGAATATTACACAAAAATCTGTGCATTCTGTACATAAGACAAAAACATGTGTATTTTGCATATTACACAACATTGTAGGTATTTTCCTATTTGCACAAAAATACATGTAAAAAAAGAGTATTACACATATGTATGTGTAAAAATAGTGCTCAGAAATATGTGTATTTCAGTGCAATTCACACATTAAAGTGTGTATTTCAAGAGTTATCAGATAACTTTTACACATTTGGACTTATCATCAAATTACACATTAAAATGTGTATTCTGAAATTTACACATTTGGCGCAATTTACACACAAATTTACACATACAGACATGTCGTTTTTGTATCATCGATTTACACATTTTTGTGTGTAAATTTACACATTTTTTTTTTTTAGAGTGTAGTAGTAATAATAAAAATATTTAAAAAATTGAATAAAACTGATTCAGTAAAAAGAAAACGAACATATTATTTCTGAGAGAAGTTAACTTGTATAGACTGTAAAATATTCAGATTATTTCGAGATAAAAGCTCAAAGTATTTGGGTGTTTTCAATTTTCATCCTGTATCATATAAATTTCTTAAGCACTTTTTTAAATCAATCAAAAATTATATAAAAAGGTAAATTAATAACAATTTCACATTTTTAATTTATTTTTTTTAAATAAAAAAAATAAAACACAAAATTAGTTAGTAGGAAAAAATGAAACCATAATTATTTCCAATTAAAGGTAAAATTTGTATAGAGTGGAAAATATCCAGATTTTCATATGAAAAAATGCCAAATATTTGTATTACAGTTTTGAATTTTCATCGGATACCACCGACAT
This sequence comes from Maratus speculifer, assembly GCA_964019185.1. Lineage (NCBI taxonomy): Eukaryota > Metazoa > Arthropoda > Arachnida > Araneae > Salticidae > Maratus > Maratus speculifer. The sequence continues at coordinate 23,864,470 of OZ025299.1, forward strand.
TCCATGATACATATTTCGAACTAAATTTAAAATTTGGATTTAAAAAAATAGAAGTTTCTCCACTTCAAACAGTATATCTTAAAATTTCGAGACTAAATTAAAAACTTTCCGACAGTATATAAATACAGGTAGATTTCGATATCTCGATTTCAAAAGGCACTGAAAAAGAAAATCGGAATATCAAGGTTTCATTGAAAATATCATGGCTACAAATAACATTAACATTGCTAGAATATTTACATATTTTTTTTTTTCGTCATATCGAAGTTTCAGAGTACACATTATTTAACAAATCAAAATTTATTTGAATAGTTTTATCAGAAAAATAAAATCCTATATATTACTAAGCTATATTAATTAATTAGTAAATTAAAATAATTAGTAAAATACCAATTAGATAAATTAATTAATAATTAGTTCCGGCTAAGAATAAATTTGTGTTTTCTTCGTTCTAAATTATTTTTTCTTGTTTTTCTGATTAGAAATTGCAAGTGGAAATAAATCAGACTAAGAAAAAAATTTTATAGGTTTTCTTCGATCTAACTTGTTTTTTTTTTTTTTTTTTTTTTTTTTTTTTTTTTATTTAATTAAAAACTACAAAAATATTTCTCCAATTCATAAATATTTATAGATTAATACTTTTTTTTCGGCTAAACTTAATTTTCCGATCGAACAAGAATTTTTCCGACTGACTTTTCCGTTTTTCCAATTTATAAATTTTTATAGGTTAATGCGTAAATCCCATTTTTTTTCCATTAAACATGCTTTTTCCGATAGAACGGAAAAATTTCCGAATGATATTTTCGTTTTTCCAATTTATAAGATTTTATAGGTTAATACCATTTTCTCTCATCGAACAAAAATTTTTACGACTGACTTTTCCGTTTTATCAATTTATAAATTTTTATAGGTTAATACGTAATATTATGTTTTCTGACTAAAGATTCGTTTTCCGATGGAACGGAAAATTTTCCAAGTGATATATTTCCATTTTTCCAATTTATAAGTTTTTATAGGTTAATACCATCCCGATCGAAAAAGAATTTTTCCGATAGATTTTTCTGTTTTTCTAATTTATAAGTCTTTAGAGTAATAGTTTTTTTTCTTTCGACTAAACATGCCCTTTCCGATGCAACGGGGAATTTTCCGAATGATATTTTCGTTTTTCCAATTTATAAGCTTTTATAGGTTAATACCATTTTTTCCGAACGAACAAGAATTTTTCCGACTGACTTTTCCATTTTCCAGTTTATAAATTTTTATAGGTTAATACGTAATAATATTTTTTCCGACTAAACACGCCTTTTCCGATGCAACGAGAAATTTTCCGAAAGATTTTTCCGTTTTTCCAGTTTATAAGTTTCTATTGATTTATGTCATTGTTTTCCAACTAAAGATTACCTTTCCCGATCGATCTGGGAATTTTCCGACTGATTTCTTCTTAGGGGGGGGGGGGTATTGCACCCCCCCCCCGGAATTTACGCCTCTGCTTTCATATTACGAACTTTTCTCATCCTGGAGTAGAATTTCAGGAGGGAGGGGAAGTGGAGCGATTAGGGGGTGATTTTTTTTTAATCGTAGCTATTTCGTCAATAAATATCATTTTAGATTTGTTTTTTGATGGAGTTCACCCGTAAATATTATTTATAAAATATAACAGTTTTAAAGAGGGAGATACGTTATTTCTGGGTGCATTCTGGGAATAAAAAGTGAACTCAATCGTGAGGAGTAATCTTCAACCTTTTTTTTGGACCCTGTCATGCCATATATCTTTAGAAAGTTTTCAGACTACTCTTTCATATTATGAACCTTTCTTCAGCCTTCTCTATTTTGAGTATCTTGTATGATCACTTTTCAACCTTTTATGAAAGTGCAGCATTCTTATCATTTTAGTATACTGGAGTTCTGCATAAAAATGAGTAAACCGATTTTACTCGCACTCGATACACCGATCGGACAACGAGGGTCAAGCTATTTCCTTTTTCTCTTTAAGAGGCTACTTCAATCAAGTAAAAAGACAAGACCCGTTCGCTAAAGCTAATCGTATATGGAAGAAACAGAAAGATGTCTCGTTTGCATTTCAATATTTTTAAATCTTTTTTTTTTTCATTTTATATTTGAAGTAGATTTCTACAAAATCCGTTATTGTATTTTGACTCTTTCGATATTGTTTACAGGTATTTTTAATGAGAACACTTTTATTTTTAAACCGGCTTCGATAGTGAAACTATCACAATGAAAAAAACTTGCAAATTAAATCGAAAAAAAAAACAACCCTTTGTACAGATCAACCTCAGCTGTTCAATGTAAAGAATATCATATAAAAATATTGAAATGCAAATAAGAGATCTCTATAAATTTGTTCTATAGAATTAGCATTAGCGAGCGGGTCTTTTCGCTTCATTGAAGTAAATTTAAAACTGAAGCAAATAATTGCGACATCAGAATTATCAACAAGACCTATCATTATACCATGAAGTTTTCTGCCAGAATAATAACTAAGAATCGCGACAACTGCTTTTAGCTTCTCTGTGTTACAATCGATTGCAAAACATCCCGATTGTAGATTCTAGGAAATAATCGATGACTGTATCGATTGTGATTTTTTACGATGAGAGTTTTTTCTTGTTGTTGAATTCTTGAGAATCGGCCATCTCTACTGTCTTTAACCAAATATGCATTCCAATACTTTTGAACAGCCCTATATTTGATCTGTCGGTTGACATATATACTTTAGTGTGGAGAAATTTTGTTTAGAAGAAAATTCGTAGCAAGTTGAAAATTCTCTTTCAGCAGTTTATACTAATAGATAGAAGTATACTTGGATATTTTTGTTCAGCCAGTAATTTACGTAGTACCTTTATTACACGCCAGTATTTTTAACTGAAGCACTCTTAACCCGCGAGGACGCGCGCAGGGCCTAAAAGACCCTGGGTGCGTGTGGTTTTTACAATTGTAACCACTAATTTTTTTAAAGTGATCGTCAATTTATTTTATCGCAAAATTTGTAAGAATTGTCTCCGTCTTAATAAAGTGACTGTTATAATTAGATTTTATTGGTGGCAAAGTTAAAATCATTCATACCTTGAAAAGCGCGCGTTCTCCCGGGTTAAAACTACTGAAATTACATTACCACTGAAATTACTAAAATTTACAACTGAAGCACTCTTAAAACTATTGAAATTACATTCTCAGAAAAAATCATTCATTGGCTTCCATGTATATGATTGATAACGTGGCCCTGTATATCTTTTTATCTATTTTATCCAAACATTTTTTAGTAAATTGAATGCAGTTCAGTATAAAAATGCATAATTTATTTAGAAAACACATTTAATTAATTTACGCTCATATTCAGTAACGTTTGTGAGCTCTTTTGTGTAGCTCTGTATATCAGATGTAACCATTTATACACATCGTATAATATGCATAGATTCAGTGAAATTACACCATAATAGCGCGTATCATGAATAAATGCATTTCATCTATCCATCAGCCATCATCGGATATACATACAGTACTTCGGAAAGGATATGATATTTGAAATATTTTGTGTGTCCATGTTAATGCATACTATACATGACTATATTGAATAACGTCTATTAAACATCGGAGACGTATATCAGTTTTATTATTCATAAAATAGTTTAATATAATTAAAACACGTCGCACACAGTTCCCCCCCCCCTTTACAATTATGTAATTGAATACTTTTGTGCCATCCTATAAATGAATAATAGCAATTCTTTTCTCCGCTATTTTTTAGAATATATATTTTAGTGCACATACATTTTAATATGCTTCATAGGATGTAACATCTTTAAAACACATTTGAAACGATTTTTTTCCCATAGGCCGTAATGTAAAGTTAAAATTTTGACTGTTCCCGTAAATAAACTAACCATGCTAGAAACTTCATTTGAAATAGGGTTTGTGCTAGGATAAACGTTAACAACGTCTAAAAACTTCAGGGCAATCCGCGTATATTTACGGGAGTTACAGCGTGGACAGGAGGACAGACAAACCGTAATCGTAAATACTTTTCAACTTTGATGGAATGTGTTAAAAACAGGTTTAATTAAATAAACAAGTTTAAAAACATGTTATTTTACTTTGTATCTTTTATTTACAGGTTCATTCGTGGAAAAATACCCCTGGAACCAGCAAGGAAAAATAAAAATTATGAATGTATCACAAATTTATGTATGTAAAATTATTTCTGATTGCTTTATTCATTGTATATATCATCTTATTATTTATTGTTGTACGTAGAACAACACGTGATAACATTAAAATTTTCATACATTGTTAGATTTAATCTAAAATAACCACATAAATTCTAAAGAATAAAAGAAAAGTTACCGACTAACTATTCAATCTTCGGTAAATGTCATATTTATATAGACATCACATTAAATTCGATTTATTTAATTTATAAACAACTTTTAAATACCCTCTTGTCTGGTCTTCAATTATTGCATTATTATTACAAAATTGTTTTCAGTTACTTTATAAATTTTAAGATGGAATTATCCTACATTAAAATTATTCTAATGCTTATTTGGGGAGGAATTGTTCTTTTCTCAACAATATTTCTTCTAATATCAATTATTAAAGATATTTGTAAAAAAAATTATCGAAAATTTTTCTTTGAAACTTTAGGTTTCTTTAATTTTTTAACCGTTTTTTGTATTGCACCGTTGTATTTATACAAAGGAAGTATTAAAAATTATTTTTTCATTTCGAAACGTTTTCAAATTTCTTTGAATGACCTTGAAGATTTTATTAATACAATCTCTATCATTCTTTTTTCTCTTTTATGCTACGAAATACGCTATTTTCTGTATAAAAAAGACCAACACGAAGAAAGATTTTCGAAGAAAAATGCGAAATGGATACTTGTCATAATTGTTCCAAATACCCCTGGAACCTGCAAGGAAAAATAAAAATTATGAATGTACCAAAAATGTATGTATGTAAAATTATTTCTGATTGCTTTATTCATTGTATATATCATCTTATTATTTATTGTTGTCCGTAGAACAACACGTGATAACATTAAAATTTTCATACATTGTTAGATTTAATCTAAAATAACCACATAAATTCTAAAGAATAAAAAAAAAAAGTTACCGACTAACTATTCAATCTTTGATAAATGTCATATTTAAATAGGCATCACATTAAATTCGATTTATTTAATTTATAAACAACTTTTAAATACCCTCTTGTCTGGTCTTTAATTATTGCATTATTATTACAAAATTGTTTTCAGTTACTTTATAAATTTTAAGATGGAATTATCCTACATTAAAATTATTCTAATGCTTATTTGGGGAGGAATTGTTCTTTTCTCAACAATATTTCTTCTAATATCAATTATTAAAGATATTCGTAAAAAAAATATTCGAAAATTTTTCTTTGAAACTTTAGGTTTCTTTAATTTTTTAACCGTTTTTTGTATTGCACCGTTGTATTTATAAAAAGAAAGTATTAAAAATTATTTTTTCATTTCGAAACGTTTTTATATTTCTTTGAATGACCTTGAAGATTTTATTAACACAATTTCTATCATTCTTTTTTCTCTTTTATGCTACGAAATACGGTATTTTCTGTATAAAAAAGACAAACACGAAGAAAGATTTTCGAAGAAAAATGCGAAATGGATACTTCTCATAATTGTTTCATGTGCCGCTTTAGTATCTATTATAAAAAAATATCTGCTGCCCACATATATAAAAGAGAATGGATATGACCGCCATAATGAAAGTAATTCCACCACGCCCTCAAATGAAAATGATTCCTGGAATCGTGAACCAATTTTATTTTTATCGCATTCAATTGTCTCCTTTTTACCTTCCGCGATTGTAACGTTTTTTAATTATTTTAAAATTTGGAAATATTTAATAAGGAATAGCAAAAAGAAAAAAGACATCCCACTTAAAGTTTTACCCCCAGAAGCTGTTGATGAAGGAAATGAATAGCAATCTCTATTATTCTTTTTTCTCTTTTATGCTACGAAATACGCTATTTTCTGTATAAAAAAGACCAACACGAAGAAAGATTTTCGAAGAAAAATGAGAAATGGATACTTCTCATAATTGTTTCATGAGCCGCTTTAGAATCTTTTATAAAAAAATATCTACTGCTCACATATGTAAAAGAAAATGGATCTGACCGCCATAATGAAAGTAATTCCACCACGCCCTCAAATGAAAATGATTCCTGGAATCGTGAACCAATTTTATTTTTATCAATTGTCTCCTTTTTACCTTCCGCGATTGTAACGTTTTTTAATTATTTTAAAATTTGGAAATATTTTATAAAGACTAGCAAAAAGAAAAAAAGACATTCCCCTTAACGTTTTACCCCCAGAAGCTGTTGATGAAGGAAATGAATAGCAATCTCTATTATTCTTTTTTCTCTTTTATGCTACGAAATACGCTATTTTCTGTATAAAAAAGACCAACACGAAGAAAGATTTTCGAAGAAAAATGCGAAATGGATACTTGTCATAATTGTTTCATGAGCCGCTTTAGAATCTTTTATAAAAAAAATATCTACTGCTCACATATGTAAAAGAAAATGGATCCGACCGCCATAATGAAAGTAATTCCACCACGCCCTCAAATGAAAATGATTCCTGGAATCGTGAACCAATTTTATTTTTATCAATTGTCTCCTTTTTACCTTCCGCGATTGTAACGTTTTTTAATTATTTTAAAATTTGGAAATATTTTATAAAGACTAGCAAAAAGAAAAAAAGACATTCCCCTTAACGTTTTACCCCCAGAAGCTGTTGATGAAGGAAATGAATAGCAATCTCTATTATTCTTTTTTCTCTTTTATGCTACGAAATACGCTATTTTCTGTATAAAAAAGACCAACACGAAGAAAGATTTTCGAAGAAAAATGCGAAATGGATACTTGTCATAATTGTTTCATGTGCCGCTTTAGTATCTTTTATAAAAAAATATCTACTGCTCACACATATAAAAGAGAATGGATCCAACCGCCATAATGAAAGTAATTCCACCACGCCCTCAAATGAAAATGATTCCTGGAATCGTGAACCAATTTTATTTTTATCAATTGTCTCCTTTTTACCTTCCGCGATTGTAACGTTTTTTAATTATTTTAAAATTTGGAAATATTTTATAAAGACTAGCAAAAAGAAAAAAAGACATTCCCCTTAACGTTTTACCCCCAGAAGCTGTTGATGAAGGAAATGAATAGCAATCTCTATTATTCTTTTTTCTCTTTTATGCTACGAAATACGCTATTTTCTGTATAAAAAAGACCAACACGAAGAAAGATTTTCGAAGAAAAATGCGAAATGGATACTTGTCATAATTGTTTCATGTGCCGCTTTAGTATCTTTTATAAAAAAATATCTACTGCTCACACATATAAAAGAGAATGGATCCAACCGCCATAATGAAAGTAATTCCACCACGCCCTCAAATGAAAATGATTCCTGGAATCGTGAACCAATTTTATTTTTATCAATTGTCTCCTTTTTACCTTCCGCGATTGTAACGTTTTTTAATTATTTTAAAATTTGGAAATATTTTATAAAGACTAGCAAAAAGAAAAAAAGACATTCCCCTTAACGTTTTACCCCCAGAAGCTGTTGATGAAGGAAATGAATAGCAATCTCTATTATTCTTTTTTCTCTTTTATGCTACGAAATACGCTATTTTCTGTATAAAAAAGACCAACACGAAGAAAGATTTTCGAAGAAAAATGCGAAATGGATACTTGTCATAATTGTTTCATGAGCCGCTTTAGAATCTTTTATAAAAAAAATATCTACTGCTCACATATGTAAAAGAAAATGGATCCGACCGCCATAATGAAAGTAATTCCACCACGCCCTCAAATGAAAATGATTCCTGGAATCGTGAACCAATTTTATTTTTATCAATTGTCTCCTTTTTACCTTCCGCGATTGTAACGTTTTTTAATTATTTTAAAATTTGGAAATATTTTATAAAGACTAGCAAAAAGAAAAAAAGACATTCCCCTTAACGTTTTACCCCCAGAAGCTGTTGATGAAGGAAATGAATAGCAATCTCTATTATTCTTTTTTCTCTTTTATGCTACGAAATACGCTATTTTCTGTATAAAAAAGACCAACACGAAGAAAGATTTTCGAAGAAAAATGCGAAATGGATACTTGTCATAATTGTTTCATGTGCCGCTTTAGTATCTTTTATAAAAAAATATCTACTGCTCACACATATAAAAGAGAATGGATCCAACCGCCATAATGAAAGTAATTCCACCACGCCCTCAAATGAAAATGATTCCTGGAATCGTGAACCAATTTTATTTTTATCAATTGTCTCCTTTTTACCTTCCGCGATTGTAACGTTTTTTAATTATTTTAAAATTTGGAAATATTTTATAAAGACTAGCAAAAAGAAAAAAAGACATTCCCCTTAACGTTTTACCCCCAGAAGCTGTTGATGAAGGAAATGAATAGCAATCTCTATTATTCTTTTTTCTCTTTTATGCTACGAAATACGCTATTTTCTGTATAAAAAAGACCAACACGAAGAAAGATTTTCGAAGAAAAATGCGAAATGGATACTTGTCATAATTGTTTCATGTGCCGCTTTAGTATCTTTTATAAAAAAATATCTACTGCTCACACATATAAAAGAGAATGGATCCAACCGCCATAATGAAAGTAATTCCACCACGCCCTCAAATGAAAATGATTCCTGGAATCGTGAACCAATTTTATTTTTATCAATTGTCTCCTTTTTACCTTCCGCGATTGTAACGTTTTTTAATTATTTTAAAATTTGGAAATATTTTATAAAGAATAGCAAAAAGAAAAAAGACATTCCCCTTAACCATTTACCCTCAGAAGCTGTTGATGAAGGAAATGGTGCTGAACAAAGCACCGCAAGGAGTGAAATTGAAAGACCTTTTTGTGACACATTAAATGAAGGATCACAAAAGGATTTGAAAAAAAAAGTACATACAGTTCCTAGGCATTAAAATTATTTTTATATTTCTATCTAAACTCTTCTTGATTTTATACAATATGATTATATTATGTGATCACGCATTAAAGTCCAAATACGTTGAGCTTATTCTAAAAGGAGTGGGATGGGGAGTTACAGCATTTATGCTTTTTAATTGTTTATATCATATTTGTTATTTCCATAGAGTGTGGGAATTTTTTTGCTGTGTGGATTATTCTATCTTGCTGTATGGATTATGCGATGCTTTTTTGTGGATTATGGCTACTGGCGATACCACATTAAAAAAAGCGCGCCTGTGTGCCCTACCTCAAACATTTAAGACTGAACTTTACTAAACATCATTTTCTGGTCTTAATGTAAGGTGGTGTGGAAAAGGGCACTTATTCATTTTAGTAGGCATATTATTTCTTGTTTTGATTTTATTTGATAAATTTCCACATAGCTTTTTGTTTCTTGTAGTTCAAGAACTATATAGATGTAACAGTACAGAAACATTTATTTAGAATGGCTATGATCAGGGGTGTAAAAATCTATATACCAGCGGGCAGTTTCCCACTGTTAATTTTTTTTTCCTTTTAAATATTTTGTAAGAATGGTGATAAAATTTAAATGAAGAAAACTAATAAAATTCAGAGGTGAGTGACTGGCCGCTGCCAGCGAGATTTTTACTTCCCTAGTTGCGGTTCCAGATAATTGGTTGGTCAATAAACAATATCCATATGATCAGATTTACAAGTGTTGCATTGTTTTCAATTTAAATTTAACACATTGCATGTGAGTATATTTCTCCATAAACTTATATATGCAGCAAGTTTTTTGCGATGTATTTTATAAAAATTTAGTCTTTGAGTAAAATCACAATAATTCGAAGACTACTTCATTTTTCAACGTTAACGTCAAAATAAAAATTATAAACTTATTAAATGGTATATGCAAAGTGTTGTAAAGTCAAAACTAGAAACATTAAAATAAAATTTAAATAATTAATGTTTTGGTTATCATCTATGATGACCATCATCAGGAAAGAGTTGTTATATTTCTTTTAAAAAACAAAGTTAAACCATCTTGAATTTAAAAAGCTTGTTATGCTTTCAATCAATTATCACTTCAACCAATCACAAGAAAAAATATGCAGTAGCATCATCTATCTGACAAAAACAATAACATTTTAAAACCATTTAACAATGAAAGCAGATTAAAAGAATTAACAGTATGGCATGCACTAGCGACATCAATTATAAAGTGATGAATGCAAATAAGAAAAGTAGAATTAAAAGAGACAAACTTTGGTAGAAGCATAAATTTCTATTATTATCTGCACTATTTTTTCTTCAGCCAATAATTTTAACATTAGGCAATGCACTGCTATTTGTACTTCTAGGAAAATTTGTCTGTTTTATTTTACTTTTCTGTTCTGGCAATTTTTCTCATCATTTTATAATCGATGTTGCGCTGTATGGCACTGCATGCCATACTGTTTTTCGATTTTTCATATTTTTTTTTGCTTTCACCTGGTAGATGACACCATAGCATTTTCTGTTGTTAAATTGTTTTAAAAATTTATTCTGTCTTATCAGATAGATGGTGCCACTGCATATTTTCTTTCATACGATTGTTTAACAGGATAATTGATGGGAATTATAACAAACTGTTAAATATAAGAGAATTTCGCTTTGTTTTTTAAAGCATTATAAAAATTTCTCCATATGATGATCGTAGAGGATCATCAAATTATTAATGATTTAAATTTTATTTTTAATGTTTGTTTAGTGTTTAACTTTATGACATTTTATGTAGCATCATTTAATTAATCTGTATGTTTTTATATTACTTGACATGTTTAAAACCATTTTATGCAAACAAAAAAAAAATAAAATAAAAATAGAAGCTTATATGATTTTAAAACTATTTTGAAAATTACATGTTTCAAGAAAATTCAGTCGTTTAATTATTATTATTTTTTTTATATATATATGGGATATAATAGTTTCAGATTATGAATAATTTTATTTTATAAATTAATTAATACATACAATGAAATAGCAGGGCCAGTAGTTGAATTTGAAAAACATTTTAATGCGATTAATAGTGATTGCTGACAAATATTGATAATCGTATAAACACATCATTTTACTTTTCATAAAATTGCTATTTTTTACTGCAAAATACTTATATCTGTCTTTATTTTTTACATTACTTGATCACATTTAAAGCATATTATTGAAGTAAATACTAATAAAAAAATGTTTAAATGATTTTTAAAAAATACATGTAACAGTTGAGAAAAATCACTTGTTTTAACTTGGTTTATGGAGTATAATAAATTAAGGGTGTATTCCAAAAAATAATTTTTCACTCTCAACAGCTCAAAATCTTCTGATACATTTTCAGACTCATTTTTGAAAGTAGAAACATGAAATTTTCTTAGAAGATTTTTGAAGTGATGTATAAGGTGCTGTGTGATGTCATTTTTAGCTAAACTCATTAGAATTTGATTTAAAAACAATTGTTTTCTCAATTCGATCATTTTTTCGTTTCCAGGTCTCCAGCTTCGGAAATTTCTGTTCAAATTGCCAGCATTTTTCACAACATTTTCTACATTTTTCAAAAAATCGACAAACACAGCACATTATGTCGTTTTTAAATAAGAGATTTTGAAAGTTTGGTCTGTTTGAGAGCAAAATTGAAATTAAAAATAAATCTGAAAATAAACGGTTTTGATCAGAATACACCCTTTTCAAGTTTGATAATATTTCACACTAGGATTTTTATTCAAAATTATTTAATTGATTTATTTAACATAAATCTGCATGTTTTAAATTTTACTATTTTCAAGAAAAATATTCTGGCTTGAATTGAAATTTAATTGCATGGTCAGAGTCAAATCGACTCTTCCTGGGCATTGTAGCGTTAAGATATTTAACATAATAAAATTATCCATATAATATATTTATGGATAATTTTATTTTGTGAGTAAAGTAATGCATATAATGAAGCAATAGTGACCTTTAATTGAATTATAAACATTTTGCAGTTAAAAATCTTTAAATTAGAAAAAAAAAAAAAAAAAATATTTACTATTTGTTACTTTGTAGTAAAAGTAAGTTTTAGTAACCTAAACAACTTGAGATTACAAATTTCTCCTTTTTAAGAGTCTGCAAGATCTGGTAAAGCACCTTAAATTATAAAATGCTCATTCTTTAAGATTATAATTATCAAATTAAAAAATTATAATCCATAAGATCCCTCCCCCCCCCCCCCCCCCACACACACACATACACACTTGTAAATCCATGGTATTATAAAGTACAGTCAAACAGCAACATTTTGGCTTTTGTTTTTCTTAAAATTCCTATCCGATTTTTTTTTAGTTTCAGGACACATGCTAATAGAAATTCATAAATTTTCTAGTGTATGGATCCTGAAACTTGTGCACCCCCCCCCCCAAAAAAAAAGAAGAGATATACAGTATGAAACCATTTATGAAGAAAACAGTTATTCAGAAAGACATTTCTGGCTGATTTCAAATTGTTGTAGAAAAAAGTGTCATACACTGCCAGTTTGACATATGCATTGCCTGAAACAATTGCATAATTTGATGAGAACATCTAGTATTTGAAATGAAAATATATTTAGTTGTATTTTAGATGTTTTAATTTTTATGCAGAGGAAATAAAAGGATTTTTATTCACAAGGGATTCTTATAAAATATCTTCTTTCAAACTCTCATTAACTTTTGATTGTTCTTGCTTCTGATTTTTAATCCAAGTAGTCTAATTTAAAATTGGAAATAATGCCATACTGCATATATTCCACAAAACTTATAAAATGGACGCTGCTTTAATGCCCAACGGGATAACCGGAAAAACCAATTATCCAGAACCCATCTGACCCCAACCATTCTGGATAAATGGTTTTGCACTGTATATATATTTTTTTATTTTTTTTTCTTGTTTAACCTTAAACTATGGAATCAGAAGTAGCAGAAAATGGTACATTTTCTTAAATTTGTATATTATATTTCTGCACATTTCTTTAAATTTATATTATGTATGTGTAAGTATAAATTTTTCGTGTATTAAAAATTTCATCATTTCATTATCAAAATAGGTGAGGAAATCAAGCAGGTGCTTGGAACAATTCTATTTTGTCGGCTTGATTTCTTGATACAAAGTTTATCTAGCTTGCAAACTGTTAATCCATCATATAATTTGGATACATTAAAGATTCTAATTTGTCAAATAATGTGGATATGTTTTCAACCAAATGGCAAGAAATGTTCAGGACTTCCCAAAACTGACTGGGGAAAACTTTGTATGCAAAATGTGGGTACTACCCTGTTTGATTTTTTATCCCGTCGAGCGATTTTGCCAAATTATACAAATCGCCAAATTATACATATTGAAGTAATTTTTATTTTAAATAACAAACAAATAAATAATTAATAGAATATTAATAAAAATACAAAGTCAAAATAAAAATCACTCAATGACGTTTTAAACACATGTATCGTATTTAATGTCAATAGCTAAAACCTTGTGTGGAAATTACAATGTTATAAACAGAATAAAATTTAAAATGTTAAAAACAGAACGTTCTGTTTTTAACATTTTAAATTTTATACACTGAGGAAGCGAGCCCTGGTGCTCGCGAAACGTATACGTATGGTGGTGTGTTGTTTGTGTATTGTGTGTTAAACGTTGATTGTAATTATCGTATTTAATGTCATTGAATAGACATTCACGATCATCCATTATTGGCATTTAATCTTATAATTTGGCGATAGAATTTTGGTCGACGTGTTAATCTAGTAGCACCAAAATGTGTTTGTTATTAAATATTAGTCATATATTTTTTCATATGTATAATTTTTATTTAAATAAATGGAGCGGTATACCGCGAAACAACTGAATTGTGTAGTTTTCTTATGTATGTGACCATTAAAATTTCAGTTAATGCTGGGCTGCCATTGACAAACTGTTTTTTTTCTCTATTTAAAAATTCCATTATTTAAAAATAATTGTATACTATTATTGTTTAGAAATAACAATTAAAAGAATCTAAGCATAATTTAGAAAAAAGTGTTGACTGCGGCAGTCCAGTTATTATTAAAAAAAAGTCGTATATTGAGTAAGTATTTTAATTTATTGAATATTTATAATCCTTAAATTGGATTACAGTCAAGGATCAATAATCTGCGCATCCATTATCTACGATTTTCTATTATCTGTGTTGCTCATCCAAGTTAAATATCGCGAATTTTGCCAATCTATTGCTGAAAAAACTGCAAATTTCGACAAATGTTCACTATAAATAATCACAAATTTAGTCAATTGATCATGGAAAAAAATGAGTTTAGATAAACAATATATAAAAAATAACCCTTTTCGTAGAAATTCATGGAAAAAAATCGCTAATTTCATGAGACATTGTTGAAAAGAATTTTCAAGTCTCATCAGATAGATTGCAAAAACACACAGCAAATTTTCTCAGAAAAATATCGCAATTTTTTTTTGTCTTTTGTTGAAAAGTATCACAAGCTTTAAGAAATGATTGCGGAAAAAAACGCAAAATTTGAAAAACAATCCAGGGAAAATATAGCAAATTTGGCAAAAGATTGCAGGGAAAAACACAAATTTCGTGAAAATGTAGTGAAATGATTAAGGATAAAACATGAAATTAGGCAATTGATCACGGGAAAAAAGTACGAATTTCATCAATCAAACTTGGAAAAAAATTATAAATTGCATGAAACACTCATTGAAAATAAAAATAGCTTTTTGATAAACAGCGGAGGAAAAATATTGCAAATTTTGCCAATCTGTCGCTGAAAAATATCGCAATCTTCGACAAATGGTCACAGAAAAAAAGAAAAAAGTGAATTTTATCAATTGATCATGAGAAAAAACACTAATTTCATATCAAATGATAAATGTATCTATTACATTTTAAGTATATATATATATTTAATAAAAGAACTTATTGCATTCACTAAGCTATCATATTAATTTATTAGATTTCATATTTATCTTATAGTACACTGAATATAGTAATAAAATAATATCCAGAAAAAAATGATTCATAATTCACATAATACTGTATAATTCACAGTATTCTATAATCTGCACAACCTTTGGTTCCAACTTGTGTGGATTAAAGAAGTTTGCCTTTAGTAACAGACATATTACTTTTAAATAAAAAGGTTTTATTTTTCTATTACAATATGTCAAAGCTGTTTGATAAAATGCTATTTAATTTCTACTGGCTGTGTCACCTAGCAACCAAAATATATTTAATTATTTCAAAATGTAAAAAGTTTTCTGGGCAAACGATAATTTGTGATAGATACATTATCTGTTTTATTTCTTCAGCTTTTACCTAAGCTGTGTGAAACAATATTCTTTTTGTTTTGAGTTTGATTAGAATGTTTTTTTTAATGAGTTATGTGAAAAAATGTTACGGTTTTTATTGGAGTTGTGTTTTGTGAAATTATTAATGTTCGAAAGAACCTGAGTTGAGTTTACTCATGAGAATAAACTGTTTAAAACCAGAAATGAGTAATTAATTTTGAGTTTAGTAAGAAATTAATAAACTTTCGAACAATTGAATTCTTCAAAAGCTATCATTCCTTTTACTTGTGAATGATGCAATTAAGATCCTTCTTGGAACAAACGGATAAAACCTATTGCCAAAGATTTGTATACAGAATGTTCAGCATGTGAAAAATAATTTTCATTATTAAATACAGAGATATCAAGCAATCATTAAGCATGAAATAAATATATTGGGTTTAACAATTTGTAAATTTAGTAAAAAAATGTTTCAATCATCAGTAGTATGTGCTTCAGAATTATTATAAAAGTTGACGAACTGGGAGTAAGTAAAATGTAGTTTATACTTTTTTTAAAAAAATTGAAAACTAAGAAAAACAGAGACATCTTTTAAGAAATGTATACAAAAAATAGAAGCTTAAAACATTTCATGAAGAAATATTTTAAATATATGAATGCATCAAATGCCCATAGACTTTACATTAGTCAGGGGTATTCGGAAGCTGAGTGACCAGCTCCCTTAATTGTCAATTTATAAATACATTTAAAATCATGAGAAACAAAATAATAATTTAAATAAAGAATACTGCCCAGTTAAACTGATGGCATTGAGCTCACAGGCTACAAATACTAATTATACATTAAAGCCTTATATTTTCAAGGGTTAATTCCGTTCGAAAAAAAATTAAGAAGGGGAAACAGCTCTCCCCTTTCCTCTTTTTTTATACTTAATCATTGAACCTCCTATACTGTCAAAGACATGCTTTATCATATAAAATATCTATATCCAAAATTCAGAGCAAATGAGATAATTCTTAATAGAAACCCATTTAGCATTTATATAATTTAAAAGGAGTTATCCCCCTCTTTTATACTTAACCATTAAACTTCCAAAACTATCCAGAAATTTGAACGAGATCTGAAAATTCTGCTTGAAAAACCCATTTATATAAATTAAGGGGGGGGGGCATTAGAACCCCGTTCCCCCTATTTATACTTATTCAAAGAACACCTAATAACAGTCACGGAATCACCTCATCAGAATGATCCTAATCTAAATTTTGAACGAAAACTTAATTCTGCATGAAAATCCCATTTATATCAACTAAGGGAAGGGGCATGACCCCCCCCCCGTTCCCCCTCTTATACATATCGAATGAACTCCAAAAACTAATCAGGGAAGCGCCTTGTCAGGATATACCTACATCCATAGAAAATTTCAAGTGGATCGGATATTTTTATCACGAGTTATCGCGTTACGCACGAACGAACATACAGAACGGACGAGCACATAAGCTCTCAGGCTATGATAGCCTGCGAGCTAAAAAAATGTTTTTTGGTTATTTATTTGCTGTTTGTAAAGAACTTAAAAAAATCAATTATGTCGACTGAGGGGGATTAAAATGATGAGGATGATTAATTAAGATTTTCATAGGAATTAAAGATTACAAATGCAAGTTCCTAAATTTTATTTAATAAATACAGTAGACTCCCTTAAATCTGCATAGCTTGGGACAAGAGGTTGTGCGGATTTTAGAATTTTTTAGGAGCTCTGGTCATTGTTTTGTATACATTTTTTAAACAATAATTTGAATGTAATTAATAATGCAATCAAAACTGTAATGAATGCTTACAATATAATAAAATATTAAAATAAGAAATAAAGTAATGAAAATTTAGATAATTTTTAAAATGATTAAAATATTAAAAGAAAAGGTCAAGTTAATAATGTATGATTAAATGTTTATTATACAGATGAAATGTATTTTTCATAAATTATTCAATGAAATTTGCCTCATAAAGGTACATTATTAACTCATATCAAAATTATAAAATGACGAAGTTTAATTTCAGGTTTAGCCAGACTTAACCAAAAAAGCTTGATTAACACATAAATATATTTGATAAGAAGATTGTGATTATAAATGATATCTGCAATATTTTGAAATTTTTCAGAAATAAAGTTATTCTTCCTTCATTAAAAAAAAAAAAAAAAAAAAAAAAAAAAAACATGAATTGAATAATATTAACAATAATTACAAATTAAAATAGATATGGAATTGATATAAAACTAAAAAAGTCAAATTTTGGCCTTATATCTGAACTGAATGTTTCATTGTTTTCATCTGTAAATTATGTGTGGATTTGAGGGAATCTACTGTAATCTGTTTCTTGTTTATTTACAAATTAAGAAATTCTAAGCAAATAATAATAAAAAAAAACTTTTGGAGTTGATAACATTAGTCAACACACAAAAAACTTTTTTTTTTTTTACATCACAAATAGTCTTATGCGATTTGTGTTCTATGTCCAAGAAGTAGTGTAGAAAGTCAAATAAAACATTTCTATCATACATTTTGATCCACATTATATGTTGGATCTTTTATTAAATAAAAGATCCCACATTCACTTCATGCTTAAATGATGTAGAAAAGGAAGCCTGGACACCGTCCGTTGCAGTCACTGAAAACTTTTTAGGGAATCATAAATCCCCGCAATATGTTTGAGAAAATGTTACAAGCTTTTCATATAATGAATTGTAACATGTCTTTGAAAACACATTTTTGAGATTTGCATTTAGATCCCCCCCCCCCCCCGAAAATATGGGAGCTATGAGTGATGAACACAGAGAGCAATTTCACCAAGATATAGCTGTTATTGAAAAACGATATGAAGGAAAATGGAACCCTACGATGTTGGCAGACTACTGCTGATTGGTAATTAACGAAAACCTCAACCCCACCAAACAAAACCATCGACAAACAAAAAAAATGAAAAAGGAAGCTTTTTTTATCTGAAATAAATTAGTTTAAGATTAAAATTTGTAAAAAACATAAAAAATAAATATTGATGTATCGTAAAATTGTGACGTGATAGAAATGTTTTATTTCACTTTCTACACTACTTCTAGCACACAGAACAGGAATCACATAAAATTATTTGCGATATAATTTTTTTTTGTTGTTGTTGTTGTTGTTGACTAGTGTAAGTAGTTAAACATTTTTTTGACAGAAAACTTGTGATATTTGAGGATTTATGGCTGTAGTTGAATGCAAGTAACAACCTGTTGATGTTGGTGGCAATCAGAATATGGTGAAATTAGGATATTGTTTAACTGGAATATTTACTTTTTTTTTAGAGATCTAATGCTAAATAAATATTTCTTTCACATCAAACAGCATTAGCTTAATATTTGCAAATTTTTAGTTTTCTATTGTCTGCGAGTGTAATCGCTCTTTATATGAAAATAACGTTAATGATTTTATTCATGCTTCTTCTTAAAGTCTGTTCTTTCTATTCACACAGTCTCTTTCATGCGCAAGTAGATAAAATTGGCATGTGTTATTATTCCCGAATGAAAGCAGTCAAGCAGAGTTTCCTCTTTTTCTATAAAAGCTTCGCATCTTTCCAGTAATGGCGTCGAAATTTTGATTTCAATGGATTTTAAAAGTCATGAGCATTACGAAAGATATACACATTTTATAGGAAACAGGGAACATTATTCAATTCTTCGTCATATTAGTTGTAATTTCATTCATTTATTCATGAAATGCTCTTTGTTAATATGGCCATCAGAATTATTTACTCGTTGCTGGAGAAAATTAAAAAAAAAATTAGGGAAGTATACTTTTATTTGATACTAAACATCTTTTTTGATAAGAATTTTTTTTATAATTTTTTAATAGTTTTTTTTTCTTTTTGTGTTGAAACAAAATCTTTTGGGCTTGGATTTAAAATTGTTAGGCTCAGACTCTGAAAAATGAGCTCAAACTCATCTCTAATTAGACTACCTCAGAAATTTTTATCAATTTCATTATATTTCTAACACAGTAACATTACTGCAATGTCACAAATATTCTTTTTTCATAGACCATAATACTTTTATAGACATAATAAACTTAATACTTATGAGTTCACTTAGATGCAAACAAGTTCTCAATATAACATTACATATCGTAGTAATCATTTAGTACACCTCAAAAAATTTATATAAATTTCATTATGTTTAAAATACTGTAACAATATTAAAATGTACCACAAATGATTTTCCCCCATAGATCAAGGCTGTCCAATGTGATGCCTGTTATAGGTTTTTTTGGTGCCCTTTTGAAATTTCTTGTTACTATTCTTTTTTTTTTTTAATTCTAATAAAATTCCATTGTAAAGGTTACTTTATTTAAAATCCTTGAAATTTGCTTGAGAGATGATTTAAAAATCTCTACAAGTATATTTCACACATCAACAATTATAATATGCAATAGCATATGATTTTTTTTTTAACTAATTATGTGCTGTTGCATTTCTTCACTGATTATTCTTTATAAATATTTTTAAGAAAATTATACTGATAGGAGTTAATTGATGTTGGCAATAACTTTCTTAATATGTTAAGAAGTAAAATGTAGCAAAAAATAAGCAATTCTCCCCTCCTTCATGCATGAAGATTCAGCATTTTTGTTATTGTAATTGATATTGTTTCACTGGGTATTTTGCTGTTTTATAAGACAAGATAAGGGTAACATTTTCGTGCCCTCTGAAAATCCAAGGTCAGTGCAATTTGCTTCAATCCAACTTTGATCTAGCTGCATATGATGGAGATCTATTTTTAAAAGAATTGCTCTTGAAAATTATTTTTAAAGTCATGAAAAATCAGTAAATTGAAATGCAAGATTAAAAACAAAATATTCAAGCTACTTAAAGGTGTTTTTATTTACAGTATGAAGATTTAAAAATCTGGTACTTTTGAGCATATCATGCTCTTCATCAGAATTAAAAACAAAAAAAAGTGGAAAAGTCAGAGGCTGAGTCTTTGTATATCAGATGGGTTGATTGAAATACCAATGTGAAAAGGGGAAGAAGCCATGTTGTCAAACAGTTATAAATTTTCTATAACTTTATATTAGAAATACAATTTTAAAATAACTTAATTACATTTTAAATTGTACTTTTTGCCTTATTTGATGATGTGAAAATGAAAATATATGTGGTTAGAAGTCAATGGAAAGGAAAAATGAATTGTTGCAACTGTCGATATGTGTCGTCATTAATCACAGACATGCTCTATAACATAGATAGTAACATAATATGCCTAGACCAAATTGCAAATAGAAAATATGTATGTATCAGGATGTAAATATCTAAAAGCCAGCGAGAAGACTCTCACCATTAAATTTTATTAATTTCTTTCCCTTAAATTTTATTAGCATTTTTACAAAAAATTTAGACAAAAAAAAAAAAAAAAAAAAAAAAAAAACTTGAAACTTAATGGTGAGACCCACTGATGCCTAGATTTTTACACCCCTGAATATGTATAATTTATTACACAGATTTCAATGAACTTAAATAAGCCTGCATAAAGTAAAAATTTTATTTCGTGTTAATTTCTAAATAAATGGATTGGTAACTTTTTAAAATTTGAGTTTTTAGATGGGAAATGTGGATTTTACTTTTTAAAATTCTAAAAAGTAAATGCCCAACTATATAAAAAAGAAAAGAATACTTTATTTCAATTCCAGTGCAAAATCCTTTATTTTTTTATGTATGCATTGTTTAGTAAAAGAAAGATATTTTATTTTCTAGATAAAAAAAATAATAAAATAATAAAATAAGATACATGTTTAAATTTAAGAAAATTACCAGTAATATATAAATATTTATTAAAAATGTTTGTGTATGTATAAATAAACAAAAAATAATTATATTATAAGTAACTAAAAAGTTTGGAGAAATGTGGTAGGATTTACAGCGGCAGAGTGGTAATAATCAGCAATTTATTTATTTAAATATGCAGTTATTTTCCGCAATTAATTAGAACCAATTGTTTACATTGTCTTTTAGATATATTTCAAAGATAAAGGCCTACATTCAAAATCATTAAAATTTATTAATTTTCCGTTTAATGTAACAAAGAAAAAAAATGGTTACCTGGGATAACAAAATCTTACAGAAAAAAAATGAATCTTAGTTCATCCTGTATTATAAAATAATAAGTTAAGTAGTGATTCAACATTTATTGCAAAATGAGAAGAAATCGCTTACACAAAATCTTCCTTCAATCATTTAATATTTCCTTTAAATATTCTTTAATAAAAGTAATATTACAAAAAACCATTAAGGGCCAAAACAAAATCCAATTTAAGGGAAAAATCTTCGAAATGTGTAAAAATATACGTGCTAGAAACAAGAAAAATACTTGTACTACATATAATATAAGTTAGTAAATAGACTTAAAACTTCTTTTCAATAACTATTTTATTCTTCTATACTTTGCTGGTAATACGACAATGTATAGTTGTAAATAGTATTAAATTTATTACAAATCTTTATTTAAAATTGTAGATATCTGAATTTGAAAAAAAAAATAATAGCCCAAAATCTTTTATATTTGAAATATGTGAGTAAAAAAAATAATGTAGTAATCAACATCTACTAAGAGTGCTTTATTTTGATCCATGAAGATAG
The DNA here is from genome assembly GCA_964019185.1 of Maratus speculifer. Lineage (NCBI taxonomy): Eukaryota > Metazoa > Arthropoda > Arachnida > Araneae > Salticidae > Maratus > Maratus speculifer. The sequence continues at coordinate 23,886,482 of OZ025299.1, forward strand.
AAATAGTAGATTGCCAATTTGATTTAAACAAACTTTCGTGTTACCAATCACGTGACCCAACTAACCGGGACTTTTCCTCGGTTAGTTCGGTTCCTTACCGGTTACATTGGTAACTACCTCTGAACGACATCGGTTGCGTACCGGTTAGCAGCACTGAACGCTTCGGTAACTAACCGATCTTATACCGGTTACTTACCGGTGACATTGCTGAACACGCCCTCTATTTCTTGATAAAATTTTATTTTTACTGAATATATAATTCTTGCAATCGCGCAAGTTTTTCTTTTGCACACGCTTACAAGATAATTATAAGAAGATAAAAAACATTAAATTATCTCATGAATTCAAAATTGAGAATTGGGTTCTCATTTGAAAAACATGCATCTAAAGGTGGAAGGTGGTGGGGGGATAAAGAAACTTCTTATCTTAAGCTCTACTTAAGGCATTTCACAAATTCCCTGCTGACTACACAGAATGTTATGACTCATTATCTGATTCATTTTTAAACTTAAGGGAATAAAGTTAACAGACATATTGAAACGATTTTTAATCAAATAGCGTTTTCCATTTTCAGATAAATAAATTACACAGAGTTATAAGTCATTTGTTTTGCGTAACAACAATTTTTTCTTTTTTCTCGCAGTGCTATAACGAGAATTAGGTCCAAAAATCCAACTTTCACAATACGTTCTGTAAAATCATATGCTTTTACCAAAAAATGGAAAGTCATTCGATTAAATTCTAAAAAAGAGTATCTGCTAATTTAATGTGTTTTCAAGCAACAATAAATTCAGAAATATGTCAGAAAATAGCTTCTTTAAGTTTGAAAACAACTGTAAGAAATTTGTTTGTATTTGCATGAGTGTGACAGATAATGTTATTTAGAAACTATGAAGTCGAACGGTATTTCCAATTTTTATTAAAGGCGATATTAAAAAAAAAAAAAAAAAAAAAAAAAAAAAAAAAAAAAAAAAAAAAAAAAAAAGCTGTTAAAAGCATTTAGCATTTGAACTAAATTTCAATAAAGAGTTCTAAACTGAATTTTCAGAAGTGATAGTACAATAAATTTTTTTTATCAAATAACAATCGCTTATATTTTATCATATAATTCAGTTATCTAAAAATGGAAGGTTATTAAATGTTAAGTTAATTCAATATCATGACTGTAAGTAACAAGCTTTTTATGTTTAAAAATGAGTTTTTTAAGTCGGAAAATTTCAAGGGAATCTCTTTCAACACCCTTATACTTTAAAATATTCAGTCACAAGATTTCCTATTATGATTTTCGAATTTCGTTTTAAATCAACACGTCTGCTCCAAATATAATCTCAAAGTTTTATTTAGCTATAAATTTTAAATAACCATTTTAATAATAGATGATCTCCTATAAAAGAAAAATACATTTTAAATAATAGGTTATAATTGACTTTATAATTTTCATCCTCAATTTTTTTTTAAATAAAAAATCAAATTTTTAAGTAGAAATATTGAATTAGTTATTTGATATCTCAGAGAGAATATCAAATACATGAATGGATGAAAATTATGTTGTGAAAATATATATATTAAAGCAAATCAAAAGCAGAACTTTATGACATAAGTTCTTTTTTTTTTTTTTTTTTTTTTTTTTTTTTTTTTTTTTTTTTTTGTCGTTGTTGTTCGGAAATATATGAAACTAGTAGATGTTGTTGCTCGGAAATACATGAAACTAGTAGATGTTGTTGTTCAGAAACTATCTAATCGCAGCCATTTTGCCGTTTCAAGCAAAAACAATAGAATTCCCAGAAAACAGTATCAAAGTGAATATTTTCTTCAGAATTTTCACGCGAAAGAAGAATAACCATTCAAATTGGGATAAAAATGTGTTTTTCAAGTGATCGAAATCGCTTATAACTTAAAAGGTAATTTATTAATTTAAAAAAAAAAAAAAATAGAAAACACAATTCGATGCCAAATCGCTTCTATAGTCAAAATTTTCAATTTTATATGTTTCCGTTAAAAAATGAATTTGTGAATGTGTCAAAATGATTTGCACTTATTGAGCAGCTCATTTGAGCGCAGCCTTAATGATTTTAAAAAATAATTCTAAATTGAACCTTTCTCTATCCTTCTTCATTCAAAAAATAATATTAGTAATAATTCCATAATTTACATTAAAAATCTTATATTAATAATAAATTGAAACTGTTACAGACTTATTTGATATTATTTGAGAGAAAAAATTTGTGGAAATCAATGAAATTTTGATTATAAAATTTAAAATTATGACCAATTATAGCAGGAATATTAGCTCTAATGCTTGCCCAATGACTCATTTCTTAAACCATTAGCTCTAGTGGTATAGTTTAAATAGAAAATATGTTTTAAAGTTGTTTTTCATCCTATTATATCCGTTTATTAAAATAAAATGTTATTTTTAAAATTTACAGAAATGTATTTTTTTTTTTTTTTTTTTTTTTTTTTTTTTTTTTTTTTTTTATTGGATTAAGATACTATATATTTAGTTAAACTTTTTTCTTGTTCAAATAAGTAAAACAATAAAAGTTTATTTTAATTACAAATAAAACTTACCAAGTTATGATAACTTAAATTTTATGAATTTTCAGCATTTTTCGTCACTAAGAACGGAAGAACGCTTTTATCTAACTGTTACAAATCAAAATAAAAAATTTCTTAACAATGGCGTATGTGTGTGTGTGTTTTTAATTTAATAGTGGATATTCCTTGGAAAACCTCAGAAGAGATAGCAAAATTTGAGGCGACAGTTTGCACCAGGCCCATTTAAAACGGAAGTCTACTTTATTTTTTGCAGTAAATACTGTAAGTATCCTCTACCTGAGAAAGTTTAGTTCATTTTAATATCTTATTCGTATTAATTGCATTGAATATCTTATAAGGTGCAATGCAATGCAGACCTTGTATAAAATTTGTGATTATTGTTGCCAAGATTTACCACATGGATAGACTTGCATCCTGAAGACTTTTTGGGGGGAAAAAACCTCTTTAAGGCAGCCTTCAATATAATGATGGATTGCTTATATCCCCCTTCGAGCGCAGTTCATACATGTAGGGTCGAAGCTGTGGCCGTAGTTTATGATCTGCTCCTACGGCAGGCGCACTTGATGTACACCCGTAAATATAGAGCACCTATAGCCGGCGTCTTATCTGTCTGTCTGCATATAAAAGCATAAAAACTAATCAACCGAATCGTTTAATAATTAACGCATATAATCGTGCAGAATTTTATCGAGTCATTTTCATAAAATTTATGAAAATGGAATCAAAACATAATACAATGCTAATAAAAGTTTTCTTCATTCTGTTAGAATTTCATCATATTTAATTAATTCAATGATATTCTGAAATATGAAATTATTTTTGGTTAATCTGGTGATTACCTTCAATTTAATATGGAGCCCTATTATTTTCACATTATTGAATTTAAGGTGCATAATCTTAATAAATTTTGTATTCATGCATTTTTATATAAGTGTGAAACATCTTTTATATGAATATCAGGATATTTTAAAAAATAGTTGCAGCACAAATGTACCTCATTTATCATATTTGATCAACAATTTCTTATGTCGTTATTTGAAAGAAATTTGACTTTGAGTACCATTGTTAAAACATTTGGAAACGCGTGTATTTTGCAATTCAGAATACATTTTTCTAAGAGAAAATAAATTACTTATAATAACAGAATTGAACTTTTAAATCGATTTGCTTAAACACCAACACAAAGGAAAGAAAATCAAGTCATATATATTTTTTTAAATCAATAAAGATAATTTAAAAGGGTTAACGGGAGAGTTTAATCTTATATTTTTACTCTCCTCTTTAATCCAATTCTGATTTTTTTACACTAATTTAAGGGGTCAGGTACCTTTGAAAGTTTCCAAAAATACCTTTTTTGTTGTATAGCTTATAATAAAATTATACTCTTAACGAATATTTTAAAAGAAACCTCATGAAAAACTTCGCTTTAGAAGGGAAGTTATGATGAAAACAGTTTGATATTCCTTTATGTAATCAATGGGCAATCAGATCTTAAAAGTCACTGCGCGCATGATTTTTATGATACGGCTGGATAGAATTTCGTGAAATTTTAAATGAAGATATAAACCTTATATATGCACAAAATGACCTACTATTATGTTCATGAAATAAAATTTTTTATAAATTATGACTATTTTTATACAAAATTAATTTCAAAATTTTGGTATTTTTTGTTTTACATTTTCTTTCTCAAAAAGTTATGATTATATAAGTTCCAGTGTGTTTCATTTTAAAGAAATATTACATCTCTACTCAATAAAAATTTTTCAGTTCTCTGTGACAAATCATTTCTGAGAAATCGTGCGCGCAAGATATGTAAAGTGAATTCGTTCAATAAAAAACATTGGATTTCAAATGAAATTTAAAAAACGTTGTGTGCAACTAGACTGTTTTTTAGAAAACTAACTATTACCATGTAACGTTCTCAATGAGTGTTTAAAATTTCATATAAAAAAGTTAATTAGAGGCGACGTTATAGCAATCCATATAACGGTCCTATATTCTTACAATGTCGCATTTTCAAAGGTACCTGACCCCTTAAAAGGATTATGGAGTTGACCTTCCAGGCATTTTCTACCGTTAAATATCGATTTCTTTTATACTGGAAATGATCTTAATCCTTTTGTCGTCTGTGAATGCCTTTTACTGTAATTTAATTTTTTTTTTTTTTTTTTTTTTTTTTTTTTTTTTTTTTTTTACCCTCTTGCTCCGCAAATAATAATAACAAGAAAGAAAATTATGCATAGCTGAGAGTAATTTTCAAATGCAATTTTTCAAATAAAGCTGAAGTGTCTCTTTCACTTTTAAATTTGTGTTGGATAGTCGCAAATATCTGTAATACGCTTAATACATATTTTAGGCGAATACAAATATACCATGCTTTGGGCAAAACTAGAAATATATAGAAATTTACAACTATATCTCTTATTTGATTTGATTAAAATCCATATGAAAGGGAATATTTCGCCTGAAAGTTTATTGATTTTCATGAGAGTATTTGAAAGGCTTTGTTCCTTTATATAGCTTGTTCATCTAAAATTTGGGAAATGGTGATATAATATGGCATCCTCATTCAGTGATATTTATTATAAATTCATTTCTCACAAGCTGAGCCTCCCAAAGTTGTTTGGGTCCGTAATAATATTCTTAAATTAACCTGAAAATCTCATAAAAATACCCAATCTCGAACTGGGTCTCCGCTGCCTACAATACCGTTTAGCAGGCGTGCTGTACACGCATTGCAAAGTCTTGCAAGAAAAATCAAACAATCTTGAATCTTTTAGTTTCACGTTCCATCACCAGTAGGCGTACTTTATTCTTAACAAAATTGTTTCTGAACGAAACTTCGTAAAACAACCTACCCGTGGATACAATAGTCAAGGGATTAGCGGACTTAAGCAAGATATTTGGTGAAATTACTTTTCTAAGGTAGGAGTAAGTACAGTTTTAAAATTTTATGTTAAATAAATATTACTCATCCCGGGGCTCTGAAAAATCCACATCTAAAACTGTAGAAAACGGTAAATATTTGATCGCACTCTCCCTAAAAATATTATTTACCTCCCCCCTCCTTCTAAAATATAGCTTGAGGCCACCTACTCTTTAAAATCTATATTATGTGTTACAAACTATCTGATAATTTTATTAAATAAGTTATATTTCTCCCAGGGCTTCGTCAAATGTTCGCATCTAAAACGGTAAGAAATAATATGATTTTAAAATTTTAACCCTCCCCCCAACCTGAAAAAACCCGCAACCTGAAATTTGATGCTCTCTACTCTTTGAAATCTTTTTTATGTGTTATAATCCATCTGAAATTTCTATCGTTTTGCGAGTTTCCTATTTTAACGAATCATGTTTCAGCATTGCTGTTTCTTTTCTAAAAATCGAAATTTTTATTAAAAAAAACCCTTCCGGATGCATTTTTATAAAATTTGGGTATTATTAAACACAATTTAAAGATGCATAGTTTTAAAATCTCTAAATGGTGTATTTTTTAAATTTCACTGCGTACGAAAGAATCCTAACATAAAAATCATTTGTGGTTTCGAAAAACTTGATTTTAAAGAGAGCTATTCATACAAGTAATGAATTAATAATTAATATCTTAGATTGTAACTGAGCGGCTGTGAAAAAAAATTACACATTTATAACAAGTAAAAAATTTTTCATCTGGATGTATAGAAATTAAAATTATAAATTTAATATTTGAAAATGTTTACAGGTTGTTTATAAATGCTATTTACCCGCTCGCACCCAGTTGCTTGCGTTGTAAAACTCCAGCTCTCACTGCGAAAGATTTCTCAAAAATCTGTTTTTTTAAACGGAAATAAAATGAGATGTTATAAATGGATTTCTCAACTATTTATAGGAGTATGAAAATATTTTTTAGAATTTTTTTAAGCACAATTTTTCTGCATCTAGCTGTTTAGTTTTGAAATTTTGGAGATTTTAATGAATTTCTCAACTAATTATTAGAATATTAAAACTCTGATTCTCAGTTACATTAGGAAAAGCCTTGAACAATCTTCACAAAAACTTTGAGCCTCGTACGTGTCGTAGTTTTTGCTAACCACCACAGACAGACAGACAAACACACACATATATATATATACTTATTTATTTACAGAGAGATTGCAGCTTTATGGATCGAATGAAAAAAAAACAGTCGACAAAATTTTAATTTTATTCATTCTTATGTATAGATATTTCTGCGAATAAATCAGTGTTCTTCGCAGCGTAGTAAATTAAAATACACTACATAAAAAAAATGCTATTTCATTTTGTCTTGTCTAATACCTATCAATTTAAAAGATTATAATTTTTCGATTTTTATATCTATTGTTCCAGCATCCATCGTTTTCCCGCATTGATCGTTTTATTTCTACGGTCCCCGCACAAATTATATTTAAATAATGTTATTGAAACCCGCAAGCATCGTTCTTGAAAAAGTCGTTTCCCGCATTCATCGTTGTAAAAAAATTTTCATCATAGAAATGAAAATGAAAGGGATACGAATGACATGCAAACTGGAATTACTACTTCTATCCTAAAATAACTCATTTGTGCTGTTTATGTTGTTAATAGCGTCAATAATATAGATGAAGAGTGGTTGTATATAGCAGAAGATGCGATTATGTTTCCATTGATCATGATGTTGCCACATGTCGTGTCTTAACATAGGAGAAAAGTGTGATAATGCAAAAAATTAAAATAATGACAAAGAAGCAGGGGATAATGTTCATGCAATTAAGCTGAGCCACCAGTGCCAACTCTGTCTTATGCAATTAAGGCATTTGAAACTGTATGAATTTTTACATATTTATATGAAATTACAGAAAATGAACAGAGAAATGTTGTATATCTTGAAAATTTATTTTTTGATTTAAAAAAATGAACGAAAAACCAAACGAAAATATTGATATTCAAAAATAAATATCAATTTTCTAAGACTTCGATTTATTTCTTTTACAGTTTAGTAAGCAACAAATTCGTATTTATTACTACACGGCATACATTGCATGCATTATTAATGTATAAACATTGTTTTTTCATATTTTGAAAATAATTCGCATTCATTGTTTTCCTGCATTTATCGTTTTTTTTTTTTTTTTTTTTTTTTTCTCGCACCACTTGAAAAACGATGGATCGAGGTTCTACTGTACATATTATTGAATTGAATGTAAATAATGTAAAATAACTGTACGTAATTTTAAAATACATGCAAGTTACTGTAAAATAAATATAAATAATTTACAAAAATCCAAAGATATCGAATCTAAAAGAAATACGTATATGTAACATAAGCTTTTTTTTTTTTTTTTTTTACTATTCTTCATATCCGTAGCGTTTCAGTGAAGCTCTCTTTTTAAATAAATAAATGTGTATTAATGAGCCTAGAAACATGTTCTTATTTATATTTATCATACGTATAAATAATCAGCTATTGTAGTCCGAAAATAACTAATCCTAATTTTGTCTGTGAAAAAAAAATGGCCTACACGGGATTTGAATCCACCGACAGCAGAATAGTGAGAAAAGTAAATGTCTGGCGTCTAGCTAACTGTAAAGTTCAGCCCTCGCAAAGAAGTTCAATTTGTTTAAATATATATTTTGGGTTAATAATGGATGAACTTTGGGGGTCATTTTTTAAGTCTCCCCTGAATATTGCACTTTATCCTTGAGATATGTTTGTATGCTAACTATACTCTATCAGTACCCAAAGGTTCGCTGAATTCGGTTACACAAGCCTCGGGTCCTCTCCTTGTTAGATAAATAAGGCATTGGAGACATCTGGTTATTTATAATCAATATTTATTTTGAAAATGTAGTGCAATAATCGCATTAGCACTTAAGCCCTCGATAAAGATCTGCAATTATAAAATGCCTAGTTGAATATAGAGAAATTGATAAATAGGTTGCAGACAAAATACTTGCTAAAAAGTCAAACCGCTTTTGGTAGCTTAATACGGATCAAGTAACATTTTCTTTTTTAAATGATACTTTTAAAAGAAACGTCAAAATAAGCATGGGTGTAAAATGAATGCCACTTAACCCCTTAGAGACGAGTGAAACGTATACCGCCGCAAAAAGGCTTCCCTACCAGTAAATTTTACTGCAAAAATTGCCTTCCTTAATCGGAATATTTTTTTCTCGATTTAGAAAGGCACAAATTTCTCTTTTTAAAAACCGGTGAGAAAACATTATTAAAAATTTCGTAAAAAGCTCCCGGGTTATAAGGGGGTTAAAGAAGAATATGATGATGATGATGATAATAATAATAATAATATAAGAAAAACAATAGATATCAACGATGTCGATTATTTAAAAATAAAGTAGTTAATGTTTTTATTTTGTCTCAAACTGTATTTTTTTAAAAAGATTTTATATTAATGTGACCCAATTTCTGGTGTAAAAAAATATATGTATATATATATATATTTATATATATTTGAATTAAAAAAATTGAGAAGTAAATGGTTTTTGAAGATGTCAATGACACAGTTTAAAAGGAAATAAAATGAATTCAAAATTTCAATTCCTGTTAAAAAATACGGGAAAAACAGTTTCTGTTTTAAAAATTGTATCTGTAGACTTTTCAAAACTCTTAAAAAACCATCTAATCTAAGTCATTACCATCTTACTGTGACAATTGTAAGGGATAATATATTTTTTGTTTATGATGCTCTCGTTCCTATAAGAGAGCTTTATAAAATGCATTTGAACATCATTTATTCTAATTTTTATACTTCCTCTGCCCTTTTTTCGTTTTAATACTTTCAGTTTAAATTGGATTTCATGGATTTTTTTTTAATTATTTACTTAGAATTTTTTAATTAAACTTTTATTATATATATACAAAAGGGGTGGGATATGAAATGTAATGTTATAATTTTTACTCGCCTTTTATATAAAAAGTCAGTTTTTAGGATTCATACCGAGTCTGATACTGAAAAATTTTCTTATATATAAATGTATAATTTTTTATAGAAGAAAAAAAAATGTGTGTGACTCTTCAAAGCAAAAACACTTTTTTTATAGTCAGATTATAAAGTATGCTAGGCAGGGTTATATATACATAAAAAAAGATATCAATTTATTGAAAGTTTATTAACCACATAACATAAGTAAAAGCATCTATTTATAAAAGTTTTGATATTACATTTTGACAAGTGTAATTTAAAAATTAAATTTGATTATTTAGATTTTCGAGGAAGTCAAAATATTTTATGCACTATAAGAATTACTGAAATTTCATTTTTTATCAATATCTACATGGGGGTGTTGCGTTTAAAATGACTAATTAGCCATCCTAGTCATGTAGACCCACTTTTAAAACCTTAAAATTAAATGTAATTTTGTAAAGGATCATTAGTTTACAAAATTCAAAGCTTTCTATTTGTACTCAAACAAAATATTCAAATTTTGCAAGAAAAAACATAAATTTATCAAATGAAGCCAAATCTTAGCATGTTCATTAACCTTTCGCTTACGGGGAGGGGGGGGGGGACATAATACCAAGTAAAAGAATGTTGAAAAATACGGGATTAGGGTTTCTGTCATCCCGAAGATTTCCACATCTCAAATATGGAATGCATGGAAATCATGAAGACCGCTTCGCTCATTAAAGATCCGCCTGCGGATCGGAAAGGGAAATTTCTACCGGGAAGTTAAATATTCTAGGGAAACATGGATGATTACTTAGTAAAAAAAAAAAAAAATTGTTTAAGCAGAATATGTAAAGTTTTTCATACTTTAATTACGCAGATTAGTGGAAAATAATTCTTGTTCGAGAGACATGATAGTGACACTTTTGACATGATAGCTAAAGGATTTTTTTTCGCAAATTGCTTTTGCGATTTAGTATCGCTAATTTAACTGTTGTCCTTAGAATGTTAGAAGTAGCGTTATTATTTTTTCTTTCATAATAACATATTAGATATTTTCAATTATGTTTATAATTTTACATATTGAAAAATTAAAATGGTGATACTTATTACTATTTTTTAAAAAGGCAATGAATTTCATTGTGTAATAGCGTAATTAATAAAACAAAAAATAGTTTTTTTATTCGTACAAATATATATATATATATATATATATATATATACATTAAATTATATTAAATTCTGAGAGCTACTTTCAAGATCAAAGGAGCTACTTTCGAACGCAGAATCCGTTTCTCTTTTTTTTTTTTCTTTTCTTTTTCTTTTTTTTTTTTCTTTTGAAAACATATGAAATTAGCAGACGTTCTTATTCAAAAATTATTGAGCGGAGGGGATTTTAGTGGTAAGTAAAAAATTCTAATTCAGCGACCAAATAAATAAATTAATTAAATTTTATAGGCAAAGTTCGGAGGCAGACGGGAGAACGAACGTAAACAATGCCTGTGATTAAGCGCAATTGCCTAACTTAGTGGATGCAGTGCCGCGGCGCATGTTGAGAGGTGCATTTTACCAAAATTTGAAGGGGTTTCCAAGTAAAATTTGGCATATTGTTATGCTTTTTACATTTTGGTTGTTGTTGTTTATAATAGCTCCATGTCTTATAGCAAAAATCATTAATATTTTTTTCAAAATTTGGAAAAAATTCCTTCACACCGATTAATAAAATGTTATTCTTTGAGAGGTTTTTTTTTTTTTTTTTAACGAACAAAACAAACATTCGGAAAGTAAGCTGCACAATTATTCATTAAATTACATTTTTGTAAAGCGAAACTGATGTATCGTTTGTAAAGTAAATAAAGTTTACATATTTTTCTCACAAAGAAATATTTATAAACACAAATCTAGCTGGAAAAATATACTATTTGATACAGAGAAACATTTGCTCGAGAGGCTCGCGGCTCCTTAAAAAGAGTTAATTTTTGCGGCGAATCGGGCAGCAACCCAATATCCAGATTGCACCGGTTCTGATGCCATATAGAGTTAGCTGGATTCTGGTTTAGTAGTTCTGAGATTAAGACCCAACTTTTTCATAATTTCATGAATTAACGATTTTTAAATACATTGAACGTCATTGTAGCTTTAATTATTCGACAATGCTGCACATTTGAATGAAAAGTACTTATTAAAATAAGTAAATAATAAATGAACCAAGTTACTTGAGAGTGGCTTGCTTTATTAATTTCTTCCAATCAAAATATTCTGTTTTTAGTAGTTCAATAAAGTAATTATTGACCAATCGACACACACAGTTTCCATCCTGAGACCTTTTAATAAGATTAATTTAAATACATTTGGATACTATTAGATAAATGTTCCTTTTCTGGTAGTAATTTTAGGCAAAAGGCACAACAACTGTATTTACTATTAGCAGAAATAGATGAGCTCATATCCATAAGACTTTTCTAGAAAAATCTATTTCAAATAAGCCTGCTTAATAGAAAAAAAATCGACATTGTTAAAAAGTGTTTATCCATTCGGTTTGTCTGTAAGTCCCGTAAATATACTCGGATTTCGATGTAATTGATAAAAACTATTTAAAGTCACCAACGCATGTTTGGTATTGTACATGAAGTATGTAGAACTAATAGTTCATTTACAGGGCCGTTGAAACAATTCTATTGCATTCTGGTATATGACGAAAAATCATTTGCAGAGTATTTTAATATTACGCTATTTCAAATGTTTTGAAACTGATATAAAGCACTGGATTTCATTACGGTTATGTTAAAATATGATATTTTAGACTTTTTTTTTTTTTTTTTTTTGTTAAATTACATTTGCATTTGCAGGAATTGGATAGATGATTGATATTACAACGAAAGAATATTGAATTGTGTCGGTAAGAAATGCTCATAAATGAGAAATTTGCAGAGCTTTGACACTATAAACCAAACTTCTGATGTCCAGTTACTGATCTAGGCACTTTTTTATTCCCTTGAGGAGTCTCTAAATTCTTTATTCCAACTCTAGCCTTTTCATCAACCTCTAGCATTTAACCCTTTGCACTCGAGAGGGTATTCTCACTGACTCCCGTGTAAATGGGCACTCCTTATACTCTGGACACAAGCATTATAAATTAATTTTCTTCTCCTTATCTAATGGCCGAATGATCTGTGATAGAAGATAGCAAACTAAAATGTAAGATATTAGTGTTGTCCAAAAGATTTGACATCTCGATTTACAAGGAACACACGAAAACACTAGTGGTATGATAACTTTTCAAACTTTACACTTTTTTTATGAAACTTTGTAACAGCAAATATGTGCCTAAGAGCAATATTTAAGTAGCTAGTCTATTGTTTTGCTAATTTTGACTCACCCCCCTTCTCTCTCTCTCTCTCTCTCTCTCTCTCTATCTCTCTCTTTATATATATATATAGATTCTAATGCAACCTATTTATTAATAAATCTATATTGCTATATTGAGTACATTAATTTCAATTATTTGGGAATAATAATTAAAAGAAATTGAAAGAACAACGCTTACTTTAAGTGTTCTTCAATATTGAGGGTTATAAAAAAAAGCAAAAAGAACAAAATTTTAAGATGCCTGATATATCGACCGCTAAAACAAAAGAACCGTATCTAAGATTTTAATTACTTACTTCTTATAAAAAAGCCTTTGAAGGGGGTAAATAATTGAGCTATTAGGTATTACTCCAAATCTAATTATCTACTATTAATTAGCGAACATCATCGATTTCCTTTGACAAAAACAACATGCGTCATTATAACGATAGGAATTGTTATTTAAAATTAATTAGAACCGTATCTCTTATAAAAAATTTATAATACAATAATTTTATTTTATGTATTTTCAAAATAAAGCTAGAGTTTGAAATTTATAAATTATGCTGTTTAATATTTTTTATCGGTAAGTTTTGAAGTTATTTAAATTATTTCATATGAGACATAATAGGCAGTTAAATTTATTATACTATTGCGTAAATAAATTAGATATATTTGCCTCATAAATGTTATTATTTTTCATAAATTTTGGAAAACTTGTTAGTATTTCAAAATGATACAAATCTCACATTCATCTAAAATGTACAATCCAGCCCTCGCAAAGAAGTTCAATTTGTTTAAATATATATTTTGCGTCAATAATGGATGAACTTTGGGGGTCATTTTTTAAGTCCCCCCCCCCCTGAATATTGCACTTTATCCTTGAGATATGTTTATATACTAACTATACTCTATCAATACCCAAAGGCTCGTTGAATTCGGTTACACAAGCCTCGGGTCCTCTCCTAGTTAGAAAAATAAGGCATTGGAGACATCTGTTTATTTATAATCAATATTTATTTTGAAAATGTAGTGCAATAATCGCATTAGCCCTTTAGCCCTCGTTAAAGATCTGCAATTATTAAAATGAATTGTTGAATATAGAGAAATTGATAAATAGGTTGCAGACAAAACACTTGCTAAAAAGTCAAACCGCTTTTGGTAGCTTAATACGGATCAAGTAGCATTTTCTTTTTTAAATGATACTTTTAAAAGAAACGCCAAAACAAGCATGGGTGTAAAATAAATGCCACTTAACCCCTTAGAGACGAGTGAAACGTATAGCGCCGCAAAAAGGCTTCCCTACCAGTAAAATTTTACTGCAAAATTTGCCTTCCTTAATCGGAATATTTTTTTTTTTTTCTCGATTTAGAAAGGCACAAATTTTTCTTTTTAAAAACCGGTGAGAAAACATTATTAAAAATTTCGTAAAGAGCTCCCGGATTATGAGGGGGTTAAAGAAGAATATGATGATGATGATAATAATAATAATAATATAAGAAAAACAATAGATATCAACTATGTTGATTATTTAAAAATAAGATAGTTAATGTTTTTATTTTGTCTCAAACTGTAATTTTTTTAAAACGATTTTATATTAATATGACCCAATTTCTGGTGTAAAAAAATATATGTATATATATACATTTATATATAAGGTATTTGTACCCTAAATGGAAAGGGCTCTCAATATGGACACCCCTAATATTTTTAAAGGTAATAATTTTGATCGAGAGATGGCTAAACATTTTCGCGAAGAAAAGTAGTTGAAAAGATAATTAAGTCTGGAAAGTGTAAAAAAGTGCCGGATTTTCGAGGTTTAACTGTAGTAGGATAATAAGTAGAAAAAATGATGAATTTGTTGACATAAACATATCTTACAAACTCTGCTTATACACATACATTATAGGATGCCTAAAAAAGAAGACTCAAAATTCTTAATAATTAATTATTTTAACTTCCCATCAGAGACCGATTTATAAATTTGGAGCCCTAGGCACAGATGCTTACGGATCCTCCCTTGCACCGATACTTACAGGGGGACTGACTAAAAAATGATAAAAGATAGTTACTAAAATAACCATTATTGACTTTAATATATCCATTACAATGTAAATATGATAATCAATAACTTACTTTGAAATAATTACTTCCCAATTATGAAATTTAAGTGAATAGAAGTTTTATAGTAAAATGTGTAGTGCTAATTATCTTTTCCAAAGCAAGTGTATATATCTGGAATGTAAAGTATGCAACAACTAATAATAATTTTTTTTAAACACCAAGCTACAATTATTTAAAATATTGGGAACTCTACCGCCTGCAATATATGTTCCCCAACACACAAATAATCTGACTATAAAAGGAAAAGAATTTAACATTTTAACAAGAATTAAAAATACAATATATTTTTAAAGTGATAAAGATAAAAAAAAAATATTCATTATAATAAAATAATAAATGGATGTTTTAGACAAAATATACAATGTTATAAAAATAGAATATCAACATAATAGAATCTAAAATTTCATTGAATATTAAAGCTACATCGGATTTTGGGCAATAATTAAAAAACATCCAGCAAAATATGGAGCCCCTTGAAAATCGGGGGCCCTGAGCCCGTGCCCCGAATGCCCTGCCATAAATCTGTCACTGCTTCCCATACTACGATGAAATGTTAGTAAAGAATTTCTTTTCGAAACAATAGAATTTTAAGTTGTGATAAAATTTTAATCATTCATTTTCTAATGATATAATTAGTTTTTTCTATGTGTAGAAGGAGTACTGGAAACAAAGAGGGCAAACGGGGAGCCACACTAGACACTACTGGTTAAACGTATAAAAAGTTATAAATGTTAGTCACTTTGTCTAATTTTAATCATTTGGCACTTTTTAACGAATATCCTCTTTGCTTTCATAGGGGTTCCCTCTAAAAAGGGTCGCCCGGGGCAGCTGCTCCGCATACCTTTTTATAAGTTGGGCAAGTTGAGTTAAAAAGTGTAATTGCATCTTAATAATACAGATTTACAAAAAAAAAGTACCTTATCAAGAATAAAACTGACTTCTAAAAAACTCAATCTCTATTGGAAACAAAAGAAAAAAAAAGAAAAAAATTATTAATTCGACGTTAAGAATATTATAAAATCTCAGTTACAGTTGGCAAAGAAATTAAATTTAAACAAAGCATAATTGTTCCATAATATGTCAAACAATTCAAAACGTCAAATTACTTATATATTTGTATATGAATTACAAAATAGAAAATAATTATACCAGCAAGATATATATTTTTTAATCAAATACTTGATAATAAAATCCCACTTTGAATAATAATTAATCGGTTACACGCCGAATTAACATCGCAATATATTTATTATTATAATTTTATTTTTCCTGTATTACAGATTCAAATGTTTTAATTTATGCATATAAATTTAGAAAATAACAAAAAAATATTTCTGCAGTTTTTTTTTTTTTTTTTTTTTTTCTGTTTTCATTTCACTGTTCACAGTTTGGAACTTGATTATTGATTGACAACCTATGCAAATATAACAAATTATTTACCGCTATATTCTATTGTATATTGTTCTTGAGTATTTTCTCGAATTTCAAAAACATTTTAATTTCTAACGGCAAAATGTAAATAATTAAAAAAAAAACGACAAAAACAATAATATATTTTTTTACAAAATCGAATTTACATTCTCCTTATACCTGTGATAAATGCTTAAACACAAATATTTTTTTTTTCAAAAGTTGAAATCAACCTCATATTTTATAGGAAAAAATAAGGACATCATTATTATGTTGGAAAATATATGCTCTGTATTATAAATAATGCAATGTTCCCATTTGGGAACACTGGCGTTTAAACGGTTAAAAGAAAATAACTATAAAAAATAAGACAAAATTTCAAAACATAATTTGTATAGTTTTTTTGAGGGGGGGGGGGCAAATTATTTATCATAATATCGAAATCAATATTATAAAAGTACACACTTTTAGGCCTAAAAGATAAACAGATAAAAACAAACTGCACATGAAATTCTTGCTAAATTTAGAAATTATGATATGATGAGATATGTGAAATATGATAAATGACAATTTGATTTCATGTTAGTGATATTTACAAAAAACACAACTATCAACAATGAAATAAATACGATATATTATAATAAGCTCTTTATCAAAATAGTTTAATTCTAATAAGAAAAATTGCATTTTTATCTGCTAAAACATTTAAAATATAATACCAGTTTTCAATCCAAAAATAATCAAAACAAGAAAGAAAAAAATAACGCGTCAAGCATGGATTATGAAGCATTTTAAAGCACATTCAGAATAATGTAATAAAACTGCACCCCTTGAAAAATTATTTGTACAGTAATTAAACACCTTCTTTTTATTTTCCGATAAATTAAGTACAGTTATAAGCGATTGTTGCCCCATGACGGCAACGTTTCTTAAGCAAGAAATGTTTCCAGTATCCTGCGTAAAAAAGGGCTGATTTACGTAAGATATCTGCCAAAGTTAGTTGCATAAAATGACAAGGGTTTAATGAAACAAGTTTTAAAGAATACTTTTTTCAAAATAATCTGCAATCATGATCTTAAATTAAAAAAAAAAATAACATAATATTTACCTGAAGTATGAAATATTTTCCCTGATATTATAATTAAAACTAATCAAGCTATCCCAAATCTAAGAATTACACGATCGAATGACGAAGTACATTTTGAAAAGCACTTTTAGATTCGTTGGCACTTCCTTTTCTACCCTTAGTGAAATAGCTGATTTCAGCACAAGACAAGACGTGTTTAAAATTTAAAAAGAAAAAAAGTATGAGGTTGTTTTATTTGCTATAATGTTATTTCTCAGTGTCGATTTCATCTATGTTTTATAGCAAAGATTATGAACTTCGTTTATTACTTGGCTATAATTATATAAAACAGAGCATATTTTAAGAAATTTTCACTGGGCGACAACAGGTTTGGTCTTTTATCCCAAACAGAACTTGATAACTTCCCTCTTATCCGGTGGTATCAGAAAATTATAAGAATATAGAATGACTGATAAACTTCTGTACCTTATTAGTTATGTATATTGTACTTTTGTTGCTAGTTAATAAACTACATAACTTTCACTGAATCATGCAAATATGTAATCCTGGCAATTTATAAGAAGGTAACATTTTAAAAAAAGCTGCATTTTCAGTTCAGACAAATTGTTAATCGTTATGTCAGTAATGGACCAAATATAAGATCTAATCTACCGAATTCTCATGCCTAATTAAAACATTAAGTGACAAATTATCATCTAAATTCATGTTAAAATTTTAATATTTATTAGTTGTACATTTGATTGTTGTTCATAACTATAATAATTCAGACTAATTGCCGAAACGTCAGTGAAGGCTTACTTTGGAGACACGAAATTTTTTTGTTTCTGTCTGTCTGTCAGTCTATCTGTTCCGCGATAACTGACATAAAAAGCATTCGATTTACTTGAAATTAAGTGGGTATGTTAGTGAGGCACTGGGATTAAGTTGTATAGTTTTTTGTTAGATTTGATTCATTCGTTCAGAAAATATAGAATATTTTATTTTCCGCAATAATGCTTTTTTATGGCAAATCCAATGATTTTCAATTTATTTTTTTTTTCTTGAGAGAAAATGACACATTTGATTAATGGAATTCAATGATAAATGGATACTGAAATTTACCGGTTAATTTATTCGTATTGTTTCGAAATTTTGTCTACGCATTTGTCAGATTTTTTAAATTATTACTGTAAAATTTGGATATTTTTTATAAATGTGTTCCAACAATATAATAACATTCCAATAATATAGACTAATTTGTTTTAGAGATTTACTTATTTCAAATGTATTCATTTCATCTTCTTTATTTTCTCATATTGGTTGCTAAGCAACCATTCATCCTAATTTTTATCCATAATTTGAAAGCGTGTACGAAAATTTAAATGAAGTCAATATCAAAACTGATGAATTAATTAATGTCTTTGTATCTTTGCGTATAAATATTACATAGCCCAGAAAAGAACATAGATTATGTTTTATTAATTTTATTCAAATATTTTCCTTAATAATTCAAATTTTCATTCTTTTTCATACACAATCAATAGAGACTTTTTAGATACAATTTAACCAATTTCCTTTATCGTTGCCAAAAAATTTAAAATCTGGAATAATTATTTTTCAACGGCAATAAGTTTCAATTGAGCAATTTCCATTCGAGAAATTAAACTAAGAAAAAATAAATAAATATGACGTCAGAATTAAAATAAAAAAGATATAGTAGGGTAACATCCCCAGTAATTGGCACATTAAGAATTTGTCGTTAAACTTACTTAAATTTTCATTACAAAGAAATAAGATATTTACTTGGAAATATTTTTAAATCAAAGAATGCATATCTGTGCATCTATTTTGCTCACTATTTTTTTTTTTTTATAAAAATATATTTATAAAAAGTTGCTGAAATCACCAGTAATTGGCACCTAGAGCACCAATGTATGACACCTTGTAATCCAGTAATTGGCATATGTTTATATTAAAAAAAAACTTTACATTTTTCATTGGGTTTAATCGCTTTAAATTAATTTACTGTAGATGAAGATGCCATATTTCAGGTTTTTGAGAGTAAGAAATCACCGTATTAGTCTGAAATGTGAACACTTTAAAACAATACAATATACTTACATTAATATCCAGTAATTGTCATGCTGTCCCCGTAATTGTCATATGAAGCTTTAATGGATTCCAATTACTGATAAAATTTATATTTTCAAATAAAAACAAATGATAAACAAAATTAGTCTATAATTTTAAAAGTACCTCCAAAATAAATGTTTTAATCTCAAATTCCTTGTAATTGGAATAGGTGCCAATTACTTGGAACTAGCAAAATTGAAGCACCATTAATTGGCAACTACCATTAATTCAGAAATCCAAATATTTGTGTCGAAAATACTTTTACACAATTAAAGTAACCCTTTTTAACTAAACAAAACTGTTGTCAATTAAAATTTAAAATATATTATAAATCAGATAATAATGAATTGAAAAGCACGCCTTCCTTAAGCTAAAGAAGAAGAATTTGCAACAAAATGGCTAATTTAATACATGCCATACTTGTTTTTCTTTCATAGGCTCTATTGTCATCTTGTAAAATAAATCAAAGTTATAATCTTTAACGTAAATGACCATATAACTGATATATGGTCTTAAATTTTTAAAAGACTGGATATAAATCTTTTTTTAGGACATGTTTGTAAAATGTGCCAATCACTAGTGCATGCCAATTACTGGGGGTGTTACCCTACTTTTTGTTAAACATTAAACACGGATATTTGTTTCGTTAATAAGAACTTTTCTGACAAAAATGGAGACATAATTAGAAGTAAAAGAAAAAAAAGAGAATTATATTTTTAACAAATAATTCACTTGGTAAAATATGACGTCATAATTGAAATAAAACAGGTATTTTATAGTAGTTGTTAAAACTACAAGAAACATGGATATCAATAACTCATGAATAATGACGTCATTGCCGAAATTTCAGTGTAGGCTTACTTTGGTGACTCGAAATTTATTGTTTACTAGCGAGCTACGCCCGCTAGCTGGGCCAGTTTTTCCAAACGAACCTCGATATTAAGCAATATATACATAATAAACAAAAAAATTCATTTAATAAGCAAGTCTTGGTGTTCGAATCCTCAAGCACAAAAAAGTAAATTAAAGAGCTATGGTTGTTATGCGTCCATTATCCCGTTAAAAATATGTGATTTCGCACAGTGGGCTCTACGCGCCCACCGTGCGAAGCCAGCCCACCGGCGCTACGCTCCATAGTCGCCATCGTCCCATTAAAAATATTTGGTTTGTACGGTTGGCTCTGCGCGCCCATAAGACATTTTCTCGTATTTTTTGGTTCATCAGAAGCAGACTTTTACGCAGATTCTGAATATGTAATCAGTTTTTTTCTACTTTAAAAACTGTCTGCATGATGGTAGAAAAAACGCGCAAAAAAGGGAGAAAAAGAGGTTTTCGACTGCTTCTTCTTTTAGCCAAAGGGGAAAAGTTCTTGTTCTTCACCGCAAGGTGGCGCAGCGTTCTGCCTCAGAGCTCCGTTTGAGCGCCGTTTGGGATATTAGACGTTTTCCGTTCCAATTCCCGACCTGTTTTTAATTCATAACTTTTTTAATTTTGGTCCCACGGTCCCAAAAATGCCCGAAATGACTTCCCCGGAATATTTCCAATCGAAAGACACCTCTCGCGACTTCCAATTCGCCCGCGTTGCGAACTGTAATCGGCTTCAAGCAGACAGACAGACAGAGGCGCACGGATTTTATTAGTATAGACTAGCGAGCTACGCCCGCTAGCTGGGCCACTTTTTCCAAACGAACCTCGGTATTAAGCAGTATATAATAAGCAAAAAAAATCATTAAATAAGCAAGTCTTGGTGTTCGAATCCTCAAGCACAAAAAAAAGTAAATTAAAGAGCCATGGTCCCGTTAAAAATATGTGATTTCGCACTGTGGGCCACGTGCACTTGAAAAAAGAAGATTGTGGATCGGAACTATGGTCGCTTCGCGCCCATAGTCCCGTTAAAAATATTTGGTTTGCACGGTGGGCACTACGCGCCCTTAAGACATTTTTCCGTATTTTTTAGTTCATCAGAAGCAGATTTTTACGCAGATTCTGAATATGTAATCAGTTTTTTTCTACTTTAAAAACTGTCTGCATGATGGTTTAAGAAAAAACGCGCAAAAAAAACGCAATTAGCGCCGGTAGAAAAAGCGGTTTTCGGCTGTTTCTTCTTTTAGCCAAAGGGGAAAAGTTCAGGTTCTTCACCGCAAGATGGCGCAGTGTTCTGCCTCAGAGCTCCGTTTGAGCGCCGTTTGGGATTTGAGACATTTTTCGTTCCGATTCCCAAGGGGTTTTTAATTCATAACTTTTTTAATTTTGGTCCCACGGTCTCGAAAATGCCCGAAATGACTTCCCCGGAATATTTCCAATCGAAAGACACCTCTCGCGACTTCCAATTCGCCCGCGTTGCGAACTGTAATCGGCTTCAAGCAGACAGACAGACAGAGGCGCACGGATTTTATTAGTATAGACTAGCGAGCTACGCCCGCTAGCTGGGCCACTTTTTCCAAACGAACCTCGGTATTAAGCAGTATATAATAAGCAAAAAAAATCATTAAATAAGCAAGTCTTGGTGTTCGAATCCTCAAGCACAAAAAAAAGTAAATTAAAGAGCCATGGTCCCGTTAAAAATATGTGATTTCGCACTGTGGGCCACGTGCACTTGAAAAAAAAAGATTGTGGATCGGAACTATGGTCGCTTCGCGCCCATAGTCCCGTTAAAAATATTTGGTTTGCACGGTGGGCACTACGCGCCCTTAAGACATTTTTCCGTATTTTTTAGTTCATCAGAAGCAGATTTTTACGCAGATTCTGAATATGTAATCAGTTTTTTTCTACTTTAAAAACTGTCTGCATGATGGTTTAAGAAAAAACGCGCAAAAAAAACGCAATTAGCGCCGGTAGAAAAAGCGGTTTTCGGCTGCTTCTTCTTTTAGCCAAAGGGGAAAAGTTCTTGTTCTTCACCGCAAGGTGGCGCAGCGTTCTGCCTCAGAGCTCCGTTTGAGCGCCGTTTGGGATTTGAGACATATTTCGTTCCGATTCCCAAGGGGTTTTTAATTCATAACTTTTTTAATTTTGGTCCCACGGTCTCGAAAATGCCCGAAATGACTTCCCCGGAATATTTCCAATCGAAAGACACCTCTCGCGACTTCCAACTCGCCCGCGTTGCGAACTGTAATCGGCTTCAAGCAGACAGACAGACAGACAGAGGCGCACGGATTTTATTAGTATAGACTAGCGAGCTACGCCCGCTAGCTGGGCCACTTTTTCAAAACGAACCTCGATATTAAGCAGTATATAATAAGCAAAAAAATTCATTTAATAAGCAAGTCTTGGTGTTCGAATCGTCAAGCACAAAAAAAAGTAAATTAAAGAGCTATGGTTGTTATGCGCTCATTATCCCGTTAAAAATATGTGATTTCGCACAGTGGGCGCTACGCGCCATAGTCGCCATCGTCCCGTTAAAAATATTTGGTTTTGCACGGTTGGCGCTGCGCGCCCATAATACATTTTCTCGTATTTTTGGTTCATCAGAAGCAGACTTTTACGCAGATTCTGAATATGTAATCAGTTTTTTTCTACTTTAAAAACTGTCTGCATGATGGTTTAAGAAAAAACGCGCAACAAAAAGTTTGGGTATTAAAAACTGCAAAAGACTGCTATAAAAAGAAAATAAGTAATTTCATTAATATCACAAACAACATAACTAATAAGTAATTTTGGCAGCTCGTTTTCCGTTTGTATTAACAGAAATTTGTATTAATCGCGTAAATCTTAGGTTACACAATATTCGTGTATGCTACCAAAAAGAAAAAGTATGAAAATGAGCTACAACGATTAATACTCACATACAGAATAAATATATGAATAGCCAGTTACATCTGAGATCCTCAAAATATTAATTAGCAACACTATTACCTCTTAGTGAACATATCTTGCTGTGCTTAAATAGTTGTGCTTATTATATAAATTAAACCGTTTTTAACATTTTTTACCAATCAGTTATTTTTCTCTTATACATTCTTTGACAAAATGACACGGGAGAAAAAGGGGTTTTCGGCTGCTTCTTCTTTTAGCCAAAGGGGAAAAGTTCTGGTCGATCACCGCAAGGTCGCGCAGTGTTCTGCCTGAGAGGTCCGTTTGAGCCCCGTTTGGGAAATGTGACGTTTTTTATTCCGATTCCCGACCGGTTTTTAATTCATAACTTTTTTAATTTTGGTCCCACGGTCTCGAAAATACCCGAAATGACTTTCCCGGAATTTTTCGAATCGAAAGACACCTCTCGCGACTTCCAACTCGCCCGCGTTACGAACTGTAATCGGCTTCAAGCAGACAGACAGACAGACAGAGGCGCACGGATTTTATTAGTATAGATTCCGCCTGTCAGTCTGTTCTTCTGTCTGTCTGTTCCGCGATAACTGCTGCAAAATGCAATCAAACTTTTGTTTTCGGGAAAAAAAAAATGTAAAACTCTACTTACTAATTTTACACTTTAAAAAGTTCCTTATACATCAGATTTAGGTGTTTGTGATTGGCAGGCATGTGAAAGTATGAGGTTAATGAAAAATGCTCGTCCAAACTGTTACTTATACTTATAAATCAAAATGTACAAAGAAATGTAGATATACGATAGCCATTAGCACAATTAATAGAAAGTTGAAAATTTAAATTTAATGAGACTACGGGGGGTTCAGGGGCGCTCCGCCCCCTGAAGAGATCTACCATGTTATGATAAAAAAGCAAAAATAATAGATCATGAAAATTTCAGAATTTCCTAACATAACTAAAATTTTAATTTAACGGATTTGATAGCTGAAAATTTCTTATTCTTATAAATAATTACGTAATTTGAAAATTTTAAATTACAGTTTCCAGAAAGTTGAATTTTGCCCAAAGTGTTTTTAAAAAAAAAGATGTGCAAAGCTGACGTTGAGGCTCCTGATCTGCAGATTTACTTGTTAGGTAAATAGAGACTCGAATAAATTCTGAAAAGTAAATTCAACCTTAATCTTTTTCTCCTTGTCACTTTTTTCCGGTCACTTTTTTTCCGTTTACCGTTTTTTATATATAACTATACAATTAATATTTGAATCTAGGAAAAAAGTGACCGGAAAAAAAAGTTATCGGAAAAAGAGTGACATAAACTACAAAAGCGGAAAAAAGTGACGCGGAAAAAAGTGACAAGGAAAAAAAAGTTACTGGAAAAAAAGTGACAAAGAATTGATTTTGGGGATTTATTATTGATTTTGGGGATTCATTGGTTAAGTATGAAAGGGGAATCGGGAGGGCTCATAGTTTAGGTAAATGGGTTTTTCATGCTGAATTAACTGTTTTGGTTCAATTTTTGGATATACGTTCATCCTGAAAAGACGCTTGCCTGATTAGTTTTGGTAAGGGACGATTACTCCGCCCCCCCCCCACATCCGTCCTCAATTAGATGAATGGGTTTTTATGCAGAATTGTCCAACGTACGTCAAATTTGCATATAGGTTTTTTTTGATAAGGCTTATATATAGTATATAATGCCTGAGGAGATTTAGGAGTTCTAATGGGAGGAGTTCTAATATAGAGGGGAATGGGGGATAACCTTTCTTAAATTAAATTAATAACTTTTTACGCATAATTATCCGATTTGCTTAGAATTTTGAGATAGGTTCATTATGATAAGACGTATCTCTGATTAGTTATGGGGTTCTTCTGCTTATTATAAAGAAGGGCGAGCAATTATCTCCCCCTTAAACTAGATAAATAGGTTTTTATGCAGAATTATTCCATGTATTTCAAATTTTAAATATAGGTTCTTTCTGATAAGGTGGATCTCTGAATAGTTTTAAGGCTTTAATATCTAAGTATAGAAGGGGAATAGAATATAACCCACCTTAAATTAAATTACTTTTTACGCAGAATTATCGGATTTTCTTCAAATTTTGGATTATAGATTCATTATGATAAGGCGTCCCTGATTACATATGGATTTATTTTGCCAATTAAAAATTGGGGCGGGTGATTATTCCCCCCCCCTTAAATTAGATAAATTGTTTTTTATGCTCACTTATCCGATATATTTCAGCTATATGTTCTTTCTCATAAAGTGAATCCCGGAATAATTTTAAAGGTTTAATGGCTAAGTAAACAGTGGGAGAACGGACGATACCCCCCCCCCCTTAAATTTATAAATGGCTTTTACGCAGAATTATCTGATTTGATTCAAATTTTGATTGTGCGTTCATTATGATAAGGCGAAGCCCTGATTATTTGTGGGTTATCCCCCGTTCATCGCTCTATACTTAGCCATTAAACCCTTAAAACTATTCAGGGATTCATTTTATTAGGAAGAACCTATATCCAAAATTTGAAATACGTTGGATAGTTGTGAAAGAAAAAAAAACAATTTATTTTATTTAAAGAGTGGAGGATTAATCACCCGCTTCCCCTATTTAATTAGCAAAAGAACCCCATAATTAAATAGAGATACGCCTTCTTATAATGAATATACATCCAAAATTTGAAGCAAATCGGATGATTCTGCGTAAAAAGACATTTATTTAATTTAAGGGGGTTTATCCCCCGTTCCCCCTCTATACATAGCCATTAAACCCTTAAAACTATTCAGGCATTCACTTTATGAGAAAGATCCTATATCCAAAATTTGAAATACATCGGATAGGTGTGCATAATTTTTTTAAATCTAATTTAAGGTGAGGATAGTAATCATCCGCCCTCTTTTTTAATTACCAATAGAACCACATAGCTAATCAGAAATACGTCTTATCATAATGAACGCATGTCCAAAATTCGAAGCAAATCGGATAATTCTGCATAAAAAGCCATTTATTTAATTTAAGAGGGGTTTCCCCTATCTCCCCTTTATACTTAGCCATTAAATCCTTAAAACTATTCCGGAATTCACCTTACCAGAAAGAACCTATATTTAAAATTGAAATACATGGGATAATTTTGCATAAAAACCTATTTATCTAGTTTGAGGGGGAGATAATTGCTCATTCCCCCCTTTATAATAAGCAGAAGAACCCATAACTAATCTAAGATACGTCTTATCATAATGAACTTATGTCCAAAATTTTAAGCAAATCGGATAATTATGCGTAAAAAGCCATTTATTTAATTTAAAAAGAGAGATTATCCCCCGTTCCCCTTCTATACTTAACCATTAAACTCCTAGAATCTCTTCAGGCATTTTATACTATACATAAGCCTTATCGAAAAAATCCTACATGCAAATTTGACACACGTTGGATAATTCTGCGTAAAAACCCATTCATCTAATTGAGGACGGATGGGGGGGGGGGGTAATCGTCCCTTCCCAAAACTAATCAGGCAAGCGTCTTTTCAGGATGAACGTATATCTAAAAATTGAACCAAAAGAGTTAATTCAGCATGAAAAACCCATTTACCTAAATTTTATGCCCCCCCGATCCCCCTTTCATACTTAAAGAATGAATCCCCAAAATCAATAATAAATCCCCAAAATCAATTCCGTGTCACTTTTTTTCCGGTAACTTTTTTTCCTTGTCACTTTTTTCCGGTAACTTTTTTCCTTGTCACTTTTTTCCGCTTTTGTAGTTTATGTCACTTTTTTCCGGTCACTTTTTTCCGTTTACCTTAATATTTAAGTTCGTTATACTTTATCCAGTAAGTGAATTGCAAAAACAACTTTAATAATAACCACTAATAGTTAAATTTTCACGCACACACATATATGTATGTATGTGTGTGTTTCCCATTTTATATATTTTTTTTTCTTTTACAATTTTTTTTTCTTTAGAAAATAAGATCCTGCGGTAGGATTAATGTTTTGCATATTGTAAAAGTTGAAAATTCTAATAGTCGAAAAACCCCTCACCTAACTTTCTACCGTCTCTCTTTTTCTAACGTAAAAAAAATTGCAGAAAATCATCGCGAAAAAAAAACTGTAAAATGCGAAAAAACTAAAAATAATATAAAAATTTCGCAAAAAATTTAAAATAAAAAATCGCTGTGTAAATCTCTAATAAATTTTCTACAAAAGAAGACGATTTACTATTTTGAGTTGAAAGGTTGAAATCGTTAATAAACTGCTAATGTGGCTATTGTGGAAAAATCTCTGAGAAACATGGCAAAAATACTAAAAATTGCATAAAAAATTAAAATAAAAAAATGCAATAAAAAAAATTCAAAATTAGATTCTGAAGTGCATAATTACATACATGGAGGTATCTTCTTACAAAATTCTGTAGTTGTGGATGCAGCAATCGCTTTAGAAAGCATTTTGATATCCCCCCCCCCCATGCACATACACACATAAACACATATACTCACAGATCGTCTTTCCTTATTATTAGGTAATTTGCTCTGAATTGCCCTGGCCTTACAAAATAGAAATGGGGGGAAAATCCTCTAACATTTTATAAAAAATCGCGAAAATCTGAAAAATTATTGCACGAATTCCGAATAAATTTCACTGAGAATAGAATAAATTCACTATATTGGACTGGAAAAGATTGAAACCAGAAAACTTTTGTGTAGCCTTGTAAATCAATAACAAATGTTCTTTGCAGCACAGATTATGCAAAATGTACATTATAATATGTACTTTATAGATGCATATCAATTTATTACGCTCGAATGTGTGTAACACCATTAAAATGCATTTGAAACTTTTTTCCCATTAACCGTAATGTAACGGAATCCTTTTGATTGTCTCTGTAATTGATCTAGGTATCTGATTTTCATAAAATTTAAAATGACTCGACAAAATTATTTAATAATTATGTATTTTAAATTTCAAACGATTCAGTTGGGTAGTTTTTGCGTTGTTATATGCGGACAGACGGACAAACGGGCGGACTGAACGACAACAATAGATGCTACGTATTTACATAATTACGAACGCATCTAAACGAATAAAATTCGTGTAAAAGATACTGCTGGTCCTGGATGGGTTAAACTAGGATAGAAAAAATCTTATTTTATTTTAGTTTTCATTATTAAAATGTTTTTTACAGTCGGATTTTTATGTCCCCCCATTTATTGAAATGCATAATAGCAACTAAAAATTTTTGCTTTCTTAAACAATTAATCTTTTTTATTACTGATAATGTTTTTATTATGCTTTAAATAATAAAATTTAAATTACCATAGTTAGGAATTGTAGAAATTATAAAAACTCTAGATAATTAATTTCATTAGTTAATAGCATACATTAGCAAAATGTACGTAAATACTTTGTAATAATCATGTAAAACTCTATTAAATATTTCTGATATCACATAATTAAATATTTTTCCTAATTGCCGAATCTAAATAATCAATAATGTTTTATCATTAATTAATGTTTATGCGTTTAATCATTAATTTTTATATATTTTGGTATTTTCAGCATGTTACACATTGTAAATAAACTAATACTTCAACAGAAAGCGTTCTAGAGAGAATTTCGATAAAAAAATCAGTGTTAAAAATAAAAATTTTCAATATTTTTGTCTTATTTTTCTAAAAAGATTCGAGTTAATTTTAATTCTGACAAGACTTCCCGAAAAACAAAAAGAAACAAAAAAAATGATTTAAATTTATTTAATGACATTCTTCAATAAAAGAAGAAAAAAAGTATTTTAACACAATCTTTCACGCATTCTTTGAACTTTTAATTTCCCTGCTCGAAATTCCCTGAACATGTGCATTACAAAGATAACTTTCACATTTTTTCCGAGAAAACATCTGAGAAATTTCCGAGAAACCTCCCTTTGTTTTCTGGGTGTCCTTGAGGAAAAGGAAGGACACTTGAGCTGCACCGAGTGCTGGACAACTCGGTGCAGCTCGGTTGCTCGGGACAACAGGACTGTTGTCCCGAGCAACCGAGCTGTTGTCCCCAGGACTGTTGTTCCTGTTGTACCCGTCTCCAACCTGTGGGCGGAGCAATTCTCGGTCTCAACGATATCAACTAAACCCCCATTCTCGGAACTGCATAGTATGAAAAATGCGGAGATGAGCGTTTTCTCCCCTTTTATGTGGGAGAGGTTTATCCCCAACTGTAGGGATAGGGGGGGGAGAAATGTTTCCTACAAGGAGTCGGTCCAATCCCAATTTGTTTTAAAGGTGTACGCGTTGCTCCACCTTCTGCGTCGGGAGGGATGGAAAAGTGCGGAGATGATTTAGTTGAAAGGGATGAATAGGGGAGATGCATACTGCCCTAGCTGGGGCAGAATAGTAATCGATAAGAGAAGCAACAACGAAAAGTATAGAATAATAATGAGAAAGCTTAAACTTCGCATCTTCCAGTTCTAATGGGGATGAAACATCAGTTTATAAATTTAATGGGCAAGTTATATATTTTTTTAATTTTTATATGAAGTGCGCTGAAGTAAAACAGAATATTGCGGGGAGGGGGGGGGGAATGCGAACGGTGAATCGTAAAATATGAGCTACGATATCGATTATAGATGATAGAAGAGTTTTTTGATGTTCCTCTGAATCATATAATATATATATATATATGTGCATATAGATATTTATAACTACCTATCTGTCTATATATATATATATATATACATGTATATACATATACAGTCAGAGTAAAAAAAAAAAATCTTGACATTTGCGATTTCAGACGTTTTGTTAAATATCTAGAAATATACATGTGGAATGACTCTGAAACTCCAGATGTATAAACAAAATAGTACAGGTCATATATTTTCGAGAAGATTTTTTTTCAAAATCCAATAGGAGACCGTAAACAAAATGAAAAAGAAAGAATATCTTATAACGAATATAAAAACGGTCCCAAATTTTGCCAAGTTTTTGTTTATAATTTGCAAAATCCTTAAAAAAAAATCAATTTTTTTTTTTTTTTTTTTTTTTTTTTTTCAGAAAATATGAGAAACGACATTGTACATAACCCCTTGTAATCCTAATTAGAACGTCAGTGCGCTGTACTGATGGCCCGAGTTCGATTCCGGGCATGGAATCTTTTTCACTACACTCTTAAAACGAAAGAGCTGATTTGGCTTCTCATGAAAGAGCTGCAATTTTTTCGATCATAAATGAGTTGTTTTTCAAACGATTAAATCGTCTTGATTTAAATTGGTTATTTAAACAGCTCAACTTGATTTAAATTGCTTAAAAACAACTCGTTCAACGAGTTATTTCAACTCTTTTCGAGAAGCTGCCTTTCAAAACGTGAAATGAGTGGATTTCGACTCAACTTGAGTTATTTTGTGGCTGACTTTTTAAGAAAGTAGGATGGCATTTGCGTTTTTTAAGCAATTCAAAATTTGATTTTCATTTGAAATGTGTATATTTTATTAAGAAATAAAATTAATCGAAGTTTCTTCGCTGTATTATTATGTGTACTGCAATCGATTGTAGCTGTTCTTAATTTAATTGGATTCTTATGAAATTTCGGTTTAAGAACTAGGTACGGATAGTTAAAATTAGTAGAATTAATGTCTAATAATTTTTAATATCCTCTAATTTTACGATTATTAAAATTATGCCATCATTAGTTTTTTGGAAAGAGTTATTAGAAGAAATACTGGGTGTAAGCAGTTGATGATAATAGGGTTTACATATAATTGCATAATTATTTGGAGATTTGTCCACAAAAGTGATTACAAAGTTTTATTGCAATTTAGTGATTTGCTGGAAAAGATGCTTTGTATTAAAAATATAAACCAGATGTGAAATATTATATTTTAAAGCCTTAGATATTTTATCATTAACCAAAATTCTCCATTGATTGAAATATTAAATAGGTTTTTTATAATATATTGCAATTTTATAAATAAATACATCTGTATCATATGTGAATTGCTTTATTATAGAATTAATGTTTAATTTGGATGGAATTCTATGCTTAGTTACATAACCCATTAATATTTTTCAGCATAAAATCATCTACAATTTTTATATTTCCTGTGATTATATATGTCTATGATCATAATTACTGTATTTTTGTAGAGAGGGGTCATTGCATGTACAGGAGAAAATGCTATCAGCAGAAGTATTTTTTGAGAACGAATTATAGTTAAATATCTTTCTTTCTACAGTTATTAAATATTTAAAAGTTTTTGAAATATGAATATTATTAATTGGAAAATTGTAGTTTTTGTCATTTATTATAGAATTTATATTGATTTTATTAAATATTTGATTAGAAAATGTTATTATCATTTGAGTTTTAATATTTTGAGTTTCAGGGTTTTTTTTTTTTTTTTTTTTTTTTTTTTTTTTTTTTAGTAAGTTTATATTGAAAAGATCAACCCTTGTCATAAGATCATAAAAAATATCAGAGAAATGCTTAGAGTAAGTTATACTGAAAAATACATTTAAATATAGTACAATTTGTTTCTTTTTAATTGCAAAGATATTTGGATATAAAGATTTTCGTATTAATAACGAATTGTAATTTTTTGTTATATAATTACAATGCAGATTATTTATTTGTTTAATTATAGATTTTTGGAAAGTTTGGAAGCAATAAAAATTGATATTAAGTATTTTTTTATTGATGTATAGAGTTTAATACGATAAAACCTAACACATCTTCATATACTTCTAATTAAAAAAAAATAATAATGATAGCCTGTTTTTTGCGCAGATTTGTCACTTACACAATAAATATGTAATCACATATATATGCTGAATGAAGGTCATGTAAATATCTACCTTATAGAAAATAAAAATAAAAAAATAAAAAAATAAATAAAAAAGTCTTAGCGAACATGAGCTTTAAAACATAAGAGGGTAAAAAATGTGAATATGGAGAAAAAGCCATTTAAAGTTTTAATTTTCATGGGTAAGTGTGCTGGGCGTATTAACAAAATTTACTATGTCTTGTGATATAACTACCATATGGGTAAAAATTTGATTTCAAAATATTCATCTTTCATAGGCATCCTTCCATCTCGTTTTCGCCTCTCTGGCTCGGCACCTTGTGATGTGGCACACTTCGCACACGCCTTGGGCCGGCCCTGATTAAAGAAAAAAAAAACACTATTTAGGCACAAAGAAAAACAGCTGATACTGACAAGAAAAAACGTTGATACTTCAACCACGGTGGCATTGGAAAGAGTTCCATATCCTTTCTAGTTGGCACGATGGTTGAAGGAATCCAAAATGTCGCCGAAATTCCGTTTTAGTTTCTTACCAAATTTTTCCAGAATGCAGCAAAACACAGTTTTTGAATATTTGTAAGCATGTTTTTATTTAAGAAATTGTATATTTCATGTGTTAAACAAAATAATAAAATATGTACAATTGGTTATATAACATACGTATCATTTTTATCTATTTTATACTTCTGTGTAAGAATATATCTAGAGATATACATACAAAAACCCATAATATATACACCTATTAATAAAAACTATACACTTGTATATTTTTTTTTTCTGTTTAGTTCATATTTACGTATTTATATTATGTCAAATTAAAACATAACATTACATCATGTACATTAATGTTATATGCATCTTAAATCAGTGGCGCAGCGAGGGGGGGGGTACCCCCCCCCCAGAGCCATGACAAAAATACAAAAATTTCCATTTTTATGAACCGAATCATAAAAAACAAAACTAAAGTTAGAATTTTATTTGTTTTGTTCTCGAAATCTGCCGCTTTATTGAATCAAATTTTATTTAAAAATTTGACTCGTTTAAGCGGCAGTAATGTATTTTCTTTGAAAAATGGCGAAAGCACATAGAAACAGTATCAGTATCGAAAACTGGTCACTCATTTCGGAAAAGGCCGGCATTCATTTATACTATTGGAAATCAGTCGAAGGCTAAAAGGAATGGTCATTTCCTTTCGCTGCCAATGCCGTCTCGGGTTTTTCAATACTGCACCATTGGGGGGGGGGGGGGAGGGGTCTTAATTAGTTGCATCTGTTTCTTGCTCTTTTTTTTAGAAACGGGACTGGACTCTCGAATTCCAGGAAAAACACAAAAACGCAAGCTCGCATGCTTTGAAGGATAGATTAATTCCACAAACAGTTGATGTAGTGCAAAGGTTTCCTTTATTGTGCGTTTCGCTATGGATATTAAATCTTCTTCAGGGAAGAAAATTATGAAAAAGATGGGTATAAGAGATCATTTTTTAAATCTTTCAAGTTCTTTCAAACATTCTTGAAATTCAGGTATGCTTGGAAAGTATATAATTCGTTTATATTTATGTTTCTGTAAAGTCCCCCCCCCCCCACAGCGCCGTGCGAAAGGGGGGGGGGGAGGTTGCCCCGGGCGCAGAGATTTAGGGGGAGAAAAATTTCTAACTACTTTCTATTTACTACTATTTTAAAGGGACTACTTTCAGACAATTTTTTTAATTAATATTAATTCTGTAACACGCGCTTTCCAAAGGAATAAAAGAAAAAAAATAGACTCACGCGTCACGTGACCTGAGTTTTGCTAAATTAAAAAAAAAATGTAGTTGTAATATTTCTCGTTTAAAAGAAATCTGGCAACACTAGTTCTATTAAAAATGTTCTTTCTTTTCTTAGTGATATTCGAATGTTGGTTGTGAATTGTGGTTTTATCTTGTGATGGTGGCGTGCGCCAGAATTATGTAAAAGTTTTTTTTTTGTATATAATGTGTGTGCGTTAGTGTTATATTTGTAAGTGTCGTCTTTTCAAGTAATAAAAAGTTTATAAAGAATAATGCAAGCCCCGAGATATTTATTAAGATAAGTTATCACTTCTTTCTTTCTTCTCTTCTACATTTGTAAGGCGAATTCTTACAAAATGGCGCCCAACGTGGGGCCACGAATCAATTCCAAAGTATTCAGCAATCTTAGTTCCAGAAAAGTTCTTTGATAATGAAATATGATTAATAAGAATGAAAAAAAATGGCTCGAGCGGTCGTGCTCGTCTTTTTGTGAAGTATATTTTAAATGATTAACATAGTAAGTTTGTTTCGTTGACGTGAAATCATTCGATTGTGAAATATGTACGAAATAAAAATGCATGCATGTTTAATGCAAGAAAATGGCACGAGCATTCGTTGCTCGTTTGTTTGTGAAATGTGTTCTTCAAAGCTTGCATGTTCTGTGCCTTTAAAGTTCTCGTTCTTCGTTTGTGAAAAAATATCTACGGAATAATCTTATGCCAAGCGCCATTTTCATTTGTTTGTGATATATGTTCTACGGACTGAATTTGTTTAATTTTCTGCTTCAGTCATCGTCGTTTCATCTTATATGTGTTTATTTTGGAACATTTTAAAGTTCGATACTTTTGTCATATATTTTCAATAAGTAAGCCAAGTTTTAAAGTATCTATAATTCTTTTCGCAAGTTACCACATTTTACCTGTCTGTAACATTTTGCATACCACATATTAGTTTTAATTTATTGATTACTTTACAATTTATTTATGTATTGTGTAATTCCCCTTCCCTCCCCATGCTTATATTTTTTATTCTTTTGTTTATTTTCATTTTCTGCATGCATGTTTAATTTTTATCTTGATTAAATAACAACTTTTCTTACTTCGAATAAAAAAAAAAAGAAAAACAAATAAAAAAAAAAAGGGTTGATAAATAATGAAATAAGCATTTATTTACGTTGATATTATTTTTCTTTTTTTTACAAACAGGGAATTAAATTAATAGTGAAAAAATATATTAAAATACATTGATACCATCAATACAAGTGTCATACGGTATGTGTTTATTAATTATTTTTTTGTTTGTTTTGTTGTTGGTTTCGCAAGGTAACAAAATTTAATTAGAAATTTTATTTGAGTGTTTTATTGCTAGTGGTTTTAAGCATTTAATTTAGAGTTCTTGATATATTTTGAAATAGCATTGAATACGATTTTTAAAACAGATTGAGTAAGTTTTTGCATTTATTTATTTATTTATTTTTATGAAATAAGACTTTCTTTTCTTTTAAAGTTATATTGAAAAAAAACTATATTACGTAGTCTTGTCTTGAAAATATGATAATAATATTGCTTGACATTTTAATTATTCAGATATGTTTTGACTTATTTAGAACATTGTTTATGAATGTTGCCAACAATTCAGTACTAGTTTTATATCAGTTAAAATAATGTTTTGATTAAATGACACGTAATTTAAAGTATATTTTCTTAAAAAAAAATAATAAAGTTTAAATTTTAAAGATACTTTTATGAAGTTTTATGAAGTTTAATTATTTTAAAAGTATATTTTGCTAACGTTAAAGTTCACTGTTTTGTTTTATTAATGTCTTGTTTATATGAGTTGTAAAGCAAAGCTCACGTCCGGGGAACAATTTATTTAAATCGAATTTTTAGCATTTGTGGGGTATATATTTTGTTGTTTTGCTAAAGGTAAGAATGTCCGACCTCAACAAAGCACGAAAAGAAGACCTATTTCAGGTCGCTTTAGAAATGAATTTAGATGTACAACCCTCTATGACTGTTGTCACATTGCGTGATAAGATTAAATCCTCTCCCTCGTATGAAGTTGATTTCGTAAATTCGTTAGTCAGAAACCAAATTGCGACTCGCGAGGAAGAACAGCGTAAACGAGACTTAGAGGAAAAGGAAAAAGCAGCTGAATTAGAACAGCGTAAATTAGAAGTAGAAGAAAAACGTCGTTCGGAAGAACTGGAATTAAAAAAGTTTGAGATGAATTTTGAGCTTGAGAAGCTTAAGTTACAGGCTCAGAGCCAAAGTGTTTCCAGTGGAGCGGTAGGTGGTAATGCGGCAGGGATAATGTCTCATCCAGAGAGTAAAATAGATATCCAGAAGCTGTTGCCTACATTTAAACCAGAGACAGATGATGTAACATTGTTTCTGGTGCTCCTGGAACGACAGTTAAAGCTTTCGAAGGTACCAGAGCACCTCTGGGTTTCTTATTTACTAAGTGTTGTACCCTCTTCTATATCTACGCTTATTGCTCGTGAAAAAGAAGAAAACGCTTCAGATTTTTCACATGTTAAAGGTCTACTTCTAAAAAGGTTTAAAATTAGCGCTGAAAGGTTTAGGCAGCTGTTTTTCACGCATTGCAAAGATAAAGAAATTACTTGGAGAGATTATTACTTCGAGTTACGTGCTTACTTTGAAAACTGGCTTAAAGAGTTAAATGTAACGTCTTTTGAAGCTCTTCAGGATCTGATCATAGCGGACCAGATGAAAAGGCGCGTACCTGTCGAGTGCAAACAACATATGTTAGATGATTGGGAACATTTAAATTCACCAGTCGACCTTGCCGGAAAATTAGATGCATACGATACCATAAGATCTACGTTCCCTAACGAAGACCCGGTTGTACCCCAGAAGAAAAAAGAGTATTCTCGCCGAGAAAATACTTGGAAGCAGAGTAAGCCTCCAAAAGAAGACAGATCTTCCCCCACGTTTGATAATCGTCGCTCAGAATCCGAGATATTCTGCTATGGTTGTGGCAAAGTGGGATTTATAAAGAAGAAATGCCTAGATTGTTCCCCTACGGTTAAGAAGCAAACAGTGCAAGCTCAACGTCTTACGCTGTATAGTTTAAATACATCAACAGTTTCAGCTCTAAATGTACCTATTACGATCTGCAATAAGAAGGTATTAGTCTGTGCAGATACAGGAGCGAATCGTTCTATTGCAGGAGAACGTATGTATAAATTATTTTCGAAAGCTGGTGTTGCAATGAATCCTCATACTCATGAAGTAACCTTAGCTGATGGAACAACGATGACCAGAAAAACTCTGTCTGCCACTGTGCCCGTAAAGATTGAAGGCCGAGTTTTCAAAACAGAATTTATTGTATTCCCAAATGCCAAAGGTAACAGAACTCTTTTAGGAATGGACTTCCTGTGCAAAGCTAACATAGTATTAGACGCTGCTAGTAAAACATGGCATTTTAGTGACAAACCTCATAAAAAGTTTTATTTTGTAGAAGAACACGAAGTACAAAATAATACGTGTACTGATGCGGTCAAAGTGTGTCCGTATGCCTTACGTAAAGATGAAGGCAAAAAGTTAAATTCCGATGACAGGAAAAAACTTAAAGATGTTCCAAAAAGGTTTCAAAAGTGTTTTCGACCAGGGGGAGAGACAACCCCAAATCTTAAAAGTTTTCTAAATATTTCAAAAAGTGTGAAAGAACGTGTTGAAGTGAAACAAGATGAAAGGAAGAAATATTATGATAAAAATCATAGACGAATATATTTCAAGCCTGGTGAAAAGGTATGGATTAACCTACACCCAGTTAGCAATGCAAGTAGAAATAGAACATCAAAATTTATGCCTAAGAGAGATGGCCCATACATAATTTTGACTCAAAAGTCACTAGTGACATATGACATTGCTAGTCTAGAAAATCCTACTGAACGAATTGGATCTTACCACGTTTCTGCCTTGTTGCCTTTCCAAGAATCTGAAACTATTCCAGTTGCACCCTTGAGAAAAAGAGGAAGACCAAAAAAGCATCCTGTTTCCTCTCCGAGACGTAGATCGGAAACAGAGGGGGAGGATGTAACACGCGCTTTCCAAAGGAATAAAAGAAAAAAAATAGACTCACGCGTCACGTGACCTGAGTTTTGCTAAATTAAAAAAAATGTAGTTGTAATATTTCTCGTTTAAAAGAAATCTGGCAACACTAGTTCTATTAAAAATGTTCTTTCTTTTCTTAATGATATTCGAATGTTGGTTGTGAATTGTGGTTTTATCTTGTGATGGTGGCGTGCGCCAGAATTATGTAAAAGTTTTTTTTGTATATAATGTGTGTGCGTTAGTGTTATATTTGTAAGTGTCGTCTTTTCAAGTAATAAAAAGTTTATAAAGAATAATGCAAGCCCCGAGATATTTATTAAGATAAGTTATCACTTCTTTCTTTCTTCTCTTCTACATTTGTAAGGCGAATTCTTACAATTCTTATTTAAAAAACGCCCGAAATAGGCAAGTGGATAAACGGAAAAAAAAGTTACCGGAAAAAAAGCGACATAAACTACAAAAGCGGAAAAAAGTTATCGGAAAAAAAGGGACATAGAATTGATTTTGGGAATTTATTATTGATTTTGGAAATTTATTATTGATTTTGGGAATTCATTATTGATTTTGAGGATTCTTTGGTTAAGTATTTAGGGGGGATCAGGGGGAGGCTCTTAATTTAGGTTAATGGGTTTTTCGTGCAGAATTAACTGTTTTGGTTCAGTTTTTGGACATATGATAACCCCCCCCCCTCCCCATCCGCAACCTCTCAAATTAAATTAATAGTTTTTTACGCAGATTTATCCGATTCGCTTGGAATTTCGGACATAGGAACATTATGACAAGAAGTATCTCTGATTAGTTAAAGGGTTCTTTTGCTTATTATGAAGGGAGGATGGTCAATCCCCCCCCCCCACACACACACACACAAATTAGATAGATCGGTTTTTATGCAAAATTATTTGATGTATTTCAAATTTTAGATACAGATTCTTTCTTATAAGGTGAATCCCTGAATAGTTTTAAGAGTTTAATTACTAAGTATAAAGGGGAGGGGGACAGGGGATATCCCTCTTAAATAAATAAATGGCTTTTCACGCAGATTTATCCGATTTGCTTCGAATTTTGGACATAGGTTCATTATGATGAAACGTATCTCTGATTAGTTACGGGGTTCTTTTCCTTATTATAAAGGGGGGCAAGCAATTATTTCCCCCCTCAAATTAGATAAATCGGTTTTTATGCAGAATTATCCGTTGTATTTCAAATTTTAAATATAGGTTCTTTCTGATAAGGTGAATCCCTGAATAGTTTTAAGGTTTTAATGGCTAAGTATAAAGGCAAAAACAGAGAATAACTCTCCTTAAATTAAATAAATAGCTTTTATTAAGAAATATCCGATTTGCTACAAATTTTGGATGTAGGTTCTTTATGATAAAGCGTATTCCGGATTAGTTTTGAGGCTCTTTTGCTAAGTATAAATAGGGAAACGAACGATTATCCCCCCCCCCCCCATTAAATTAGATAAATTGTTTTTTATGCATAATTATCCGATATATCTCAAATTTTTGATATAGGTTTTTTTCTCATAAAGTGATTCCCCAAATAGTTTTAAGGGCTTAATGGCTAAGTATAGAGGAGGGAACAGGGGATAACCCCACTTAAATTACATAAATGGCTTTTTACGCAGAATTATCCGATTTGCTTCAACTTTTGGATGTAGTTTCATTATGGTAAGGCGTATAAGCTAATGAATATAGTTAAAATAGGGAAGGATGCAGCAGTCCATTCAGGAAACTCTTTCGGGGAAAGAAGCTTGCTTTCCAAATTCGACGGAGGGAGATGTCCGGTAGATATCGCAGGCGGCTAGTCTCTTAGGAAATTTGTCGATCAGGGGATTTCCCGGTAAAGGTTTGCCGCAAAAATATTCAAGTAACATAAAAAAGCGAGTTGAACGCAACTGAATGCAAATAACAAATAAAAACAGCTTTTCTTTATTTTTTAATTTAATGATTGAAAACTAATATGTCAGAAAACATTATAACACATTTTACCTTTTTTCTTATAATGATTAATTTCCATTCATTTTGCATTTAAAACTGGTTTATTTATTTATTTTTTTATTTGTGAAAAAAGTAATATACTAAATCATTTGTTGTAATTGTCATTTTAATTTACGCCAAATATTTATCATTTAAAACTAGATTTTTACTAATTAATGTCCCATATTATGCATCACAAAATATAATATAAAACATTAAAAATATATATGTTAGAAAATTTTAATGTACAAACTATATTGTGTGTCACGAACGAATGAACTAGTGAATTCATTAATTTGTAGTAATAAAAATATTTTTTTTTTATTTCTAGCTTATGTTAGTAATTAGAAAGTTTATTGTTTAAAAACCTGTAGTTCTTGATAAATCTGCAGGTTTGAACGCTTTAAAAAATAAAAACAGATTTAAATAATAAAAAAAATTTTTTAAGAAAAACAGGATATTTTTTTTCTTTGTTACGATATTTAGAATACTGTAAAATGCTATGCAGCAACATAAATCACAGTTTTAAATGCAAACAGCTATTGAGGATATATAAACAAACAATTAAAACTATTTAGGGATTCACTTTATGAGAAAAAGCCAAAATTTGAAATACATCGGATAATTGTGCAAAAAAACAATTTATCTAATTTAAGGGGGGAGTAATCGTGACCCCCCCTTTTTAATTAGCAAAAGAACCCCATAACTAATCAGGGATACCCCTTATCTTAATGAACCTACATTCAAAATTTGAAGCAAATCGGATAATTCTGCGTAAAAAGCTATTTATTTAATTTAAGAGAGGTTATCCCTCATGCATCCTCTATTCTTAACCATTAAACTCCCAAAATTCTTGAGGCATTATATACTGTGATGACGTACTGACAACTTTAATCGTGGCACAAGATGGATAGCGAAGTCTTATTGTGAAAAGGTATGCAGAGTTGAAAGTATCTTCATTCAAAAACTGTTAATAACCTCAAGGAACATGCCTAGAAAATAATTGCACTGGTCTAGTGGCAATGAGCTGAGAAGGACACTGGGATTATTGAGCATCGAGAGGGAAAGAAAGTAGTTGGAAGAGAGACATGTGCTGGTAATGTACAAGAAAGTACATTGATGTAAGATGGCTTAGACGTGCTAAGCGAAATGTAATATTGGAGTGTGGCTCCTATGTAGTTGTAATGTCGTTTTATTTATTTTTTTAATAATTGATCTATGGTTCTAATAAAGAACTTGGGGAATTAAAAATGTGTTATTGATGAACTTAACAAATAAACCAACTTAGTAAAGAGAAACTCAGGGCACGGCACCACAGTACTATATATAAGCCTTATCAGAAAGAACCTATATCCAAAATTTGACACACGTTGGATAATTCTGCTTAAAAACCATTCATCTTATTTAGACCGGAGGAGGAGGGGTAATCGTCCGTTCCCAAAACTAATCAGGCAAGCATCTTTTCAGTATGAACGTATATCCAAAAATTGAATCAAAACAGTTAATTCAGCATGAAAAAACCATTCACTTATTAAGAGCCAACCCCCGACCTTCCCCCCCCCTTTATACTTAGCCAATAAATCCCCAAAATAAATTCCTTGTCACTTTTTTTTCCGGTAACATTTTTATATTGTCCCTTTTTTCCGGTTACTTTTTTTCGCGGAAAAAACGGCAATTTGACCAAATATCGCAGATAAAACGCTGATTTCGTCTGAAGACCGCGGGGAAAACATCGATTTCGTCTAAAGATTTCTGATATAATGCCGATTTCGTTAAAAAATCGGGGGAAAAACGCCGTTATCGATAAAAGATTGCTTAAAAACATTTTGTCAAAAGATCATTGAAAAAAAAAAGCCGCTTTCATCAAAAGATCATGGAAAAAACGCCGATTTCGTCTTAAGACCTCGGGAATAAAACGCCGTTTTCAAAAAAAGATCGCGTAAAATTGCAAATTTTGTGTAAAGATCATCGAAAAAAAACGCCGAATTTATTTTAAAAAAAATCTCTGAAAAACACCGATTTCGTCAAAAGATCGCGGAAAAACCACCGATTTCGACAAAAGATCGCAAAAAATCGCCGATTATGCTAAAATATCACAGATAAATCGCTGATTTCGTCTAGAGGGCGCGGAAAAACGCCGCATTCGTCAAAAAATCGTGGAAAACCGCCGATTTTCAAGAAAGTTCGCAATAAATCGCCGATTTTGCTAAAATATCGCAAATAAATCGCTGATTTCGTCTGAAGGTCGCGGAAAAACGTCCATTTCGTCTGAAGATCGCGGATAAACCCTCTTCGCATGGGGGGGGTAACTCGCAGAATCCTGCCCCCCCCCCCACCCCGCCGATTTCCCAAAATGCGATGTGAATTTCCGACAAAAAAAAATTTCTACCAGAATTACCCCTAAAGCAACTCTATGCCCCCCAGAGCCGAATTCTGGCTGCGCCACTGTCTTAAAACATAATAAAATGCACAAAAGATACATATACATAATATTACACGTACAGAAAAACATTGTTTTAAAAAATGAAAAGTTATGATTGTTTTCGAAAGAAATGTATTACAGGCAAAATATTACACACGCATAAAAAGAAGGACCAATCTCATCGAAACATTTACCGCCTAAAAAAATATCAGAAAAGCGAAACTGCGCGTCATTAAATTGATATTAAAGTGCAATGCATATACCCTCCGAAAGACCTGTTAAGGGGAAAGGGAATCCCCCATATGTAGTGTTCCAGTCACTCAATCCCAGCAGGAATGTAATGAGATTTTTGCAAGGCGGCAGCGCTGAAACTAGCCTTTTTTGCGCCCGGGGCAAACATGGATTTCGGCGCCCCCCACTTATCACATATATGCATTCTTTATAACAAACACACCAAAGAAAATCTTAATTTGGCGCCCCCTTCACCTTCGGGGTGTATATCAAGTGCGCCCACGAGTAGGAGGAGATCATATAGTGCGCTTGCAGCTTCTTTCCCACCTGTATCTTGTGCGCTCAAGGGGGGTGAGATAAGTAATCCATCATTCTATTGAGGGTTGCCTTAATGAGATTTTTTCCTAAAAATTCTTCTGGGTGCAAATCGAGCCATCGTAACTCTTGGCGACAATGGTTATAACACTTACAAACACTTGGTCTACATTCATCTAGCATTGCATTACATCTTATTGTGACTTGGACAAAAAACATTTTTTCATTTATAATGGCAGTGTTTAGAAAATATTTCAAAGGTTAAGGTAAACGGAGAAAAAGTTACCGAAAAAAAGAACAATGGGGAAAGAGGAAAAAAGTGACACGGAAAAAAAGTGACCGGAAAAAAAAGACTGCAAAAAAGTGACAAGGATGAGTGACAAGTGATAAATATTAAACTTGTCGATAAATAAAAGCTAAAAATTAAAATGGTAACGAAGAGTGATTTTTTTCTATTTTGATCAGTGAGATAGATAAAATATTAATAGAATAAATACTGGGAATGTCAAAAAACAAAATGTTATTAGTCATGTTATTATTGCATTAAAATAGATATTTCATTTTAATTATTAACTCTTAGATGATATTAAATATTAAACTTAGTTTCATTATGAAGAATTGATTTGAAAAATGATTACATGTATTTTTAACGGAAAGATATAAAATTGGAATGCCTGATTAATGAAGGGATTTCGAATCGAACTTAATTTTCCATTTTATGATAG
The DNA here is from genome assembly GCA_964019185.1 of Maratus speculifer. Lineage (NCBI taxonomy): Eukaryota > Metazoa > Arthropoda > Arachnida > Araneae > Salticidae > Maratus > Maratus speculifer. The sequence goes on from OZ025299.1 coordinate 23,930,070, forward strand.
TTAAATTACCTATCCTATTTCGATCACATGATCACCCGTTTTTCTCCTGCTTTTTGACTGTTTTTTCTGCTTTCGTTGGGAAATGTGCTCAAAAAGGTCAACTTTGAAAGCTTGTTATAAAAAATCTATTGTGCTTAAAAAAAAAAAAAAAAAAAAAAAAAAAAAAAAAAAAAAAAAACAGAAATTTGAGTGCAGTTAGACAGTTTCTAAATAACAACACCTGCTATTTTCATGCGTTTCCGGACAAAAATAAATTAATGCATGTGTCACAAAGTGGCCCTTTTTGATTTAATAACACCCTTAATATGTTATTTTTTTCACAACATTGTTTTCATCTATTCATGTATTCGATATTTTTTCTGAGTTATCAAATAACTGATCCAATATTTCTATTTAAAAATTTGACTTTTTATTTAAAAAAAGTTATTTAAAAATTAATTATAAAAATATTTTGAAGATGAAAATCATAAAGTCAATTACAACATATTATTTAAAATGTATTTTTCTTTTATAGGAGATCATTTATTATTGAAAATGATGTTTTACATTTATAGATAAATAAAAGCTTAAAATTATATTTGGAGCAGATGTGTTAATTTAATACGAAATTAGAAAATCGTGTGGTTGAAAGTTTTAAGATTTGAGGATGTTGGAAAGAGTTTTGATTGAAATTTACAAGTTTACATACTCACTTTTAAACGCAAAAGCATGTTACAGACATGATTTTGAATTGACCTAAAATTTAATAATCTTTTATTTTTATAAACTGAATTACATGTTGAATTATAAGCGGTTGTTGTTCGATAAAAATTTTATATTTTATTATTTTATAACATCTGAAAACTCAGTTTAAAGTGCTTTATTGAAATTTAGTTCAAATTCTAAATGCTTTTTTAACAGCGTTTTGAGAAAGATTGCTTTTAATGAAAATTGGAAATACCGTTCGATTTCGTATTATCTCAATAACAGTATCTGTCACTCTCATCCAAATACAAACAAATATGAATTCTGGGATGTAACCAGTTTGGGTTTGAAAACAATCTTAAGGTTGTTCCCAAATTTAAAGAAGCTGTTTTCTGACACATTTCTGAATTCATTTCTGCTTGAAAACACATTAAATTAGAAGGTTTCTAATTCAGATTTTAATCGAATGACGTTTTCATTTCATGGTAAACGCATATGATTTTACAGAACATGCAGTAAAAGTTGGAGTTTTGAACCAAATTCTCGGTATATTAGTGCAGGAAAGAAGAAAAAATTGTTGTTACGTAACAAGAATGACTTATAACTCTAAGTAATTTATTTATCTGAAAATGGAAAACGCTATTTAATTAAAAATCGCTTCAATATGCCTTTTAATTTCATTCCTTTTTAAGCATAAAAATGAATCAGACAATGAGTCATAACATGTTTTGTTGTCAGCAGGGAATTTGTGAAGTATCTTAAGTGCAACTTCAGATAATAAATTTCTTTACCACCCTTTTAGATGCATGTTTTTCCAATGAGAACGCAATTCTCAGTTTTGAATTCATAAGGAGATTCAATGTACTTCATCTTCTTATAATTAATTTTTGTAAGCATGTGCATAAGAAAAACATGATTGATTGTAAGAATTACATATTGAGTAAAAATAAAATTTTATAAAAAAATACAGATTTAAGTCTGAGTTAAAAAATCTAAACTTAGAATGAAGCATCTGAATGTACAATAAATGAGAAATTAGTTTAAAATTGAAGAAAATATTTGTTTCCATATATAATTATGCTATGTCAAATATTTAAAAAATATGCTTCTGAACAAAAAATAATATGCTTAAAGAAAAAAATATATTATTAGGTAACAAGTATTATTTCTTCATAAAATTTTATTTTCGCAAGTAGTTTAAAAATTTTTTCTACTGTTTAAATTTCTTGTGAAAAAAATATGTATACGGGTTTTTTATCACCATACTTTTATTTATTTCCCTTTTTCATTTATACATTTTTTTCAGTTTGTGCACTTTATGTTAACGGATATGTATTTTTATACTGTACATTTTTCTGTGATTTAATAGCTATTTTTAACAAAAAAATTTACTATATATTATTATATACAACTTTTGTGAGTTGAAGAAAAAATATTATTGATAGCCGAAATTATCGTTAAAGTGCCCAATTTAGCGAATTAACGCCAATAGAAAAGAGTCTTTCTAATTAAAGAAGCTGTCACTTCGTGCCCATATGTACAAGAGACGGGGGTGACAACGATATCCGGTCGCTTTGACGCTGAGCTCACTTGATGCAGGGAAAGGAAAAGAGGAGTCGGCATGCGCGCACAAAGCCGGTCTCCCACCTTCTGTTCTGTTGGCGCCCCGGGCACGTGCCCCCTCTGCCACCTCTAGTTTCGGCCCTGCATGGAGGAAATCTCCAAGAGGATTTGCTCTTTGAATAAAGTGAAAGGTCACCTTTCCGTTTCCCACCCTTTCCCAACCGAAGGGTTAAAGTGTAGGTGGAATAAAGTGGAAGGCTACGTTTCCGTTTCCCACCCACCTTCAACAGAAGCATTAAAGTGTAGGTGGGTGTTAATAGTCTGTCAATATTGAAAGAGGCATATGTTCTTGTGGGATTGGGGGACATTCAGTTACTCATTAGTAGAATCAGCCTCTCGTGGTACTCCAAAGCTCCAAAGAGGTGGAACAAAGAAGGAGGAAACAGGAGGAGGGGGGGGGGGGGATCTTGGCTGATAAAATCTGGCTGTTTGCGAATTACCTGTAACAAACCTTTCGAGATGCATTTTTTCGCTGCTTTTATTTTATTGATTGTTTTATCTCTGTTTATTATTATTTACCCGTCATACGTAGTATAGGGTAAATCTTACAATCGTTTTAAAAATCAAATTTTTATTTATTTATTTATTTATTTTATTTTATTTTATTTTATTTTATTTTTTGAAGGATTTACACGTCTTAGAAACTGGGGATTTCGAAAAATATATTTTTAGAAGAAAAAAAATGCCGTCCGTCCGTCTCTGTGTCTGTCTGTAAATGCTCTATCTCCCGAACAAATTGAGATAGAGACTTGAAAATTGGGGTGTACTTAGTATATAAGAATAGGGCGAAGCCTATTTAATGCCAGTAACCTCGATTATCCGGAATTTTATTTTTCGGATTCTCGAAAATTTCGTTCTGATGAAAGTTGTTCGTATTCAAATATTATCATAAATATTTTCGATATTTTTTATTTTAAGGAGTGGACGTAAAAAGTAAAAAAAATAACACAATTTTTGCATAAAGAACGAAGTTGATCAGATTATTAGTGGTCAAGTTATTTGTAATCCTGTTTTCCATATTCTTCTATTTTTCATGACACTGTATTTCATTCAAATTTCAATTCAAAGATATATTTTAATTGGGAATGAGACGCTTTATCCAACACAGTAAACTGTTAATATGATTATTATTTTTGGATATAAGGATGTTTTTTATGCGCAATTCAGTACTACTTTAGTAGTTTGGCGTTTTATATAATTTTCCAAATGGGTTCATCAGTAATTCATTAATAGAGCATTACTATTCATATTAAAAATATTTAAATATACGTTTAAATTTTATTTTCGAATTGCAATGCATTTTATTAGTTTACGCATGTTTTATTTTCATATATTATGCTATGCATACACATGATGGGTGACATCCAACGACTATGTTATTATTATTAGTAGTAGTATTCTGGGTACATTTGTGTGGATTAGTTGTACAAAGGTATTTTTCTACTTGAAAAAGTTTGTATAGATAGTGAGAAAAATTGCTTTTGACATACAGCAACATATTTTTGCGATTTCAAATAATCCAGAGAAAAAGTCCATTTCCCAAAAGTCAATAATTTTAAATAATTTTCAAAATAACAAGACTTATTTCATAATTTAAACTGCAAATTTTACTTCAGTGATTCAGATCTACTTTACCCTTTTAAGATTTTTTTAAAATTAATAATATGTTATATGTTAATAAGATAAATAAAATGTGTTTGATTTTTACGCAGCAAGGTAAGTTTATAAAATATATTTTAATTAGAAATTTTTCATTGTTTTCATTTAATTTTTATTAAAATATTGGAACTGTTTCCAAAGGTAAATTATTTTACAATTGAAAAACTTTGTATCCTGAGAAAAAAATCAATATAAATCTTCATTAAAAAAAAAAAAAAAAAAATGTATGCTAATATAATGAACAGGGAACTCCCGACTGACTGATTGATTCATCAATGCAGAATTGAAATAACCAATTACAGGATCACGAAATTTGGAGATTGGTGTAGGCAAGAATTATAAAAGATTTTTGAAAAGTCACTATCTTGGGTCCGTGACACAAAAATCTTCTAAATACGTTTTATGCCATTAAAAATTAAACTATTTTATTTTGCTCAAAATGACATTTAAATCATCTAAAGTGGAACAGGAAATATTAATTTTTCCATTTTGTTTTGTTTTCAAATTCTTGCTTTCAAACAATGGCTGTCGTGAAAGCGACGTGTTGTGAAAATGCGTTTTTCTTCATGATAAGTTTTTTCAAAAATTTTTATATTAAAAGTGTTACAAGTCAGGAACCGTAAACGATAAAAGGTTGAAACTTCTATAATTTGTCTTTTTGAATTGATTTACTTTAATTTTTCATTCAGCAAATTTGAAAAAAATATTTACTTTTGAAAATATGATTTTTTAAAGTTATACATGTGTATATATATATTTTTATTTCGATGTGAAATATTTGTACATTTTATTTAAATTAATATTTTAAAAAATGCTGAATCAAAATTAAAACTTATATACTTCTGTTTATTCACATGAAAAAAAAATGAAATTCTACAAATAATATTTCGAGTTTAAATTACCCCACTTTTTACTCTAATTTTAAATGTTAAATTTAAAAACAAAATTTTCAAAAGTTTTATCACGTGATTTTAATTAAAAATCATATGATTAATCATCGAAAAAAATTTCAGAATTCTAACTCAATAAATAAAAAATATTCTAAATTGTGTCCCAGATCCTTAATAAGTTATTTGAGAGTCTAAAGTTTAAAGTTGTTTTGACATGTCTATGTCTCAGTAGCAATATAGGGGGAGCGTAAAATTCAGCATTGAAAATCTACCAAAACAACAACAACAACAATAATAATTAAACGCTTATTTCAGCGGATTTAGAGTTTCAACTGGCGAAGGTGTTAATTGGATGGTCGAAACTTTTACGCCATTTCGTAATATCTGTGCAGTAGTTTAGATATGATCTCAAAATGAAGTATAATAAATCTTTTAAAAGTATTCAAACACCTATTTAAATGATTTAAAAAAAAAATAAGCCAATAAGTATGTGTGTGTATGGGTAGGGTTTAAATGAGGGGAGTCAAGAATTTTTAAATCATTTTGCCATATTTGAGTAGTAGTTTTAGGTAGGAGCATAAGATACGTCTAAAAGAATCGACTATAAATAAATAAATAAACTTCTATTTCAGCGACTTTAGAACTAATTATATGATTTCGTATTCAACATCGGCTAATGATCCCGATTATCGAAGGTTATACGAATAGGACAACTGCTGCTTATTTTTAATTAGCAACTTTATGTGCATATTTATTTATTTTTTATTTATTATTTTCCAAGGAAAAATTATATTTCTTTTCCAGCTGACGAGCCCGGCGTTGTCCGGGGATCGTTAAAATAACCTAAACAAAACTCATGTTCAAAAAATTTTATTTCTTAAAAATAAATAAATGATCCTAATTTCGGAGGCCGCATTACCTTCCGCAGTATTGAGTAAGCTAAAACAAATTCTTTTACCGAATCAATGTGTGACTTGGGTGTCCACTACCCAAGGCAGCATATATTGGAAGTGCTCTGCACATGTCGGAGGTAATCAAAAATCAAGTTGAGCGGACCAAACATCGCTCTCAGAACTTGAAAAAAGCTTATACCGATGTTCGAAAATATGCATTTCTAAATTGTTCGCATAATCTATCTTTTACGACGGATTTTCGTTACAGAATTATGGAAGTTTGGAAAAATATTTCGTAATCTATGTGCATCAATCTGACAAATGAATTTTGCTCCCTTTTATTATTAATGTATATATTTTTTTATTATAGAGGTTATGTTCTTTGAGAGCTCCTATAGATAAGGTTATTGGCTTTTTAAAGTAAAATAGGTGATTAAGGCTAAAAAAAAAGAATAATTTAATATATCAAAAGCATATAAGCGTAGCAGCATAATGATTTTAGATAGACAGGTCTTAGAAATAAAAAATTCGAAAACAACTGATAAAAATATAAGAATTGTTTTCATACAGGCACCGATATATCAATTTCAATCTTAAAAAAATATTTTCGCGTTCTAATATATAGGAATAATTCTGGTACACATTGTGGTTAAGGGTACAGCGGATTCCCAAAACTAATTTTTTTAATTCTCAATGAATTTTTTAAAACATTTCTGAAAATAATCATAGTATATATATCTCTTATTTCACAATTTTAAAATATATATATATTCAATAGTTTTTGAGATACAGATTTTTTTTTCTTTAAATTAACGAAAAATGGCAATGTTCAAAAATGCTCTATGCGAAAACAGTTTTCACATACTTGTTCAAATTTTTTTCATAATAATCTTTTCATAGATACAAATAAATGTTACTAAGCATTTTTAGCATATTACTTCAAAAACATTAAAAAAATGATCTTAACTTTTTTTTTTTTTTTTTTTTTTTTTTTTATTAGCATCCGATGCTATTTCTTTCAGACAAGCTAAAAATGTCGTGTCATCAACCCTGAATTTTCTACCCAACCGATTTTGATAATTATTTTTTTAAATGAAAGCAGTTGTGTATTTGTAGTTGTGTCCATTTTAGCCATTTTTTAATTTATTTCCATTTTTATATTTTAGTTTTAGTTTTAAATGCTTTTTTACGATATTTCTTCAAAATGGTGGCAACACAGTTTAGCTTTTCTCTCGATAATAAAATTACAATATCAATCAAATACAATATTATTACGGACGCCTTTTTCATATTACTAATAACAGTAACTTTTAAAAAACATTTGAAGAGAAAATGACGTCACTATTTAAAACATTGCATTTTTACTCATAACGAAATTACATTTCAATATTTCTTTTCATTATGAACACTGAGATTGAGATTTTACTTTCAGATGACTTCAGTTAGTGAAAATAATGTCATAGTAAAAATGAAATTAGTTTTTTTTTATGCATAAAATTGTTTTTCTGTGAGTGCATGTAAAATAAAATTTCTGGATTTCACCGGCACTCAGATTACAATTTTAACTGAAGATGTGCGAATATTTGCATGCAAAACTGTAACTGGCAAACTTGACATTAAGTTTGGAAATATATTTATTATATATTGATTCAATAATGCAAATACTTTTTTTAAAACCAAATCGATCGGGTCTTTTAAACATTTCATTCGACGAATTCGATGGGATTCCACTCGTTTTATTGTTAAAATACATTTCCTTTTTCTCAGAGTCTATAAAAAAAGCGTTTAAAATAAAGAAAAAAAAACGTTTTTGATGAATCTAGTCAATGAAGAAGTAGCACGTCAAATTGTATCTCTTTATTATTCCGCAACTCCAGTGTCTCAGAGAGAAATTGCTAATCAATTGGGTATTTCACGCCGTTCTGTTTCTTAGTATATTGATAAACACAAGAAAAATGAAGTTAGTTCATTGCATTCTAAACGGGGTCGCCCTTCTAAAAAACCTCTATCGATTTTTTTTTTTTTCCCTAATTGGAGGCGAAACTGAATTCTGCAATGGCAGAATCTACATTCAACTTATTTTCTTTTTCATGTAGTTTACAAGTTTTGTTTTGTTTTCTTATTCTTTCTATAGCGTAATTATACAGTTTTATACTGTTAAAAGTAAAATATAATTGTCAAATAATTACGATTTGGGGATAAATTACTTGAGGTTTTAGCAGAAAAATTATTTTATCTTGTTTTATTTTATTTTATTTTATTTATTTATTTATTTATTTATTTATTTATTTATTTTGTATTTTTCGTTAAAAACCATTAAAAATTTCATATAACTGAGATTTTAAAAATTTAAATGCGTCTAAATAAGCTTATTTTTAGTAACATTTGTTAACACATATATAAAGAGCATTTAAAAAAATTAGAAAATTTGAGTATAAAAAATTCCGCATGGAATATTTTGAAATCATGAAAACGACGAAAATATTCATTCTGAGAAAAACAGGTTTTAGGAAGTACAATTGTTATAATTGCTTAATACTTTCCTACTGATACAGTTTCAGTTATATATAAGGGATATAATATCATTTCTAGCTTATATGTAAATGTTTTATGTTTTTATGATAAATTCACATAAAATGTATGGCTTTGACAGTAATTCATGCAAGGGACGTAAAGTGTCTGAATTTTAAAAAATCTTCTCAAAACTAATTTTTTCATTTTCTGATGAAATTTTTAAAAACTTTTCTGGAAATATTCATGGTACAAATACCTCTTATTGTACAAATGTTTCTTAAATATCTTAAATAATTGTTGATAAAGAGAATTTCTTTTTTACGTTAAAAAGATTGGGGACAAAAAGCAGCTCTTCTAAATACATTGTAAACAAACGCTAAAAAAAGTACTGTTTTGCGAAATCCCAAAATTAATAAATATTCAGTGCAAAATAATAACACTGAGTAAGGTAAAGCGAAAAACTACGCTAAATGTTACGGCTGCGAATCGGCGAAAAAGTAAAGAAAGGGGCGTGGCAGAATCAGTTGATTGAACAAAAATACTTGTAACTCCAGTAAAAATATAGTCGAAATTGAAAAATTCTCTTTGCTTTCAATTGCAGGGAGTTCATATAATGTTATTATGCTAAAAAAAAAAAAAAAAAAAAAAAAAAAAAAAATCGGCAATTTGATGATTTTTTGCGATTTTGAAAGTCTATTGTACCGTGACCTTCGACAATGATCATTGTTGAAGGTCACGACTGTACCCTTCAGGTGATTACTCAAGTGAATATGCTGTTAGGTTCTGAATTTCTCTCACTAATGTTAAGTTTGATGCATGCGTATTTTTAAAATATTTCCTCAGACAGTAAATATTTTAAATTACCTTTTTTTCTGTGTGCATTTCTTAAAAGATGTGTCTTTTTCAACAAAATTGAAAAGCGTTTATGGTTTCGGTTTTTCTGGCCGTCTGTCCACGCTCTAACTCTCGTAAATATATATTGTGATTACCCTGAAAATTTTGGGCGTTATTGACGTTTACCCTTGCAAGAACACTATTGAAAATGACGTTTTTACCACGATTAGTTTATTAACAGGGACAGTCAAAAGCTCCATTATTTTATGGCCTATGGAAAAAAAATCCCTTTTAAATAAAATATAAAGACGTTACACTTTGTAAAACACGTTCAAATTTATATGCATCTACAAAGCGCAAAGAAATAAGAACTTTTTGTAAAGTATGTACTGAAAAGAATAGTTATTATTCATTTACAGGGCCACATAAAATAATTCCATTACATAATAATAAAGGGGGGAATTGTTTGCTACGTATTTTAATTATGGTAAATAATGTCATGTACAATCAAATTGATATACGTGACTGAGGATTAATATGAGTTATTTCATGCATAAAACGAAATACATAGCATTTACATGGACATATAAAAGTTTCGATTGTATATTCTATCCGAAGTACTTATTACATTATGGATGAAGGCTGTTGGATGGATGAAATGCAATTATGATATGCGCTTTTAAGTTTCACGAACAGTATGCATATTATATGGTGAGTATAAATAGTAATACTTAAGCAAATTAGATATACAGGATGCCGGACGTTCCTCTCAGCCCGCACAACTTTGAAGAAAGTCCGTGGTAGTTATAGCTGCCACCACCGATATTATTTGGTGATATCGGTCACCCACTGTGAGAATTGTGTAAATGAACACTGACGCTGTCAATTAACTGAATTAACAGATTATTTACACTATATGTACACAAGAAATACACTATTTACAATTATATACAATTACAACTCGGATATAGATGATCCGCTTCAACATTAAGTTAAATACCGTAAAAGTTGGCTGTGTGCTGTTCAGATTACAACTTCTCCCTCACACTCAATGCATGTTAGATTCACTTTACTGGAGATCAATTTCGAATCTCCTAACACGAGGATACTCGGTCTATGCTATCCGGCCCAGAGCACTACGCACAAGGACGTTTGTGTCCCTTACTCTCCAGATACGAGCTCAGCCTACACACTCTGCACTAGGACCTCTGTCCTACACTCCTCTAGGAACGAAACCCAGATACGAACTCTCCACGCTCTCTGACACAGAACACCCTCTAGGTACGAACCTAGCTACGAACTACTAAACCTCAGACAAGACTTGCCCTTCTCAATTCACTGTTTTCCTCATTGTCAACCCCTTTTGGAGCTTATTCATTGGACACATTCCACATTGCTTTCTTGATCCGTGACATGTTCCTTGTTTCCTCATCATCCACATACATCCCTGACGGATGAACACGCCTCTCTGCAATCTCCTCTTTCTCTCATTCCCCACCTGTACATGATAACTGTCAATTCTCACTTTAATAAAGAAAGAATGTCACCTTGAAAATTCCAGTACACAGCCGGTACAATACATAAAATATTAAGATAGAGAAATATTAGAAATTCCAATGTGTAGCAGATGTTTACTTAGAACCTGACACCCCCCCCCCACCTTAGTGGAAAATATGCCTTTTAGTGGCTAATTTTCCCCCAAACACATAGTAATATCACAGAAGAGTTCAATAGTCTCTTTGCAGATTGCTTCATTATGCTTATTACATAGGTATTTCCAGGTGTCTGTACATTATCTACTGACATCTGTACTGAACCTTGTACTAATATTATTATTACATAAACAATACACATGCTAATACACTATTATAAACACGAAATTCAAAAATATTTACATATACACAGAAAAAAAAAAACATGTGATGACATCCCTTTAAGGTTGTCCACAACTTGGTCGTTGATGCTGATGGGCTAACAACTGGTTGTTCTTCCCAGCTCTTTCTATGTAGCCTGGAAATTGCATCAGCATTCAAATGTTGAGCTCCTGGACGATGAGAAATGCTCAGGTTCCAGCGTTGCAAGGCAAGAGCCCATCTAGTAAGTTTGGGGGATCTTGGGGTTGTTTCAGTGAGATATTTTAATAGATTGTGATCTGTAATGATCTTAATTTGAGATCCATATGTCCACTTTTCAAACTTCCGCTACCCGAAGAGAACACTCCAAGCCTCTTTCTCTATACCTGGCCAAGAACGCTGAGCCCCTGACAATTTCTGACTGGCAAAAGCTATCGGTTTAAACTGACCCTTTTCATCTTTTTGAGTAAGACAACATCCTACTGCCAGGTCGGAAGCATCTGCGTGATCCAAAAGGCATAGTACGCCACTGATAAGTTCCGTTATGTGTTGTAAAAGCTGTCAAATGTTTACACTTCTCAGCCATTTTAATCTGCCAATAACCCCTCAATAAATCAATCGATAATAAATATTTAGCCGCCCCTGCGTTATACATGATTTCTTGTGAATCTTTCATCGGAAAGGTTGGAACCTGAGTTACCGAATTTAAAGATCTATAGTCTGTACAAAGTCTAATAGTTGCGTCTTTTTTCGCCACGCAAACAATTAGATGACTAATTTCAGCATTTGACACTTCGATTAGATTTAATTCTAATAACTCCTGAATCTGCCTATCTACTTCCTCTTTATAAGCTATCGGCACACTATATAACTTTGGCTTTTTCCTTGCCACCCCCCCGGGTTTAAGAGCAATACGATGTTCTCCTACATCCGCTGGTCGTACAGGACCCATAAACCCCACTTTATTCTCCCTCAAAATGGACTTTATATCTTTGATTTGACTATTAGATAACCCTTTTATTCCGAACCTCTCTATATCTCGTTCTATGTCTTGATCCCGGTTCAAAATACGAATTTCCCCAACTTCTCTAAATTCCTCAATCCCTTCGAAAACAATATTAACTGTATTACACTTAGCAATAAATTCTCTTATTTTATTTTGGTGCACATGCTTTCTACTCCCGTCGGCTAACTCAACTATAAACGAATGCTGGTTTCGTTTTTCGACGTTAGTTGCCGGCCCTTGCCACCTAGAATATAACTTATTAGTTGAATCGGGGATTAACAGTATTACTTTATCACCTACTTCAAACGTTTTTTCTTTTGACCTTAAGTTATAATGATACGCCATTCTATTTTGTTGCACCTCGGACGATAATTTTGTCTCATTTGCGGCTCTTTCTAAGCGTCCCCTAAGTTTATCCAAATACTCATGAATCGGCATAGTATCCAACAGCGCCCCCTTATTTTCTCCTGCCCAGGATGACTTGAGAATCGATAAAGGACCTTCCGACGCTTTTACCATATAATAACTGGAAAGGTGCGATTCCCGTCGTAGAATTTGGGACTTCCCTATACTCCCATAATATAAATGACACTTGTTCATGTCACTTTTTTCCTTCTTCCCTAATAGTTTGATGTAACATACGTTTAAGAGTCTGATTAAAACGTTCCACAATCCCGTTAGATTGCGGATAATGTGGGGTCGGAAATCTTGGACTAGCGCCTAACCTTTTCTCAAATTCTTTCGTTAAGACGGCAGTGAAATTGGTTCCATTATCACAGGCAATTATATTTGGAATTCCTGTCCTCATAAATATTTGAAGTAACGCATCACACGCGGTTTTAGCCGTTAAATTTTTTAGAGGGATCGCATCCGCCCACCTGGTATGTTGATCAATTAAAGTTAGTTTATACTGATGCCCTTGTGAACTTTTAGGATCAATAGGCCCAATTAAATCAACATTAACTATCTGAAATGGGAGTTCTGGCCGCGATACTGGGGAAATAGGAGCTCTACCATTCACTTTAACTTCTCTAGTCAACTGGCACTCGAAACATGACTCACAAAATTGTTTAGTTTCTTTCGCCATCCCCTCCCAATAAAATGAATACCTGATTCTCTGTAAAGTTTTCTTTGCTGCATGATGCCCTCCAAATACCGAACTATGCGCTAATTTTAAGATTTCTTCCCTTCTTACTTTGGGTACTACTAATTGCGCAATCGTTTCGCCTACCGATTTCTCTTTATGGTACAATAAACCATTTACAGTATAATAATCCCCTTTATCCATTTTAACTAACTCCCAAGCTCTCTCTAACTCTTTACATTCCAATTGGGATTTCTTAAACATACCTGAATTGCTAGCAATAGCTTTATTATCTTTCTCCACTTCCGTTTTTTCAGGATTCTGACTTTGTACATTTTGCGATCTCGCTTCTATTGCGTAAACATTACAACTATTGCTACTCATACCTTCCTTTTCAATCGAGTTATCAATAATAATTTCCGAATTTTCTAATTCTTGGGCCTCTAGCAATGGCTCCTCGCAGTTGACACCTGACAACTCATTAATAACTTCGGGATGAAAAATTACTTGCTCATTAATATTATCGGTCACTGCGCAAAGTACTTCCTGATGAATTATATTATTTTGTCCGAATTGCGGAATAGCTAAAGGTAATTTAACCAACGGTGATTTAACTGCTTCACCAAATAACCCTTGTAAATAAATACTACACGCGCCTTTTAATTTCTCTTCCGGTACCAAATCTTTATGAACAACACTAATTTCACATCCAGAATCAATCAATCCCTTTGCTTTTTGCCCATTTTCACTAACTTCAATTTTCTCAAGTTTATTTAATTTCTCACCAATAACATTAGTTCTCTGTTCGGCCTTTGCCGATATTCTCGCCACAATAGCTCCATTAGGTAACTCTTTGTTTTCTTTTACCACAATCTTATGTACACCCGTCTTCTGGTCTCGCCCTTTATTACCACTATTATTTCCCTCATTAACCACTTTATTACAAAAACGTTGGTAATGACCTCTCAAACCACATTTAAAGCATTTAGGCGCTGAAGCATCACTAGGTTTTTAAAATCTATTTTCCTATCCGAAAAAGAATTAGTCTCATTACTCCCGTTTTGCCTCCAATTACCACTAACTTTACTATCCTCCATTGGTCTCATTTTTTTCATTGTTTACATACCTATCTTTACCTTTAAAACTTTTATACGTAACAGCATAGGACTTGTGTTTAGCGTCAAAATAATTGTCACATTCTCTAGCAATTTTAGAAGCTTCTAACCATTTACCCTGGTGAGTTAACCCAATATATGACGCAGTATCCTCATCTAACGTACTTACTAACTTATGAGTAACTATTAACTGGTTGACCTTTTCATAAGAGTCAGCATCTCTAATCTTACAATAATTTTCCCATGTTGCTATTAAACGCGATACAAATAATGCATGAGTTTCGTTCTGGTTTCTCTTAGCCTTCTTAAAATTTTCCAAATACGCCTTCGGTGTCGGCTCATGTTCCCTTAGGACTAACTCCTTTAATTCCTCATAATTCTCCAATTGTTCCCTAGTGGTATAAATTAACAAATAATCCGCCTTATCGCCTAACATATTTAGTAGAATTTCGGCCTGCTGGTTTTCCGGTACATTTTTAGTTTTGAATGCCTTTTCTAAACAGTTGAAAAATAAATTCCATCCCTCAGTCCCTTCTGGTACTTTGATGGACAGATTTTTAACACTTTTGATCAATTTTTCGATGTTACTTTCATTACTAGATTCCCTAGACCCATTAAAATTATTTGCCGATCCTTGAACCCTTAGTCTCTCCATTTCTAATTCATGTTCCATCCTTAATTTTTCTATCCTCTCTTCTCTTTCTAACCTTTCCTGTTTTTCTAACTTTTCGCGTTCTAACTTTTCCTGTTTTTCTAACTTTTCGAGTTCTAACTTTTCCTGTTTTTCTAACTTTTCGAGCTCTAACTTTTCGCATTCTAATTCTTCCTGATTTTGTAACTCTTCGCGCTCTATTCGTTCTGCAACAATAGCGTTAGATATTCCGTAATAACCCCCTCGTCATACTCATCACTGCCCATTATCTTTTTCCTAAGCTGAATTCTGGTATCATCTTCCCCGAATTCAACACCTAATTCTTCAGCTATCACCTGAAGATCCACCTTTTTTAGTTTCAATAAGAAAGCCATACTTTCTCCGATTGTTATTACCGCCCTACAGTACAATAATACTTAAACCTACCAAATTAATATTTCCTAACTTTCTAACTTAGTACAGTTATACCCCACTTGTTATACTAATTAATACCTTTCAGATAATCGATGTATTACATTTTTTAATTAACCTACTGAATACTGTAATTTTTCTTAACCATTGATATCACACAATTTACTTCTAATAAAACAAAAGGTAAAACAGTAATTCGATTTGGCTACTATGCAATATAGATTCCAATTTATACACTTAGATAATAACATACAATTTACATAATAATACTGATACGTTGAAATTGAATAAAAGTATTGATGTCAATCAAAAAACCCACATAAAGAAGAATTGTATAACATACACATATAAATTTCTACTATTATCCTCACTAAAATATTTCCAAATAACTCAGTAGTGGTTCTCACACTTAAAACAAATATTATCTTGAGTATATTTGTTTTGATCACAAGATCTTCACTTTTTTTCCCCTCACTATAGCCCTCTTTTGAGCCTTTTTTTCCCCACTCCTACTGGCCAATTAAAATTCTAAGCAAATGTTGTTATCAACTTTTCAAACTTAAACAATATTGCTTATTGCTTCATTTAAATATTACTTTAACAATAATTTAAATTTAAGTAAATTTACTTATTCCTTCCAACTACTATTAACACAATGCCTTAATTTTTTTTACTACCATTATTAGTAAAAAAAAAATATATATATATATATAGAAAGTCAATACTAGCTCAAGTTATTATGACCTTTCCTTAAAACAATAGAAAATATGATTATTAATACTTCCTACCTAACTGAACACAATTATTTAACTGCACATAAATGATCTAGACAATTTACTTAAATTACTATTAATTATACAACACAAATTGGTTCGAGATGTCAGCAGAAGGAAATGATCAAAACACCTTACCTTATACTTTATCTGCTGGGGTACTCTTCTATTCACAGGTAGTTCCACGATGTAGCGGTAATATGGCACAACACTTAGTTCAGTTCTTTCTAATACTGATACGGCACAGGCACAACACTTTAGCACACACTCGACGATCCGGCATTACCACGCAAGAATTCCACTGGGTACTCTGGCACTAACACACTGCAACACGGCTCGCTGGTCACTGGTCTCAGGCGATTCTATAACGACACTGCCAACAATTTGTCGGACGTTCCTCTCAGCCCGCACAGCTTTGAAGAAAGCCTGTGGTAGTTATAGCTGCCACCACCGATATTATTAGGTGATATCGGTCACCTACTATGAGGATTGTGTAAATGAACACTGACGCTGTCAATTAACTGAATTAACAGTTTATTTACACTATATGTACACAAGAAATACACTATTTACAATTATATACAATTACAACTCGGATATAGATGATCTGGTTCAACATTAAATTAAATACCGTAAAAGTTGGCTGTGTACTGTTCAGATTACAACTTCTCCCTCACACTCAATGCACGTTAGATTCACTTTACTGGAGATCAATTTCGAATCTCCTAACACAAGGATACTCGGCCTATGCTATCCGGCCCAGAGCACTACGCACAAGGACGTTTGTGTCCCTTACTCTCCAGATTCGAACTCAGCCTACACACTCTGCACTAGGACCTCTGTCCTACACTCCTCTAGGTACGAACCCCAGATACCGAACTCCCCACCCTCTCTGACACAGAGCACCCTCTAGGTACGAGCCTAGCTACGAACTACTAAACCTCAGACAAGTCTTGCCCTTCTCAAATCACTGTTTTTCCCCAATGTCAACCCCCTTTGGAGCTTATTCATTGGACACATTCCACATTGCTTTCTTGATCCGTGACATGTTCCTTGTTTCCTCATCATCCACATACATCCATGACGGATGAACACGCCTCTCAGCAATCTCCTCTTTCTCTCATTCCCCACCTGTACATGATACCTGTCAATTCTCACTTTAACAAACAAAGAATGTCACCTTGAAAATTCCAGTACACAGCCGGTACAATTACATAAAATATTAAGATAGAGAAATAATAGAAATTCCAATTTGTAGCAGATGTTTACTTAGAACCTGACACAGGGTTACACAAAAGATCTCGAAATGGTTACTATGTAACGTCAAACCCACGGTGGGCGCTATTTGTAACGGTGCACGCACGCTGGGTGTCGTTTGTAACGTTATATGCAGACATATTCAGTAGTTTAGGTTAAAACAACAAAGTTTATTCAAGTGATAATGGCCGAAGGGAAGTGGAGCAAGTCTAAAATTTTACACACTGAGAACACTATGAACAGCTAAAATCATACTCACAGGCTCCAACCTAGCTCAATCGTGGCACCGCCTAACACTTGACACTGTCTCCTGGCTGAGCTGCTGAACAAAGTTTAGTTAAACAGCCCGTGGCTGTGGATAATTCTTTATTTCATCAATAATAAAAATGGAACTACTATTAAACTTTCTTACCACGGCCGACTCATAAATCCACAATCCAAACTCCTTTCCACTTTACTGGAGACCGCTGCTACTTTCTATTCGTCAGCACTTCGCTAAACAATCATCCACTTCGTTGTCTAATGGCAGAGGTCCGCACTCGCTGGCTGCTGGCTAATGCCAGACACACACACACCCAAACTCACCCCCAAGCTTTTATATGCTGCAAACTGAGATACTTCACATTAACATATTACTAATAACCGCGAGCTAACTGCGGAATTCGAAAGAGCACACACACTCTAGAAAGTTAAAGTAAAAGAGAGGATAGATGTCGCTTTTACGCCTACAAAATGTTAAATTATTGACGTCACGATCTCAGAAACACTAGAGTGCCTTTATGACAAAAGGTCACTCCCTCACAACTGAATGGGAGCGTAATTTACTTAAAGGTGGTTTTTAAATACGTTATGCATTTTTACGTTGAAATGCATTCAGTTTACTAAGAAATATTAGTAGAATATAGATAAAAGGATATACAGAGTCGCGCAAAAAAATTGGATACATGGTTGTCTTTGATGATAATTTCGGGAAATGTAATTGAGTTGTTTAAAAAGTATTTTCGTTTGAACTAAATTTTAGCAAAATACTTTCGTGTATTAAAGATATTAGGTAAACTACAAGGCTGAACAAAAGTATTCAAGTATGTTTCTATTTATAAGTATAAATTGCTGAAAAGAAAATTTCAATCAGTTGGGCGTTTTCTTGCTAAATTAAATTTCCCCATTATATAGTCTATATATC
Source organism: Maratus speculifer (assembly GCA_964019185.1). Classification (NCBI taxonomy): domain Eukaryota; kingdom Metazoa; phylum Arthropoda; class Arachnida; order Araneae; family Salticidae; genus Maratus; species Maratus speculifer. The sequence goes on from OZ025299.1 coordinate 23,948,501, forward strand.
AACCGACATATCAAACATAGGGCTGTTTAAAAGTATTGGAATGCACATATGGCTATGGACAGTAATACCAAATTTTTCTGGATAACGAAGTTTTGTTCAATATTTCAAGAATTTTTGGAAAGTGTTTCATAATCTTGAGTATAATTTTTCTCACTTGTTAATTATGATATGCGCTTTTAAGTTTCATTAGATGGATGCACATTATATGGTGTATATAAATGCTAATAGTTACACAATTTAGATATACAGGGTTACATAAAAGAGCTCGGAAAGATTACTGAATATGAGCTTAATTTATTTAAAGGTGTTTTTAAAATGCATTTTTAAGTTGAACTGCATTCAGTTTACTAAGAAATATTTGTAGAATATATGTAAAATGATAGCTAGCAGAAGATAGGTATAGATAACAGGGTCACGCAAAAAATTGGATACAGAGTCGCATGTGTATGATAATTTCTGGAAATGTGATTTAAATATTTTAAAGAGTATTTTTTAAGTATAAATTGCTGAAAGGAAATTTTAACCAGTTAAGCGTTTTCGTGCTAAAATAAATTTCCTCATAATATAGAATATAAATCAACCGACAGGTCAAATACAGGGATGTTTAAAAGTATTGGAATGCATATTTTACTATGGACAGTAACACCTTATTTCCCGAAATAGCGAAGTTTTGTTAAAGAATTCAGGAAGTGTTAGAAAGTGTTTCATAATTTATGCTTAACATGTGATTTTTAATACTTTTAAAATATTTCTGAAATATACATTTAAAATTTTATGAACTTTTAAACTCTTACTTTCAATTCGTCAGCATTTAACGCTTAAAATTTTAAATTAAGCACAGATTGAATAAATATCTTGATAAGTAATATATATATTTATATGTTGTGGCCGAAACCCGGAGCCTGGCCAATTCTAAGTACTGGCAGGCCAATACCCGAAATGGCGAAGCTTCCTGGCCAAAACCCGAAATACATGAAATGAACAGCGTATTTCGGGTTTTAGCCGGCCAATTCGCGAATTAGCCGGGAAGCCTTGGCCAACATCCGAACTGGGGATTTAAGGTTACCCAGCAGTGGCGCACCTAGAATTCGGTTCTAAGCCGATTAATAGAATCTGTACTTATTAGAATAGTCACTGTAGAATATTTTACACTCAAACAGAGTCTGTATGGTAGGAAATCATCATTTTTTAGCATAATGCATCTCAGAAAAGTGATTTAGTTCAAATAACCAATTTTTACTTAACTAATCATGTAATATGCACTTTCACAATTTTAAATAGAATTTTCGCCATAAAATTGAATCACTTTATTAAATGAAATCTGATTAAAAAAAGCGTCGGATTCCGAAATGCGCCAAAACATTTTAAGTATTAAGTTTGGTTTTGATTCATATAAGCGGCAATTATAGCGATCTTTCTTAGCTCTGGGAGGGGTTTTAACCCCAAAACCACCCCCTTGGCTGCGCCACTGCCCTTTAGATGCGGGGCCGTCATGAAACTTTTCTTAGTTGCTTCTTATTAAGAGAAGAAAGTTGTTTCGCGACGGCTCCGGTAGATGGCACTGATGCACAGATACTAATTTTATTGTAACTAATACAGAGTAAGAAACAAGAGGAGAAAGAGAAAGTAACGTTAAAATTTTGCCATGCGATTTTTTTAAAGATATGAGGGTGCCATCGTAGATAACAGAAAAAAAAATTATATAAAATCTGAATTTTTAGAAATTGGTTCGAGTTGAAATCTGATTAATTAAAGTTTTTTTCACAAGATGCATATTTCTTTAAAGATACTTGGCATTTCGATTGCTTTTTTAATATTTTTAAAATAGCAGATAATTCAGAGAAAAATAAAAAAGCAGGCCATTTATTCAGATAGTCACTAAAAATAAGTATGTATGATTATACTGTAAAGTATAATAAAGGATCCACCAATTCTGAAGCAGACATGCTTTCAAGAAATCTCACTTTTAATGTAAATCCCTATATTCATTTATTAACTTCCGATGAAATTAAAGAACACCAAGAATTAGATCATAACAGGGCCTAAATTTCAAAAAGTTAATGACATTGTAGTAATTCACAAAAAGGGTTTTCAAAAAATTGTAGTACCTTTCTCTTTGAGAGAGAAATTATTAATAACTACCCATACACAATTTGGCCATCCAGGAATCCAAAAAATTCTAAACTTAGTTTCACCACAATACTACTGGAGCAGCATGACTCACGATATCACACAATTCGTCAAGCATTGTGAAGTTTGCCAACAAAAAATCCCACCAACCTAAATTTGGTCTTCTTGAAGCATTACCACCAGCAGAACTACCCTTCGATATAATATCATTAGATTCAGTAGGAGGTTTTAACTATTATAATTCATCAAAAAAGTATATGCACATAGCTATTGATCACGCTACTCGTTATATTTGGGGTTTTGCCTCTAAAAATGTTACAACTGAAGTCTACATTAATATTCTTAAACAGATTTTTAATATTCAGCTTCCCAAGAAAATTTGAACGGATAGGAATCCTGCGTTTACAGCGTCTAAACTTCGTAAATGGGTACATCAACAGAATGTCAAAAATTACTTACTTCTTCTCATAGGCCACAGTGTAATAAAAAAAATGAACGTGTGAATCAATCAATTTGCACCCGACTAAGACATCTACGCACTTGCTCTCGGGAATTTATGCTGTAATGACCTGTGAAAGGATTTTCCTATGTTTTTAGGATGTTTAAATAAATCTTAATTAATGCTAATTCCTTGAAGTCTGTCGTTTTATGAAAATGCGACATACATATATATATATATATATATATATATAAACTAGAACGTACTTGTGTATTGAACGTAACAAAAAGTGAGATGACAGTTATAAAAGTTGATATTTCTGAACTTTTTTGTGACACATTTTCAGTTTGCGATTTTAAAATGTTCGTAATATGTATTTCCACATTTTCTAATAATTGTTTGACATTTTTATCTGTAAATATATAATAATAAATTTGAAATTCTATGATTTCCAATATTTGGATATATTTTTTTTCGAGCACGTAGTTTGCAAGAGAAGGTTTGAACATTTTACAACGGAAGATTTTTGTTATTAAAAAAATATATCGCTAATAAATTGCTTTTAAATATTTCATGAGGTATTTTTCAAAAGCTACTGAAATCAAATTCTTTTTTTTCTGAATTGAATAAGAAATGACAAGTTTTTCACATATTTGGCATTTTACAGTATATACATATATATATATATATGAAAGATTAAAGAAAATAGACATTACAGATAATTGTATTTTAGCAAGCTTAGACATTGAGCCATTATATCCATCCATAGATACTTCAGAAGTAGCTCAAACCATCGAACTGTTCATTGACAATAGAGAAGATTTTGACGTACCAATGAAAAACACTTTGAAAAGTGGCCTAAACCTAATAATTAATAGTAATTATTTTATTTTTAACAATATTATTTATCAGCAATCAGACGGTGCCCCAATGGGATCTCCAATTTCAGGCCTCCTTGAATCAAAAATTTTCAATACTTTTAAATTATTACCTTTAGTATGGCTACATTATGTAGATGATATTTTTATTGTTTGGCAGGGGGGAGTTGATAAATTGTTAATTTTTATTCAACAGTTAAATGATCTAGATAATAAGATTAAATTTACTTTCGAGCTTGAAACTGATAAGAAATTACCTTTTTTAGATGTTGAGTTAAAAAGAGAAAATAATAAAGTAATTCGTTCAGTATATCGAAAACCAATAACAAACTTAAATGTTATACCTTTTGATGCTTGCACTCCATATTCGTATAAATTATCTACCTTTAGATTCCTTATTAACAGAGCATTTAGAATTTGTTCTGTACTGAAAATTTAAATGATGAATTAGATAAAATTAAAACAATAGCTATTAACAACGGATATCAAGTTAAAATAGTTAATAAATTAATTAAAAAGTTTATTAACAAAATGAACAATGCAGTTTTTGAAAATAAAACCGACAATGAAAATAACATGAAAAGGGTTGTTATAAATTATTATCCAAATTTCTTCGAGTCTGCTAAAACACAATTAAAAAAGTTTGATTTAAATTTAATTGCTAGACCCCCTCCAAAATTAAAATCAATTTTAACAACTAGAATTGACCCCATTGATAAATTTGACCGATCAGGTGTTTATATCATTCCATTTCTTAAAGAAGGTGGTTATAAGAATTATTATATTGGCATGACTCAAAGAAAATTCAAAGTAAGATGTAAAGAACACATTGCAGACATAAAATTTAATAGAGGTAAAACCACATTATCTAGGCTAAATCAAATAGAAAACATAGATATTTTGTTTAATGAAAGTAGATTAATTTATAGGTCAGATTTTTATTTGCAACTTTTTATTAGAGAGAGTATTGAAATTTACGTCAGAAGCTCAATGGTCTGCAATGATTCCTTGTCATTTCAAATCCCAAATATTTGGATTGAATTGTTAAATAATTTAAAAATTAAGCAACGTGATACATAATTAAAATATAACGCGCGTGATTTTTATTTTTAATTTTTTTTTAAATTTCATTTGTAATAGTTTATTGTCATTTTCCATCTTTGTGTTTATTTGTATTTTCTTTTTCTGATGATGATTGAGTAAATTCAATCGAAACATGTAAAAATTATTAAGATCGTTTAATGTTTTTATTAGTATTTAACGTCCTTTATAGCAATTAAATTTTTTAATGCATATTTTTGAAAATTTTCAAAGCAGATTCGTCAGGCCCCAATTGCTTATATATATATGTATGCATGTATTATTAATTGAAATGCCCGAAGTATCGTCATTGTTTCAAAACATCCTATTCCCTTGCTTAGAAAACAATTTACAAGCACGTAACTGTGAAAATAATTGCCAAAACTTCAGTGACTGAATACTTCGAAGACACTAAAAGTTTAGTATCCGATTTATTAGATGAATTTAAACGGTAAATCACTGATACTAACATTTCCCAATAAGGGTCTCGTATTATTCCTTTTATTTTGAAATTTTCTTAGTATATATTTGCAAGAGTTTTTTAAATTAAGTGTATAACATTAATGGAATATTATATATATATTTTTGCAATAATATAAAATACTTTGTTTTATGGAATTAACTATTTCGCATAATGTATATTTATTTATTTTCTTCTTCTATTGTCATTTATTAGTAATTACATTGCGTATCATATAAAATAAAGAATACTGCCCAGTTAAACTGAAGGCATTGAGCTCACAGGCTACAAATACTAATTGCACATTAAAGCTTTATATTTTCAAGGGTTAATTCCGTTCGAAAAAAAAAATTAAGAAGGGGAAACAGCTCTCCCCTTTTCTCTTTTTTTATACTTAATCATTGAACCTCCTATACTATCAAAGACATGCTTTATCATATAAAAAATCTATATCCAAAATTCAGAGCAAATTAGATAATTCTTAATAAAAACCCATTTAGCATTTATATAATTTAAAAAGAGTTATCCCCCTCTTTTATACTTAACCATTAAACTTCCAAAACTATTCAGAGATTTGAACGAAATCTGAAAATTCTGCTTGAAAAACCCATTTATATAAATTAAGGGGGGGGGGACATTAGAACCCCTGTTCCCCTTATTTATACTTATTCAATGAACACCTAATAACAGTCACGGAATCGCCTCATCAGAATGATCCTAATCTAAATTTTGAACGAAAATTAATTCTGCATGGAAATCCCATTTATATCAACTAACGGGGGGGGGGGCATTAGAGCCCCTGTTCCCCCTATTTATACTTATTCAATGAACACCTAATAACAGTCACGGAATCGCCTCATCAGAATGATCCTAATCTAAATTTTGAACGAAAACTTAATTCTGCATGAAAATCCCATTTATATCAACTAACGGGGGGGGGGGCATTAGAACCCCTGTTCCCCCTATTTATACTTATTCAATGAACACCTAATAACAGTCACGAATCGCCTCATCAGAATGATCCTAATCTAAATTTTGAAAACTTAATTCTGCATTAAAATCCCATTTATATCAACTAACGGGGGGGGGCATTAGAACCCCTGTTCCCCCTATTTATACTTATTCAATGAACAACTAATAACAGTCACTGAATCGCCTCATCAGAATGATCCTAATCTAAATTTTGAAAACTTAATTCTGCATGAAAATCCCATCTATATCAACTAACGGGGGGCATGAGCCCCCCGTTCCCCCTCTTATACATATCGAATGAACTCCAAAAACTAATCAGGGAAGCGCCTTGTCAGGATATACCTACATACAAAATTTCAAGTGGATCGGATATTTTTATCATGAGTTATCGCGTTACGTACATACATACAGAACGGACGGGCACATAAGCTCTCAGGCTATGATAGCCTGTGAGCTAAAAATTAATTTAAACTATTCCTATTATGAAAGATTTAGCAGAAAGTCTGGCTAATGAAAATAAAAAGTTAGTTAATGTTTCATAATTTGGTCTGCAACTTAGACTTGCGTGATACATGATTCATGCTTATAATATTATAGCTTAAGAGTCATTCCATATAAGAATCCCCCAGGCTGTGGTTAGATGGTAAACAGATTCATGTGATTTTTTTTCTCGGTGAGATGACCATTAGCAGGAAAGAAATAAAAAATATTAATACTGTGGGACCATTGGTTTTAATTTGGTGGTGGTGGTGGTGGTGTGTGTGTAGGGGGAGGTTAAAGGTCAGTGCCCCGCTTGAAAAATTGAAATTTGATGTTTCTCATATCATTTTATTTTATTTTATTTTATTTTATATTACTTTATTTATATTTTATTTACAATAAACACACACAAAAAATATACATAAAACAATTAAGATTATACAAAAACTTGGGTGAATGGGCCCAGACCTGGCGTCCGTTGTGATCCTGTGGGAATCGGCGTATATGCTCGTCAAAAATGTCTCTCGAAAAAGAAATGGTTTCGCTTACTACAATTCGCTTGAACATTAATAAGTATTGGGTGTGTGTGTGGGGAGGGGGGGGGGGGGTTAAAGGTCAGTGCCCCGCTTGAAAAATTGAAATTTGATGTTTTGCATAGTATTTCTCATAGTATGCATTGAAGTTATCCCACAAAATAAATTACATAGCTGCATTATATAAAGTTCGTCTTTTGCTATTCAAGAATAAAATTATGGGATATGTGTAATGCAGTGAACTAGGGGGCTTCAAAAATTCAATCTTTTTAGAAGTTTTACTAAAGTTTTGACATATGTAGCCCTTTGCATTAAAATCCTCCCATCATTTTTAACAGCTGTATTCTTTCCTATGGTGAAATGAAACACAGAAAAGTAGGCTTTCCCATTGGCAGACTTTAATACATTCCAAAATTTTATGCCAAAATTGCAAAAAAAAAAAAAAAAAAAAAAAAAAAAAAAAAAAAAAAAAAACCTATTTTAAGTGAGGTATACCAGATATGCATTAAAGTCAGAAGTCTGTAAAATAATAATAGAAATGTAAAATAACTATTCGCTTTTCGAAATCTCCAAACATAATCATGGGCACTAAAGCAGTTTTCATAGGGTAATGGAAATCGCATTTAGAAAATATGCTTCCCACAGCCATAGCATTCACTCACTGTTAAGAATAAAATCACTGCACAATTATTTTTCAAATGCATATGTTTCATTATTCTAACATCAGTTGTGTTATTAATTGTATAATAATAAATATTTTTTAATTAAATTGCTATAGGGAGTGAAATGAAGGGAAGAAAAAAGGGAATTGATCTTTAATGAAGTGAAAAGGAGTTGATACATTTTTTTTATTCTAAAATCAATTGTATTATTTACCTTTAACAATAAGTATTTTTAATATATTTGTTAGAGGCAGTGAAGTGAAGAGAAAAGAAAAGTGAATTGATGTTTAATTAACTGAAAAGAAGTATCTAAACCATATAACCGTAAGATACTTCAGTTTTGTTGTATACGATTTGTTTGAAGGTAAAACTGTCTATAAAAGTTATTTTGAACGTGGATGAATATTCCTTATGCAAGTTATCAAATAAGTGTGCTTATGGGCCATATGCTGCTACAAGTTCAAGCGAATTATTTCTGAACTGATTAGGACCAACAATTTGGAGTGGTATTGAAACAAAACAATCATACCTTCAGAAAATATTTCTGAAAGAATTTGGGGATATGATTTCAGTACAATCCGTTCCGTGAATACTGCATAATACTCCTCCAGTAATAATCGAACCAAATTCTGAGCACCATTTCTTGGATAGTGTTGTAACGGGTCAGCAGTTCAATAAATTTATTTTTATAGTTTATAAAATGGTAATTTTATGCCTTTTAGCAATTGAAATAAGTATATAATATTACAAGGTTTTAATTTTTCGTACATCTAAAATGTCCTGTTGGCACGGTGATGATAAACATGGATTTAGACGAGGATTTTTTTTTTTTTTTTTTTTATGTAAAACATACGAAAATCTTTGAAAAACATGTTTAATTTATCACATCAGCAATAATAAAATAACAATTCACTCGATCTTTCTGTGTGTATGTGTGTCTGTCTGTCTGTGGTGGTTAGCAAAAACTACGACACGTACGAGGCTCAAAGTTTTTGTGAAGATTGTTCAAGGCCTCTCCTAATGAAACTGAGAATCAGAGTTTTAATATTCTAATAATTAGTTGAGAAATTCATTAAAATCTCCACAAAACTAACCACCTTAAAACTAAACAGCTAGATGCAAAAAAATTGTGCTTGTAAAAATTCTAAAAAATATTTTCATACTCCTATAAATAGTCGAGAAATCCATTTATAACATCTCATTTTATTTCCGTTTAAAAAAGCAGATTTTTGAGAAATCTTTCACAGTGAGAGCTGGAGTTTTACAACGCAAGAAACTGGGTGCGAGCGAATAAATAGCATTTATAAACAACCTGTAAACATTTTCAAATATTAAATTTATAATTTTAATTTCTATACATCCAGATGAAAATTTTTTTACTTGTTACAAATGTGTAATTTTTTTCACAGCCGCTCAATTCCAATCTTAGATATTAATTATTAATTCATTACTTGTATGAATTGCTCTCTTTAAAATCAAGTTTTTCGAAACCACAAATGATTTTTATGTTAGGATTCTTTCGTACGCAGTGAAATTTTAAAAATACACCATTTAGAGATTTTAAAACTATGCATCTGGCAATATCTTTAAATGGTGTTTAATAATACCTAAATTTTATAAAAATGCATCCGGAAGGGTTTTTTTTAATAAAAATTTCGATTTTTAAAAAAGAAACAGCAATGCTGAAACGTGGATTCGTTAAAATAAGAAACTCGCAAAATGATAGAAATTTCAGATGGATTATAACACACAAAAAAGATTTCAAAGAGTACAGAGCATTAAATTTCAGGTTGCGGGTTTTTTCAGGTTTGGGGGAGGGTCAAAATTTTAATATGATATTATTTCTTACCGTTTTAGATGCGAACATTTGACGAAGTTCTGGGAGAAATATGACTTATTTAATAAAATTATCATATAGTTTGTAACACATAATATAGATTTTAAAGAGTAGGTGGCCTCAAGCTATGTTTTAGAAGGAGGGGCGGAGGAGGTAAATAATATTTTTAGGGAGAGTGCGATCAAATATTTATCGTTTTCTACAGTTTTAGATGTGGATTTTTCAGAACCCCGGGAAGAGTAATATTTATGTAACGTAAAATTTTAAAACTGTACTTACTCCTATCTTAGAAAAGTAATTTCACCAAATATCTTGCTTAAGTCCTCCAATCCCTTGACTATTGTATCTACGGGTAGGTTGTTTTACAAAGTTTCGTTCAGAAACAATTTTGTTAAGAATAAAGTACGCCTCCTAGTGATGGAATCTGAAACTAAAAGATTCAAGACTGTTTGGTTTTTCTTGCAAGACTTTGCAATGCGTGTACAACATGCCTGCTAAACGGTATTGTAGGCAGCGGAGACCCAGTTCGAGATTGGGTATTTTTATGAGATTTTCAGGTTCATTTAAGAATATTATTACGGACCCAAGCAACTTTGGGATGCTCAGCTTGTGAGAAATGAATTTATAATAAATATCACTGAATGAGGATGCCATATTATATCACCATTTCACAAATTTTAGATGAACAAGCTATATAAAGGGACAAAGCTTTTAAAATACTCTCATGAAAATCAATAAACTTTCAGGCGAAATATTCCCTTTCATATGGATTTTAATCAAATCAAATAAGAGATATTGTTGTAAATTTCTATATATTTCTAGTTTTGCCCAAAGCATGGTAGTAGGGGAAAATTGAGAGTCCGGCCCCGGGAGGAGGAGCGAGGAGCGTGGTGGTGGTGGTGGGCTCCTCCTCCTCAAGCCTCCTCCTCACTCCTCCTCCTCAATCCTCACTCCTCCTCATTCCTCCTCCTCCACAATCCTCCTCCTCCTCAATCCTCCTCCTGGCATCGTCTTGTAAGAGAAGGGGTTAAAAGGATTTTTTTCGAATTTTAAGCGGGAATTTCAGGGAGTTAGAATTTTTAAATCATATTGTAGTATGGGGGTGTTTTTTAATGTGGGGACTTTAAAAATTTTCGGCTTGTTACAGTACATGGGGTATGTTTTTCGATTGACTTATGCTGTTGTTCATTTAAAAAGTAATTAAAAATTATGAGTAAAAATAATGAAGGTAATAATTAAAAATGATAATTAAAAATAATGAGTAAAAAATAATGAAGGGAATTTTTCGAGTGGTTTTTTTAGTCAAGTATAGTACGTAGTAGAATTTAAGAAATGAATAATAGCAATTAACGATAATTAGTAATTAATTAAAAAGTAATTAAAAATTATGAGTGAAAAATAATGAAGACACTTTAATTATATCGGCGTGCTGTAGTATGATAGGTTATTTTAATGTGGTAATTTTTTTTCGATTGAATTTTGCTGTTGTTCATTTTAAAAGGTAATTAAAAATTAATTAAAAATAAGGAATAAAGCGACTTTTTTTTTTTTTTTTTTTTTTTTTTTTTTTTTTTTTTCACCGTGTTTTAGATGAGGAGTTAAGCGGGTATTTGGGGACATAGAATGTTTTTTTCTGTACTATTGTACGAGTAGTTTTTAATTTTAATGTGGTGACTTAAAAATTTTCAGTTTGGTGTAATTTAAGAGTTTATTTTTTCGATTTTAAGTGGAAATTTGGGGAGATTGATTTTTTTTTCCACTGTACTCTTACATGATGAGTTAAGCGGGTATTTTGGGGGAAATTATTATTTTAGACTAATCATTCACGAAGGATATTTTGCGGATATAAGTGTTTAATAGGGGGACTTTAATTTTTTTGCAATGAGATTGACGCGCGCTCGTCGACCTAACCGTACGGAGTTTATAGTTTTCTTTAAATCATGTATGAATATTGGTTTAGAATTTCTTAGAATGACTTCCACCACTTTTATCCACCATTATCATAAATAACACATGCTGGTAATGGGAATAATAATTTTGAATATTTATTTAATGAAGGAACTTTAAAATTATTTCGAGTACTATTTTTAGTCAACTGTGTTATACACTTGATATTTTAGAATAGTTAAAAAATAACTTTAAAATTTGAATGAAAAAATATGTTTCAAAATGGGATTTTATGTGCTAGCATTGAATCGCACTCGTCGCCCTAACGGTTTGGAATATGTGGTTTCCTTCGAACCTTGGTGAAAATTTAATTGAAATGATTATTATTATTATTTTGTGTGTGTTGTATGTATGTGTATGTATGTGTGTGTGTGTTGTATGCATGTATGTGTGTGAATGTATGTTTGTGTGTTGTATGCATGTATGTGTGTGTTGTATGCATGTGCGTGTGTTGTATGTATTGTATGTGTGTGTCGTATGTTGTACGTATGTGCATGTGTTGTATATATGTATGAATGAAATAACACATGCTTGTAATGGGAATTTGGGAATAATAATTTTAAATATTAATTTAATGAAGGAACTTTAGAATTATTTCGAGTATTATTTTTAGTGAATTATGTTATACACTTGATATTTTAGAATAGTTAAAAAATAACTTTAAAATTTGAATGAAAAATATGTTTCAAAATTGAATTTTACGTACTAACATTTATTTACGCTCGTCGACCTAACTGTTCAAAGTCCTTGATTATCTTCGAGCAATGGAAAATTTAATTTTATTAATTTATTTATTTAGTTAGATTATTTTTTGATGATCCCGGTTTGAGGATGTTATTTTTGGATAATGAATAAATTTTAATGGTGGTACTTTATTTTTAAGGGGTGTCTTATGAAGCGACTTAGATTGTTTTCGAGTGGAAAATTTAGTCACATTTAATTTAAGAAATGATTAATTAAAGGAAAAAAGACAATTCAATTTAATTGGGTTCCTTTTTCGATAGATAAAAATAGGAATTAAAAATTTTATGAGAAATTTATTAATGAGGGCAATTGAAGCTTATTATGAGTGTGACTCTATTTTAAGTAAAGGTTAGAAGACAGTTTAAAAAATGGCACTAAAAAATAAATACATTCATAACACACATATATATATATACATAGAATTAACTAGCAGTATTTTTAAACTAGAATAACAAACTGAACAATTTTCGTGAATATTATGAAAAAATAAATGCGCTTTAGAGAACGAAACTTTACTATTTGATTGTTATTTAATATTATAAAAATATTTAAATTAAGCATTTCGTTTTAGGTAACAAACTTATTTTATTAGTTTAGTACATATTAATTTTCATCGTATAGTATTCAAAACACCTGTGTTCATGCAATACGGATTTTCCTACTTATCACATGCGAATGAGTAAAAGCATGATTCATTCTTATCTTAGATAAGGTTTTACCCCAGAGTCTTCAATTCAATCGACTATATATTTTAACTTTGATTAACTAATGAAGATACCAATTGCGTCACAATAATGATTTTATTAATTCAGATTTTAAATTAATATCAAATTGGAGGCTTTTTCTCTTTTCTCACAGATTAACTTTAAATAAAACTTAAATATTTATATATTCATTTACTTTATTAGTAAAATAATGAATGTATCACATTCATTTAGGATTTAACTATTTGAAAATTTAAACTAACCTTTTAATTAAACGATCACATAATTAAAACTATTATAAAATTAAATGTTTAAAAATATAAACGAAGGGTTCATTTTAAAATTTACTCATACTTGAGAATAATTTACTTGGGGAATATTTCTTAGATGACTTATCATGAATAACTAAGTGTACACTCAGAAACAAGAACCAGTAAACATTTTTAACGAAAGGTTTTCATAAATATATACTAAGGTATACATATATATAGTAACATTTCATATAACATCAAATTTTAGCAAGTGCATGTATTGGAACACCCCCCTTTTTTTTCTATCATACTTTTTCTCTCTTTGTTGTACTACTTTGGTTGAGAAATGCGGTTCAAAAAACCCTATTTGACAAAACGGAGTATGATTAGGTAGTTTTTGAATACCTGCTTTACGAAAATAAATTTAAACTTTTGACATAAAGCTGTTCTTTAATAATTTAAAACAGAAATTATTTTTTATAATTAATCCTTAACAACTTTAGACATGATTTGATGAGTCATAAGGTCATTAAAAAGGTTTTTAACGTATTAATTAATTTTCTTAATCAGTTCTTCTAAATATTAAAAACTTATTCATAAGAAAATCTTACCTGGCTAGGAAAATTCAACCTCCTTGTATGTTGGTCTCGCAAGGACTGACTGATAACATGCCTGCTTATCTACCGAACCATGTGATAAGTGACGTTAGAGATCACGTGACCCTCATTATCTGCTGATAAGATAAGCACTGACTTGGAATTATCTTAATTAATTATCAAACTTCTCATTTTTTAAAAACCACACTAAACATTGCTCCCATTAATTAATCATGTAAATATAATTTATATCGTTTATGATTATCAGTTTTATACTAACATTTAACACCTATACGTATGTGTTGTATTAATTCTGTTCGTTTAATTCATACAAATTTCAACTAAAGCATCCTATGCTAGTTTTCATATATTTATTATCACATCACGTGATACAATTTCTTGTGATGTTTTAGAAATAATAGATATTTAATTTTTTTAATTAGTTAAAAACATTAAAAAATTTTTATTGCTTTTTAGCATGAATATTTTAAGAAAAACATATTTTATTCTGAAATATCAAATTTAAAAACTAACTCTTAAGAATTTGACTCGATGCAGTTTACTCATTTTAAACAAGTTAACTTTACTACTTGACAGAAATATATTCAAACGCAAAGCGATTTAACTTTCACATTTTTAAAGTTATTTATATAATATACTAACATTTAATTGTAATAGGTAAAATTTTATTAAAAATATTGAAGAAAATAAAATTTATACTATGTAAAAAATTAAAACACCATTTAAAAATATTAAACAACAACAACAAACTTGTAATTAAGAGATGAATAAATATAAAAATATATGAATCACACAATAATAAAAAGAAATACTTAATCATTCATAAAAATTCTTCCTTTGATCATTCGCATCTGTGTTAGTAAAAATATAACACTAAAGTTTTCAAAAAGATTATAAGCGTTTCCAAATCAACAAAGAAAATTGTGTATTAAATATCAAATAATGGACATGCACTCTTTACACTCACATCTTACAACGTACTTAGTAACCAAATTTAATGATTTTTAAGCATGTCTTCTTAAATTTTTTTCAATGTAAGACTATCACAGTTGAATTTTTAGCTTTCTCTTCAAATATATAACAAAAATAATAACTATTTTTAATAAGATTAATTATTTAAATAATTAATTATTAAATTAAATTATTTAATATTATTAATTAATCTTATTAAAAATAGTTATTATTTTTTAAATAATTAATTATTAAATTAAATTATTTAATATTATTAATTAATCTTATTAAAAATAGTTATTATTTTTTAATAACAAAGAATTAATAATATTAAATAATTTAATTTAATACTTAATAATTAATTAATTAATAATTAATAATTTAATACTTAATAATTAATTAATAAGATTAATTAACAAAGCACTGGTCATGTGATATACATCACGTGACCAGTTGATGACATATGTTCTCTGACGTCACTTATCTTAAGATAAGACTATCTGATAACATTTTCTGATAAGGACTTTGAATCTCTCATTTCTTCCTAAACCTTGGAGCGAGTCGGACGTGTATTTGTGAAAGTGTTGGATTAGGTGAGTATACAATGTTAAATGTGTCTTTATTATTAAAGTATTTCAATTTAATTATGCATGAAAATTAAATATTTTTTTCCAAATTTTAGTACAACTTGAAAACAATAATTTGAAATAATAAAATGTGAAAATTAGAATTAAAAGTTTTGCATACACATTTCATAACACTGGGATAAACTGGCATCAGTAATAATTTTATTTTAAAATGTCTTTTAAATAATAGAAGGGAAAATAATCATCTATAAAAGACTAACTGAATTATTCGCATATTTTTAAACATTGATATTAAAGGTTATTTTAGATACATTTTATAAAGCCATGCTGGGACATAACCAAACAGGTTGTTTATCATATAAAACTTATGAATATTACTTAGTTGGAATAGTGAAAACTTGCTTTGCCAAGTTAATTTTTCAAGTTAGTTTAATAATGTCACTTACAAAAGAGAATTTTTATTAAAATAATTATTTAAAATTCTGTTGTTGTTTTCTAAAGATATTTGGCAAAGTGTTAGTAAAATACTAAAAGATGTGTGAAGACCTTGTCTGTTAACTTTAAATTTGTGCATTAAATGAAATTTTCCAAGTTTTACCATACACATGTGAAGGTTTCATTTAAGTAAAGAAAAAATTTATTACATAAGTCATTGTTTTTTCGAATGAAAATGAAGAGTCTTGCATCATCAAAATTTTGTTCATGTGTCGACAAAAGCTTTTTGGTTACTAGGGTAAACAAATAGCTGGTTGCTGGGGTAAATAAATAGTTGATTGGTTGATTAAAACTTATCAATGAGATGTACTTGAAGGGGAATCTGATAACTTAACAGTTAAAACAGAAAACCTGACTCACATAAATGATTATCGACATTAAAATTTGACGATTACTAAATATTAGTGAAACATTTTTAAATAATTTGAAAAGTTTTGTAAAATAATTTTAATAATTTGTTCAAACCTTTAATAGTGACTTGTGTTTTTTTAATTAATTATTCACATTTGATTTTTTTAAATTTTTTTAATAACATTAAAATTATTAACAAGTAATCGCACTATCACTGATAAACTAAAATATAATACATTTCATATAAGCAAGTGTTTCAAAATTTAAGCATAAGTAGTGATTCATAAGAAGTGGTTATGTCTATTTAACTGATGAAGTGACTCATAAAATCTCAAAGTAATCCAAAACATATGTGATATTTTTCTTTTCTTCGTGATTTTTAACTGATAAGTCACAATAAAAATTATTTTTGCATGTGTGAAGTAATCATTTTCGATGATCTTTCTTAATTTTAAGTTACTAAATTACGGGCTTTAATGGCCCAATGGTTAGTGTCGCGTGTTAAAAATGAGAAGTATGATCAGATGTTTGTGGTTTCGAAACCTGCGAGTAAAATTACCAAGAAAATTTTGTTATGTTAATACATCTTACCTGCAAATAACGCTTATCATCGAAAGGGCATAAGCTAATCTTATTCTGTGTTAACGTGTGCAGACGTTGAACATCATAATTTTTCAAACTGTCGAAAAACTTCGGTTATAATATTGTGTTAATGAAAATTCAAATTATATACAACATAAACAGCTTCTCTATGCTCTTCAGTGATGTGATCGTGATCACGTGTGCGTTTCGAATATAAAGAATGCTTTCAAATGTGACACAACTTTGTTTCTTGAAATGCCAATTCTTGCACGGGTATAAACTTTAAAGACTCTATATTTAATAACTTCTGTCCTAATATATCCTTCTCTCACACCATTTAAGTTAAAAACCGTTCAACACAAACTTTTCATCAATATACTAAGTAATGATTGTTCAGAATAAACACCTATTTGATAAACACTAGTATATATAAAACATTGAAAATGAGAAGTTTGAAATGTATTGTGATTCATTTAATGAAATCGTGTGGTATGCATTATATATTTCTCGATAAAGTTATAAACAGAAAGCTAAATATTCAACTGTGATAGTCTTTCATTGTAAAAAAATTAAGAAGACATGCTTAAAAATCATTACATTTGGTTACTAATTACATTGTAAGATGTGAGTGTAAAAAGTGCATATCCATTATTTGATATTTAATAGTCAAATGTTAGTATATTATATAAATGACTTTAAAATGTGAAATTTAAATCATTGGTAAATGAATAATTTTAACGAGATTAGTAAAGAAGGATCCAACACACAATGAAATATATCAATAAATTTAGGTACTTAAACTTGTTTTTATAACATATGAGAAGAAAAGATCATTCACAGTGATGACTCATCATGATTAAAGTTTGTAGTTATTCGAAATATTACTTAATAATAATTTGGTGTTTCTTGAAAATTTTGAAAAGAATTCCTTTTTTATTTTATATATTTATTTTAATTATGAAAATTTTAATTAAACACTAATTAACTAGAAAAAAATCTTTTAAAAATGTTAATTACACATTCATTAAAAAAATAATCTATTAAGTATTCGATAACTTGATGTTTCTTGAAAATGTTGAAAAGAATTTCTTTTTTATTCTATTAATTAGATAAAAAAATTATATTAGGATTTAATTAAATTCTTAATTATGACGTATTAAATAAATTAAGTCCCTTTTTAATTAAACATTATATTAATTATATTCAATATGAATAAACTCTTAATTTCAGATTTGAACTTGTCATTGTTACTTATCTAGTGAGTCAGCCTTCGGGAAATACCGTTAAAGATAAGAATTTGTTGTTATCAGACATTTCCTAACAGGTAAGCAACGATGAAGGTTGGATTTAAGGATTGGCGAATGAAAGTTTAAGGTGAGAATATTTTTCAATGTGTCTCTCATAAATAGTTTTCATTTAATTTTTAATTAATATTTAATTAATTGGTATTTTCTAATTTCATTACAAATTAGTATTTCTCAAGTTGTTTCGAATGAACATGTTTCATTTATTATTAATTCATTAATTTATAAAGTGTTATTTTAATTACATGAGAAATTAATATTTTTCATTAAATTTTTAATCTATATTTTAATTAACACAATGTTTAATTAATATTTTATTAATGTTAATTAATATTTTTTATTTATTGTTAATTCATATTTTTCATTTAATATTTAATACATCCATAATATTATACCCAAAAGCATAAATGTTTAAAGTTTTATAAGGATGCGTATTCCCAAATTAATATTTTTCATTAAGTTTTTAATCAATGCAATGTTTAATTAATATTTTATTAATGTTAATGTCTTTCATTTATTGTTAATTCATATTTTTCATTTAATATTTAATACATACATTGCATTATACACAACACCATAAGTATTTAAAGTTTTATATGAATGCGTGTTCCGTTTTTAACTAGATTTCATTTAAAAGATCGCATACTCAACCTTATGTAATCATTTTAATTATAGGTTAATTTAAATTTTCAAACAGTTAAAGCCGAAATGAATGTGATACACTCTTTATTTTGCTAACAAAGTACAGAAAAATATAAATATTTTAGTTTTATTTAAAATAAATCGATGAGATAAAAAAAAAGCCTTTAATTTGATTTAAATAATTAAATCTTAAGTTTTCAAAAGATATTGCTCAACAGACGTTATTTTATTTCAAGTCAAATAATTTTAATTAGATATAGTACTCATTAAGATTAATTAAGATAACACATCAACCCCAGTTCCTATCAGTTATGATTCAGAGATTCAACCCTTTTCGGAAAACGCTATCAGATAAGCAGATAAGAATGATTCATTTATGTTTACACACACACACATATATTGCAACGAATTTAGTATCCTCTCTTTGAGAAAACAATTATTAAACTCTTCATCGATTTGGATTTAACACTTTTTTTGATGTTAAGGTATGAAAAATATTATTTTCAATACAGCTTTAAAAATATTTAAAAGCATTTTTCACAAATTATTTAGATCTGAAGATAAAACCTTTAAATGTTAAATTTTTGATTTTAAACATTTATTTTCTCATTGCTTGAAGTATTTTTATTCTTACTTGGTGATTTTAATCAATCATTTTCTTACTATCTGAAATATTTTGTATTAATTTGCTGATTTTATGTTGATACTCCAAACAGTTAGGCCGACGCGCGCGAACACATCTCATTACAAATATTAGTTTAAAAGAGTACCCAAAGTGGGGGTCTTTCTGAAATATCTTTATTGACGCAAGGTTTTCCAAGGTTAAAGGAAAATTAACAGACCTCCAAACAGTAAAAACCGACGAGCGCGATTAAATGTTAGTACGTAAAATTCCATTTTGAAACATTCTTTCATTTAAATTTTAAAGTTATTTTTTAATTATTCTAAAACTTCAATTGCATATTATGTTTCGCTAAAAATATCGCTCGAAATAATGTATGTGAATGTGTGCAATACGGGAATCATGTGATCTGCCTCCTCGTGGCGATTCCTGGGTGAAAGTTTTGACCCTAGGTCACTTTCAGCTAAAGATCACACCTATCGGCAAAAAAAATTACATACACATACATTCAACATGCACATACATACAACACACACATACATACACACACATACATACAACATGCACATACATACAACACACACACACATACATATACATACAACATACACATACATACGACACACACACACTATGCAACACACACACACATACATACATACATACAACATACAGATACATTCAAAACACGCACATACATACAACACATTTTAAAAACAGTAATTCAATTATATAATAACACTTTTGTTATAAAATCTCATTAACAGGGTTTGAAAAAGTTCTGCGTTACTGGTTATAAATATTATATGTTTTTAAATTAATGTAGATGAATTCATTTCGATAATAAATATAGTTTAATTTTTTTAACCGACAAGTATTAAAACATTAAAAATAAGTTCCTTTTTTTCTTCGGAAAGTCAAAAATTCTATTAATATTAAAATTTATTTATTTGAAAATTGTTCTGCCAACGAAAAATTACACACGTCAAAAGATATTTCTGTTAAAAATCGCTTACTCTTTCAGATAGTGTCGCGTGTTAAAAATGAGAAGTATGATCAGATGTTTGTGGTTTCGAAACCTGCGAGTAAAATTACCAAGAAAATTTTGTTATGTTAATACATCTTACCTGCAAATAACGCTTATCATCGAAAGGGCATAAGCTAATCTTATTCTGTGTTAACGTGTGCAGACGTTGAACATCATAATTTTTCAAACTGTCGAAAAACTTCGGTTATAATATTGTGTTAATGAAAATTCAAATTATATACAACATAAACAGCTTCTCTATGCTCTTCAGTGATGTGATCGTGATCACGTGTGCGTTTCGAATATAAAGAATGCTTTCAAATGTGACACAACTTTGTTTCTTGAAATGCCAATTCTTGCACGGGTATAAACTTTAAAGACTCTATATTTAATAACTTCTGTCCTAATATATCCTTCTCTCACACCATTTGAGTTAAAAACCGTTCAACACAAACTTTTCATCAATATATTAAGTAATGATTGTTCAGAATAAACACCTATTTGATAAACACTAGTATATATAAAACATTGAAAATGAGAAGTTTGAATTGTATTGTGATTCATTTAATGAAATCATGTGGTATACATTACATATTTCTCGATAAAGTTATGAAGAGAAAGCTAAAAATTCAACTGTGATAGTCTTACATTGAAAAAAATTTAAGAAGACATGCTTAAAAATCATTAAATTTGGTTACTAAGTGCATTGTAAGATGTGAGTGTAAAAAGTGCATATCCATTATTTGATATTTAATAGTCAAATGTTAGTATATTATATAAATAACTTTAAAATGTGAAGTTTAAATCATTGGTAAATGAATAATTTTAACGAGATTAGTAAAGAAGGATCCAACACACAATGAAATATATCAATAAATTTAGGTACTTAAACTTGTTTTTATAACACATGAGAAGAAAAGATCATACTCATCATGATTAAAGTTTGTAGTTATTCAAAATATTACTTAATAATAACTTGTGTTTCTTGAAAAGAATTCCTTTTTTATTTGATATATTTATTTTAATTATGAAAATTTTAATTAAACACTAATTAATTAGAAAAAATCATTTAAAAATTGTTAATTACACATTCATTACGAAAAATATTCTATTAAGTATTCAATAACACGTGTGTTTCTTGAAAATGTTGAAAAGAATTTCTATTCTATTCTATTAATAAGATTTTAAAAAATTATATTCAGGATTTAATTAAATTCTTAATTATGACGTATTAAATAAATTAAGTCTCTTTTTAATTGCATGTTATATTAATTATATTCGATATGAATAAACTCTTAATTTCAGATCTGAACCTGTCATTTTTACTTATGTAGTGAGTCAACTTTCGGGAAAACCGTCAAAGATAAGAATATCTGGTTATCAGACAGTACCCACCAGGCGAGCAACGATGCAGGTTGACGGTGGATAGCAGTTGGAATAAGCATATAACAGTCACTTTTAAGGTAAGAATATTTTTCAATGTGTCTCTCATTAATAGTTTTCATTTAATTTTTAATTACATAAGACATACATATTTTTCATTAATTGTTAATGAATATTTTTTACTTAATTTAAATTCATATATTTTTTAATTACATAAGACATTTATATTTTTTACTTAATGTAAATTTATTTATTTTTTTTATTCATATTTTTTTTTATTTACATAAGACATTCATATTTTTCATTTATTGTTAATGAATATTTTTTATTTACACAAGACACTCCGAGTTATCATTTATTGTTAATGAATATTTTTTAATTTTAAATTCATATTTTTCATTTAATTTTTATTTCATATATTATACACAAAACAATATGAATTTGAAGAATCATAAAAATGTGCTTTCACTTCATCACATTTAAATGTTTCCCCCTGCTAAATTTTGTGACATAAGTCAAAAGTTAGTTTTTACCAACACAAGTCGTTCAATTAAAGCGCAAGGTAGAACATGCCGTCAAATTGAATGTTTTGAACCATATTTCATCACGGAAATAGACACACAAATAGATATAATGGGTTTAAAAACATGCATTTTCTAAAACTTAATGTTATATGACACGAAATCATCTCATGTGAATCCCAAACACTTATATTTTAGAAATGATAAATTTAGAATTCGCATTTTAGAATGCTTATTTTTATAATCACTTAAATTCATTTTAATTATACGACAGTTATAATAGTTTAATCCTATATGAATATGACACATTAATTATTTGGCTGATAAAATATAGAAAAATAGTCTAGTTTTATTGAAAATAAATCTATGTGAAAAAGCCTCTTATTTGATTTAAATTATTTTATCCTAAATTTTTAAAAGAAATGACTTTATTGTAAGACAATTTAATTAGACATCGTAATTAATAAGATTATTATTAACTCTTATTAGATTAAACTTACACTAGGTTCCTATCACAAAAGCTATGATTCACAGATAAGATGGCCCCTTTTTATCGAAATCAGATAAGAATGAATCATACTTATCGCTCGTGAGGTAATGAAATCAGATGTGATTATTCTTCTTGCTGGAACAATTTCAAGGCTGTGCGATATTTGCATTAAACTGTTAAAGTAAGTTTATTACCTGAATGAAAATTTTAAATATTAATTAAATAGTAAAATCAGGTAATGAAAATTAATAGCTTGATGTTAATTGATATTTTTCATTTATTGTTAATTCATATTTTTCATTTAATATTTAATATATATACATAATATTATACACCAAAACATAAATGTTTAAAGTTTTATACGGATGTGTATTCCTATATTAATATTAAGTTTTAAATCAATGCTATGTTTAATTAATATTTTATTAATGTTAATGTTTTTCATTTATTGTTATTGATATTTTTCATTTAATATTTAAAACATACATTATATTATACACAAAAGCGTAAGAATTTAAAGTTTTATATGAATACGTGTTCCGTTTTTAACTAGATCACATACTCAACCTTATGTAATCATTTTAATCATAGGTTAGTTTAAATTTTCAAATAGTTAAATCCGAAATGAATGTATTACACTCTTTATTTTGCTAACAAAGTACAGAAAAAAATAAATATTTTAGTTTTATTTAAAACAAATCGATGAGAAAAAAAAAAGCCTCTAATTTGATTTAAATAATTATATCTTAAATTTTCAAAAGATATTGCTCAAAAGACCTTATTTTATTTCAAGTCAAATAATTTTAATTAGACATAGTACTCATTAAGATTAATTAAGATAACATATGAACCCCAGTTCCTTATCAGCTATGATTCAGAGATTCAACCCTTTCCGGAAAACGCTATCAGATAAGCAGATAAGAATGATTCATCGAGGTTTACACACACATATACTGCAATGAATTTAGTATCCTCTCTTTGAGAAAATAATTATTAAACTCTACATCGATTCGTATTTCATTCATGTTAAGGTATGCAAAATATTATTTTCAATACAGTTTTAAAAATATTTAAAAGCATTTTTCACAAATTATTTTGATTTGAAGATAAAATACAATGTTAAATAAAATCTCATTAACAGGGTTTGAAAAAGTTCCGCGTTACTGGTTATAAATATTATATATTTTTAAATTAATGAAGATGAATTCATTTCGATAATAAATATAGTTTAAAATTTTTTTTAACCGACAAGTATTAAAACATTAAAAATAAGTTCCTTTTTTTTTTCTTCGGAAAGTCAAAAATTCTATTAATATTAAAATTTATTTATTTGAAAATTGTTCTGCCAGGGAAAAATTACACATGTTAAAAGATATTTATGTTAAAAATCGCTTACACTTTCAGAAAGGAAAGGACACACAAAAATTACTTATATTAAACACATTGTTATGTTAAAAAATATGCACGAATTTTGAAAAAGGGGTGTCTGGTGAGGAACACTTTATTATTTTAATTATTAAATTTCATTAATTGGAACAGAAATAGTTTTCATCAACATCTACACAATCACACGAAAGAAAGGCGAATACGGATTGCAAACTTTAACAATTAAAAATTAGACCCCAAAAAATCACAAGATTCTTTTAAGTTTCCCAATAAAAATTATTACCGCTCAAAAGTTCTACAAATTGTTTTCGAAGTCACCTCATTAAAATGAATATTTAAAATAATTAAGTTCAAATTCCCGTTACAGACATGCGTTATTTATGATGGTTGAAGCTTATTCAGGTCTTTCTAAAGAAATCTAACAGTTATTCACACATGATTCGAGGGAAATCACAGATTCCGAACGGTTAGGTCAACGAGCGCAAATAAATGTTAGTACGTAAAATCCCATTTTGAAACATATTTTCTCATTCAAATTTTAATGTTATTTTTTAACTAATCTAAAATATCAAGTGTATAACATAGTTAACTAAAAATAGTACTCGAAATAATTTTAAAGTTCCTTCATTCAATAAATATTTAAAATTGTTATTCACAAATTCCCATTACCAGCATGTGTTATTTATGACTTGGTGGAGATAAAGGTGGTGGAAGTCTTTCTAAGATAGTCTAAGCCAGTATGCACACATGATTCAAAGAAAATTACAAACTCCATACGGTTAGGTCGACAAGCGCACGTCAATCTCATTGCAAAAAAAATTAAAGTCCCCCTATTAAACACTTATATCCGCAAAATATCCTTCGTGAATGATTAGTCTAAAATAATAATTTCCTCCAAAATATCCGCTTAACTCATCATGTAAGAGTACAGTGGAAAAAAAAAAAAAATCAATCTCCCCAAATTTCCACTTAAAATCGAAAAAATAAACTCTTAAATTACACCAAACTGAAAATTTTTAAGTCGCCACATTAAAATTGAAAACCACTCGTACAATAGTACTGAAAAAAAAAAAAAACATTCTATGTCCCCAAATACCCGCTTAACCCATTATCTAAAACACGGTGAAAAAAAAAAAAAAAAAAAAATCAATCTCCCCAAAATTTCTGCTTAAAATCAAAAAATAAACTCTTAAATTACACCAAACTGAAAATTTTTAAGTCACCACATTAAAATTAAAAACTACTCGTACAATAGTACAGAAAAAAACATTCTGTGTCCCCAAAATATCCGCTTAACCCCTTATTAAAAACACGGTGAAAAAAAAAAAAAATCAATCTCCCCAAAATTTCCGCTTCAAATCAAAAAATAAATCCTTAAACTAAAGTTCACCGAAAAATTCCCTTCATTATTTTTTACTCATTATTTTTAATTATCATTTTTAATTATTACCTTCATTATTTTTACTCAATATTTTTAATTACTTTTTTATTAATTACTAATTATCGTTAATTGCTGTTATTCACTTCTTAAATTCTACTACGTACTATACTTGACTAAAAAACCGCTCGAAAAATTCTAAGTCCCTTCATTATTTTCACTTATTATTTTTAATTACTTTTTAATTAATTACTATTTTTAATTTAATATGAATCATTCATCTCTTAATCAACAGTCAAAAGAACCGCTCGTATTGTAGTATACTTAAAAAATTTATTCCCCTTTTACCCCTCTCTTATAGCATAAAATATTCAAATTTCACGAAAAAAATTTAATCCCCCTTTTTAACCCTTCTCTTATAAGACAACCTTGAGGAATGAGGAGGATTGAGGAGGAGGGTTTAGGAGGAGGAGGGTTGTGGAGGAGGAGGATTGTGGAGGAGGAGGAATGAGGAGGAGTGAGGATTGAGGAGGAGGAGTGAGGAGGAGACTTGAGGAGGAGGAGCCCACCACCACCACCACGCTCCTCGCTCCTCCTCCCGGGGTCGGACTCTCATTTTTCCCCTACTCATGGTATTTTTGTACTCGTCTAAAATATGTATTAAGTGTATTACAGATATTTGCGACTATCCAACACAAATTTAAAAGTGAAAGAGACACTTCAGCTTTATTTGAAAAATTGCATTTGAAAATTACTCTCAGCTATGCATAATTTTCTTTCTTGTTATTATTATTTGCGGAGCAAGAGGGTAAAAAAAAAAAAAAAAAATTAAATTAAATTACAGTAAAAGGCATTCACGACGACAAAAGACGACAAAAGAATTAAGTTCATTTCCAGTATAAAAGAAATCGATATTTAACGGTAGAAAATGCCTGGAAGGTCAACTCCATATTCCTTTTAAATTAGTGTAAAAATCCCTTTCGGCATGGCCTATAGGCGGAGGTAGATTTCGAAAAGTTTTCATCTAAAAAAAAAAAAAAAAAAAAAAAAAAAAAATGCCTATCTCTACTTAAATGCCCATTTTGGCAATATATTTTGAATTATATTCTTACTTTATTTAAAAAATTGACCAATATGCTCATTATATAGTTCCTAAATAACAAAAAACTGTTAATTAAATTCGTTTGACAGCAAAATTGAATTTAAAAATGAGTCATAAAATAACCAATTTATTATTTTAATACATCCACAATTCTTTAATCAAGATCGCTTTGAGAAATTTTGTGCGAAGTGCCCACTTTGACAGATTTTTTTAAATATATATTTAGCCTTTATCAAAAATCTGACCAATACGGCACATTACACAGTTCCTAAATAACAAATAACTGTCAATTGAATGCGTTTGAGAGCAAAATTGAATTTAAAAATTAGTCATAAAATAAACAATTTGTTATTTGAATACAACCTCAATTCTTTTGTCATGATCGCTTTGGGAAATTTTTTTGCGAAGTGCTTACTTTGACAGCTTTTAAAATATATATATTCACCCTTTATCAAAAAATCGACGAATACGCACATTATATAGTTCCTAAGTAACAAAAAACTATCAATTGAATGCGTGTCAGAGCAAAATTGGATTTAAAAATGAGTCATAAAATAACCAATTTGTTATTTGAATACCCACAGTTCATTAATCATCTCGCTTTGGGAAATTTTGTGCGAAGTGCCCATTTTGGCAGCCTTTTTTGAAATATATTCTGCCTTTATCAAAAAACTGGCCACTCCGTCACATTATATAGTTCCTAAATAAGAGAACCTGTAAATTGGATGCGTTTGAGAACAAAAAAAGATTTAAAAATGACTCGGTAAAAACGCAATTTCTTAAATTTCCTCAAATTTTAATCACGATAACTTCGTGAAATTCTGTTCAAAATACCCTTTTTGGCAGCCTTTTAAAAAGTATATTCTGCCTTTATCAAAAAACTGGCCAATACGTCAAGTTATATAGTTCCTAAATAATAGGACCTGTAAATTGGATGGGTTTGAGAACAAAAATGAATTTAAAAATGACTCATGAAAAACGCAATTTGTTATACTTAATGAATTTTTTAATGATGAAAACTTCGGGAAATCTGTTCAAAATACCTTTTTTTGGCAGCCTTTTTAAAAATATATTCTGCCTTTATCAAAAAATTGGCCAATAAGTCGCAATTTGTAGTTGCTAAATAAGAGGATCTGTCATTTGGATGCGTTTAAAATCAAAAATGAATTTTAAAATGAGTCAGAATATAAGCAGTTTGGATTTGAGGTTTTTTCTCCAACTCCTATTTTTGTTTAATTTTTTTTTTGCTATAAGAATTGGTTCTATGAAAAACTTGTCAATATAAAAGTTGTAGATATTATTGTGAAGATATAAAATAAATTTAATTAGATTTAATTGCTTAAGAATTGAGTAAGTTATGGGTTTTTTTCTTTTTCCTCCCCCCTTTTTCTTTTCGTTTTTAATTTTTTTCATCGGTAAAAATTGGTCCTATCAAAAACTTGTAAATACAAAAGTTTTAGATAATATTGAGTACATTTATATAAAATTTAGTTGGATTTGATATCTTGAGAATTGACGAAGTTATGAATTTTTTTCTCCCAAAAACCATGTTTTTTTCGCCCCTTGAGCCCATTTTTAACTTTATCAAAAATCTGTCATTCATAAATTTTTCCTCATTTTTTAGAAGTAATATAAACTTTAAACCGATTCGATATCTATTTTAATTAAAAAGTTATCGCGTTTTTTCTGTTTTCACAAAAACCCTCCTAACTTCCACCCCCTTGGTCCGATTTTGCCCATTAACGAACTTAACCGAGATTTTATGCCCCTTGATTTTATGTAAAAGTTTGATGAAGATCTGAGCATAATTATGGAAGTTATCGTGTCTAGAAGAAAGTGATATACACCGATAGATAGATAGATAGATAGATAGATAGATAGATAGATAGATAGATAGATAAACTTTTTTACTGATGGTAGTTTTGGGGTCTAGGAGTCATGATTCGTGTAGATCCGCAAAAATTTTTCAGAAATTCCAACATGGGAGACAATGCAATAGGTAGTATTTCATACGAAATCTACCTAAAAAATTAGAATTGGATTGAAGAGGAGAGTAAAAGTATAAGATTAAACTCTCCCGTTCACCCTTTTAAATTATCTTTATTGATTTTGAAAAAATATATGACTTGATTTTCTTTCTTTTGTGTTGGTGTTTAAGCACATCGATTTAAAAGTTCAATTCTGTTATTATAAGTAATTTATTTTCTCTTAGAAAAATGTATTCTGAATAGCAAAATACACGCGTTTCCAAATGTTTTGACAATGGTACTCAAATTCAAATTTCTTTCAAATAACGACATAAGAAATTGTAGATCAAATATGATGAATGAGGTACATTTGTGCTGCAACTATTTTTTAAAATATCCTGATATTCATATAAAAGATGTTTCACACTTATATAAAAATGCATGAATACAAAATTTATTAAGATTATGCACCTTAAATTCAATAATGTGAAAATAATAGGGCTCCATATTAAATTGAAGGTAATCACCAGATTAACCAAAAATAATTTCATATTTCAGAATATCATTGAATTAATTAAATATGATGAAATTTTAATAGAATGAAGAAAACTTTTATTAGCATTGTATTATGTTTTGATTCCATTTTCATAAATTTTATGAAAATGACTCGATAAAATTCTGCCCGATTATATGCGTTAATTATTAAACGATTCGGTTGATTAATTTTTATGCTGTTATATGCAGACAGATGGATAAGACGCCGGCTATAGGTGCTCTATATTTACGGGTGCACATCAAGTGCGCCTGCCGTAATTGCAGATCATAAACTACGCCCACACCTTCGACCCTACATGTATGAATTGCGCTCGAAGGGGGGAGATAAGCAATCCATCATTATATTGAAGGCTGCCTTAAAGAGGTTTTTTTCCCAAAAAGTCTTCAGGATGCAAGTCTATCCATGTGGTAAATCTTGGCAACAATAATCACAAAACTTATACAAGGTCTGCATTCCTCGAGCATTGCATTGCACCTTATAAGATATTCAATGCAATAATACAAATAAGATATTAAAATGAACTAAACTTCCTCAGGTAGAGGATACTTACAGTATTTACTGCAAAAAATAAAGAAGACGTCCGATTTAAATGGGCCTGGTGCAAACTGTCGCCTCAAATTTTGCTATCTCTTCTGAGGTTTTTCAAGGAATATACACTATTAATTTAAAAACACACACACACACATACACCATTGTTAAGAAAATTTTTATTTTGATT
The DNA here is from genome assembly GCA_964019185.1 of Maratus speculifer. Taxonomy (NCBI): domain Eukaryota; kingdom Metazoa; phylum Arthropoda; class Arachnida; order Araneae; family Salticidae; genus Maratus; species Maratus speculifer. The sequence goes on from OZ025299.1 coordinate 23,978,297, forward strand.
TGTAACAGTTAGATAAAAAGCGTTCTTCCGTTTTTAGTGACGAAAAATGCTGAAAATTCATAAAATGTAAGTTATCATAACTTGGTAAGTTTTATTTGTAATTAAAATAAACTTTTACTGTTTTACTTATTTGAACAAGAAAAAAGTTTAACTAAATATGTAGTATATTAAACCCATAAAAAAATACATTTCTGTAAATTTTAAAAATAAGATTTTATTTTAATAAACGGATATAATAGGATGAAAAAAAATTTTAAAACATATTTCCTATTTAAACTATACCACTAGAGCTAATGGTTTAAGAAATGAGTCATTGGGCAAGCATTAGATCTAATATTCCTGCTATAATTGGTCTTAATTTTAAAATTTATAATCAAAATTTCATTGATTTCGACAATTTTTTTTTCTCAAATAATATCAAATAAGTCAGTAACAGTTTCAAATTATTATTAATATAAGATTATTAATGTAAATTATGGAATTATTACTAATATTATTTTTTGAATGAAGAAGGGTAGAGAAAGGTTCAATTTAGAATTATTTTTAAAATCATTAAGGCTGCGCTCAAATAAACTGCTCAATAAGTGCAAATCATTTTGACACATTCACAAATTCATTTTTTAACGGAAACATATAAAATTGAAAAATTTGACTATAGAAGCGATTTGGCATCGAATTGTGTTTTCTCTTTTTATCTATTAATAAATTACCTTTTAAGTTATAAGCGATTTCGATCACTTGAAAAACTCATTTTTATCCCAATTTGAATGGTTATTCTTCTTTCCCGTGAAAATTCTCAAGAAAATGCTCACTTTGATACTGTTTTCTGGGAGTTCTATTGTGTTTGCTTAAAACGGCAAAATGGCTGCGATTAGATAGTTTCTGAACAACAACATCTACTAGTTTCCTGTATTTCCGAACAACAACAACAATATATATATATATATATTAATTCACAACATAATTTTCATCCATTCATGTATTTGATATTCTCCCTGAGATATCAAATAACTAATCCAATATTTCTATTTAAAAATTTGACTTTTTATTTTAAAAAAAATTTAAAAAATATTTTGACGATGAAAATTATAAAGTCAATTATAACCTATTATTTAAAATGCATTTTTCTTTTATAGGCGATCATCTATTATTAAAATGGTTATTTAAAATTTATAGCTAAATATAACTTTGAGATTATAAATTGAGCAGATGTGTTGATTTAAAACGAAATTAGAAAGTAATAATAGAAAATCTTGTGACTGAATATTTTAAAATATAAGGGTGTTGAAAGAGATTCCCTTGAAATTTTCCGACTTAAAAACTCATTTTTAAACATAAAAAGCTTGTTACTTACAGTTATGATATTGAATTAACTTAACATTTAATAACCTTCCATTTTTAGATAACTGAATTATATGATAAAATATAAACGATTGTTATTTGATAAAACAAATTATTGTATTATCACTTCTGAAAATTCAGTTTAGAGCTCTTTATTGAAATTTAGTTCAAATGCTAAATGCTTTTAACCGCTTTTTTTGAAATATCGCCTTTAATGAAAATTGGAAATACCGTTCGACTTCATAGTTTCTAAATAACATTATCTGTCACACTCATGCAAATACAAACAAATTTATTACAGCTGTTTTCAAATTTAAAGAAGCTATTTTCTGACACATTTCTGAATTTATTGTTGCTTGAAAACACGTTAAATTAGCAGATACTCTCTTTTAGAATTTAATCGAATGACTTTTCCATTTTTTTTATAAAAGCATATGATTTTACAGAACGTACTGTGAAAGTTGGATTTTTGGACCTAATTCTCGTTATAGCACTGCGAGAAAAATGAAAAAAATTGTTGTTATGCAAAACAAATGACTTATAACTCTGTGTAATTTATTTATCTGAAAATGAAAAACGCTATTTGATTAAAAATCGCTTCAATGTGTCTGTTAACTTTATGCCCTTAAGTTTAAAAATGAATCAGATAATGAGTCATAACATTCTGTGTAGCACTGCCCCTTCTACAATGCCTATGCACTGAGCAGACGACAAGCGTGAAACGTCATGAAGTGGAGGCAAAATCACTAACCCTATTGGTTCCACAATCGCCACGAAGCTCAGAATGCGATCGTTGTCAGGGAAACCGCCTCCACTACGTCACAAGCGAGAAGGCATTGTAGAGGAGGCAGTGTGTGTAGTCAGCAGGGAATTTGTGAAATGCCTTAAGTAGAGCTTAGAGAGAAGAAGTTTCTTTATCCCTCCACCACCTTCCATCTTTAGATGCATGTTTTTCAAATGAGAACCCAAATCTCAATTTTGAATTCATGAGATAATTTGATATTTTTTATCTTCTTATAATTATCTTGTAAGCGTGTTCATAAGAAAAACTTGGGCGATTGCAAGAATTATATATTCAGTAAAAATAAAATTTTATCAAGAAATACAGATATAAGTTTTTCTACAAAAACATGGTGCAGCCACTTAAAATTAAACATCTGAAGGTACACTCAATGAGAAATTGGCTTAAACTTGAAGAAAATATTTGTTTCCATACATAATTGTCCTATGTCAAGTGTTTTAAAAATATATATCTCAACGAAAAATGATATGCTTGAAAAAAAATTTCATTGTTAGGTAACAACTGCTATTTCTTCATCAAGCAGGACGGTCGTTCTCCCAAGCCAAGCTAGAAAAAAATGTATGCCCTCCCAACGAAAAAACGCCTAAAACATAACGACTGTTTAACTGCTTAATATACTCGAAACAACTTCTCCATATTAAATCGACCAAACATGTCATTTTAAAATTTTAGATATTTAAGAAGTAAAGTATCTCAGAGAAATACAACGAAAGCTAGAAGAATCTAATGAAGAAAAGCTTCAATTTGAGAAACTCATCTTTATAAAGTAATTATAAACAGAGATACAGTATTTTTTAAAAACCATCGAGATACTGAAAATGATCACTTTTTTCTTCGTCAAACATTTTTTTTCAGTCAAGGTAAGACTTAAATAAGGGACAGAAAAACGTATAAAGTGCATTTTCGTACAGGTAATTGTTCAATCTACGTGCCTTTGCAAAATTCAGTTTAAAAAAAATAATAAAATTTCTATCTTTAAAAAGCAAAGAACTGTAATTTTTTTAACAAATTATGCTAAATGCGATAAACCTGCCAACGATAGTGTACTATATACATTACAGTAGCGCAAATCAGTTTAGGTACCACCAATTCAAGTTTAATATATGCCAAAATAATATTTTTCCTCGAGTTTTTTTTTTCTTTTACTAAATAGTGTAAAAGTTAATTTTTAGATAGATCTTTAAAATAAAATGAATTTTCGAGAGAAGAGATATCTTGTAAAATGTAGTTATTTAAATTTTTTGGCATTTAAAATTTCATTCCTAAATTAAAAACAGAATTTTTGAAAAAATAATTGAGTCAACTGTGATTTTTATATAAAAAGAAGACCATGGTAAATGAAAATGATATTCAATTTGTGCGTGAGCAGAGAATCAACACAGATAACAACTTTGACGTCAATGCATGATGAAATGCGATTTTACCAAAAATATATTTTTTCTAAAGGGTAATTTATTATTATTTCCGTTTTAAAATTATAGAAAATATTTAAAAATATATCGAAGTAAATGGTATTTTAAAACAAAGTTTTCGCCAAATTTGCATCGGAAAAAAATCGCGCCAATGTGGTGCGTATATGACATCTGTGCCAATGCTTGTTTTTATCATCCTTTAATATTTTTCACAAGAATCTTTTAACACTTCTGAGGTTTATTCACGAAATGAAGTAAGGAATCAAAAATAGGTCAAGAGATACAGAGTTTAGCTCTACTTGACGGAAAGTTTTCTCTTTTGGCAGAAATCTGTCAGCTAGCTTTAAAAGCCATTAAAGATGAAAATCACCGCTTGGCCACAAGAAAAGATGTCGATACTCATAACAGTAGAATGACGATCGATTCGCATCTTAACTTAGCTAGTAATTGATTAAAAAGAAAATCATAATTTTAATGGGTGAATAAATTACAAATTATTAAATATTGTTAAGGTTAGAAAAATAAAGTGAGACATGGCTGTATGTACACTAATAAAAAATATCGTGAAAATTTAGAAAGATTTTAAAACAAATCGCATCGACATCTGGCAAATTTCGCCGATCAAAAAATCGCCGACATTTTTATTGTAATAAAAATCGTAAATGTAAACAGAGACTTTTCCTTTAAACCGTTCTACATTTAAACTTGATAATCTAATTTTTTTTTTCTTTCACACTTTATTACAAGGTTAAAAGAAAAAAATAAACTTATGACGGCAGAGTTTAACTGTATGTTCTGTTTAATTATATGAAACTCAATTATACTATATGGAGATTAATGAAAGGAAACTTTCAGTTTTAGACAATTTATCAAATGGTTAAAAATACATACTTGTCGGATTCTTCTAGAACTTCAGAATTATAAAGCCTATATTAAACTTCATATTTATCAATGTCCATTTGTTAAAGATGAAAATGAGGCGGGCCGACAAAAAATTTAAAAAAAATAATAAATATTGTATTTGCTTACTGCTTACAAAGGCTATACGAAAACTCATTTTATTAGATTGAGTAGAACTACATAAATTATATATAATTTGTTTTAAAAAAAAGAAATGATATCCACTAAAAAACAACTTTTCAAAAGTAAAAAAAAGCCAAGCTTAAAAGAAAAAAATGAAATAGATTAAAGTTGTGGCTAAACAATTGTGTGATATCAAATTTCCAAGCTTATATTATGGTTCTTATTTAACATTTTCCATTAAAAAAAGTACCATTTGTAAGTCGAGTGCCTTCGTATATGTTCATAGAAATCCTTTCTTTTATACAAATACTTCATAACGTGTTTCCGAAAATTCAAATGTTTAAAATATATGCATGATGGGCTTGGCTGCCATCTTTCCATATTTTACACAAATCTCTATATACGCAAAATCCATAGACAAAATCCGAAATTCAAAATTGTAACTTGCAGACATTTTAAGCTTTTTCTTTACGGAATTTTATTCGCAGAATTTTACTCATAAAATAACAGTGATTTATCTAAAGGATTCACCTTGTAATTTATTTCACAGAATAGTTAGTTATTTAAAAACAATAGAAATTAATTTCTTTTCTCAAACTATCATTCTTTTTCAATTTGTCTGTTTGCAGTTGAAAATCAGAACTCGACATTTTACCCAAGAAAAGATTTTATGCCTCTCATTTACGAAATTTTGTGCTCAGAAATTTGTGTGTTAAGATGATGGTGAAATATCTTCACGATACCTCTTATTATTACTTTTTTAGAGTAATTAATCATTTAAAAGCAGTAGCATTCAACTTCCTTTCTTTGTCCGTAGTTAAGATAAAAAGTTTGTAAGTTGTTGTTAATGCATACTTATTACGTTTTCCTTTACGAATTTGGGTGCTTAGACATTTGTGTAAAATTTGGAAAGATGGCCGCTAAGCCCATCATGCATAATTTTAAAACATTTGAATTTTCAGAAACAAGTATGAAGTATTTAGTATAAAAGAAGAGGTCTTTCTATCAACATATACGAAGGCACTCGACTTACAAATGGTACTTTTTTTTAATGGAAAATGTTAAATAAGAACAATATTATAAGCTTGGAAATTTGATATCACACCATTTTTTAGCTACAATTTTAATCTTTTTCTTTTTTCTTTTAAGTTTGTCATTTTTTTTTTTTTTTACTTTTGAAAAGTTGTTTTCTAGTGGATAAAATTTTCTCTTCACAAGTTATTTAAAAAAATTCTCCAATGTTTAAATTTCTTGTGAAAATATATATATATACGGGTTTTCCATCATAATACTTTTATTTATTTCCCTTTTTTTATTTATTATTGTTATTTATTATTATTATTATTATTACTATTACTATTATTATTATTTTACAGTTTGTGCATTTTATATTAACGGATATACATGTTTATATTATCCATTTTTCTGTAATTTGATAGTTATTATTAACAAAATTTTTTTTATATACATACTTAAATATATGTAGGGTAACATCCCCAGTAATTGGCACATTAAGGATTTGTCTTTAAACTTGCTTCTATTTTCACTACCAAGAAATAAAATATTTACTTGCAAATATTTTTAAATCAAAGAATGCATATCTCTGCATCTATTTTGCCCACTAAAATCAAAAATATTTGAAAAAGTATTTTTATATAAATTATATTTATAAAAAAGTTGCTGTAATCACCAGTAATTGGCACTTACACAATTACACAATTAAAGACCCCCTTTTCAATTAAATAAAACTGTTGTCAATTAAAATTTAAAATATACTATAAATCAGCGAATAATGAATTGAAATGCATGCCTTTCTTAAGCCAGAGAAGAAGCATTTGCAACAAAAATGGCTAATTTGATACAAGCCATAATTGTTTCTCTTTCCTATGCACTATTGTCATCTAGTAGCATAAATCAAAGTTATAATCTGTAAAGTAAATGAGCATATGACTGGTATATCGCCTTGCATTTTTAAAAGACTGGATATAAATCTTATTTTAGGGCATTTTTGTAGGATGTGCCAATCACTGGTGCATGCCAATTACTGGGGATGTTACCCTATATAAAATTTTTGTGAGTTGAAGAAAAAACATTACTGATCGCCGAAATTATCGTTAAAGTAATTAATTTAGTGAATTAGCACCAACAGAAGAGTGTCTTTCTAATAAAAGAAGCTGTCACTTCGCGCCCATAAGTACAAGTTACGGGGGTTGACAACGGTATTCGGTCTCTGTGACGCCGAGCGCAGTTCACACAGGGAAAAGCAAAGAAGGTCGGCATCGGCGCAGTTCGGCATATAATTATGAACACACCTGAAACATTTGAGTAAAAAAAAAAAATTCGCCAGAAATAAAGCAATGCTTTATAGTTAAATATATATATATATATATTGATAAAATCCATTGGTGAATCTTGTCTACTTTTAATGGTATTATATATATATATATATATATATATATATATATATATATTGTTTATTGCCCGAAATATTTTATAATTTTGTCAGTTATAAAGAAGGTTATAAATCGTTTAAAAATTTCGTTAAAAAGTATTAATATATAGTTATAAAGAAAATACTTTTCTCTAGCTTTTTTTGTTCGTGCTGCTCTTCCTTTGTTTTCGCATCCCGTCCTTTAAACTTAACAACATCAAAAAATAAATAGCTCTTATCTCCGAATTCTCCGAAGTAATCACTTACAACTATAATTGTAGTAAACCCCTTTTAAAATTTAGTGAAAAAATTTATGCATATTTAGAAGTTTAAAGATTAACTGCACTGTAAAACATTTGTGGAAACGTTACTCCATACAATTGGTGTAAAAATGGTGGCAAATGCTGCCTCCAGTTTCATGGAATAATTGTTTTCACATGTGCAATGGTGTAATTTAAACATATATTACTGGTGTAACATGACAATGTTACACCGGTTTTAACGGTTAAAATACTCCATAAAATTGGAGGCAGCAATGCTGCCACCAATTTTACGGAGTAACGTTTCCACAAATGTTTCTCAGTGTGAAGCCGAGAAAAGCAGCACATAAATTTTCCGCCTTTTAAGGTTTCCTAAAATCTCTCAAATTTTGTTTTATAAAAAACAATTCTATTATTTTGAACATTTTCAATTTTCTAAAGGTGGTGTATATGTCATCCGAGATATTGTAAGAAAATATCGACGTTTAGTTGTTTTAGTGTAGAAAAAGTGATAGTGTCAGAGATATGCGAAAATTTTCGAATGGTTTAAATACTATTTTTAAATTGTTATTTTTATGAAACAGTGGGAGACAGAATCGATAAATTAAAATACAATTATAATGTTCTAATAATTTAATAATATGCTGCTTGTAAATAAGTAAAACTATATTTATAAGCACCAAAACGCTCCATATTTCGATATAAACTAATTTCGGTAGCCATAGCGTCATCAGTGCAAAATTTGATGGCGTCAAATTTTGCACTGATGACGGTACGCTATAGCGATTGCAAATACACAGTGCAATATCACTTTCTGAAACAAAACAACTACGAACGATATTAAAAGTCAAGCATAATTCTTTCATTAAGCAAATCTCGAAAACTATTTGTCGGATTTCGATATTGATTGTACCAGGAGGTACCTATGAGCGTAACCTATTGAATGAAAACCTACTATGAAAAATCAGTCGTTTTAAAAATATACTGAAAAAATTGATAAATAAAAGTACGATATACCTACATACGTCGCGGAAATTTAGCTTCCGTCATTTTTCGGCCTTTTTTTTTTTTGTAGTCTTTCATATTAGAGCAAGTACATGAAGTAAATATTTAAAAACAAATACGCACGCAGAAGTATAGAAGTACAATAAAACATATCATATATACTAGCTTGATATAAGATTGTTAAATAATTAAAAAAATAGTGAATTGGAGCATCGCCATGCGAAAGGGGCGGCCGCCCCGGGAGCGGAGATTTAGGGGGCGCCAAATTTATACTACCAACGTTAACTTGGGTCTGTTACAAGAAAAAGTTGGAGGAGGGGGTACCAAACTAACACTTGCCCAGGGCGCAGTTTTCTCTTCGCACGCCCCTGAATTGGAGAATAAAACAATGGGAAAATTTTATTCAAATCGGTAACATAAAGAAATGAAGAAGATGAAATATTTATTTAACCTTCTTTATAGAACAAATGTTCAGAAAGTTGAATATGTTGTACAAAAAATGGAAATTATTCTAAATAGCAGGAGTTATGACTAATAGCAAATAAATTTTTGCAAAAAATCATATTTTACAAAAATCTCATTGGCAGATTGGAAATTTAAGCATTCAAATATTTAGATTTAACACATTTTAGCCATTTTTAAGATTATTTCACTTCGTTTCCTCTGCATTGGATGTGAGAGTTCTTTCCGCCCTATGAGTGAAAAGGATTAAAAAGAAATATTCGGAACTTTTTTTACTTTTTTAGAAATACGTATTAATATTAAAAAATCGAGACAAATAAGAGTAGGAATCATACTTTAAGATCTCCAAGGATACCCTATTATTTTTCTTAACAGACGAATCAACTACAACCTATACATTTTTCCTGTATATATTTGTGAATTTTTAATAATCTGTAAATATGTGAGTCCACAATCTTTATTACTTTTCCCAATTTGAACGTTCTACGTTCCATAGCTTAAGAGTAAAATCACAGTGACAGACAGATGCAGAAGTGATCTTATATAATGGTTCCAATTTTACTTTGTAAGTACGGAACACTAAAAATGAGTATGATATGTAACAATTCGACATAGAATTATAAATTAATGATCTTTGTTTGCTTCTTTTCCTCAATAGGTTTTACTAACACCTTTCTTTCTTTAAATTTCACGGTTCCGGGTCAAGCGGTGATACACCATACTATGTACTCTTAAAAGATATGCGGTACTTTCTGTTTTACCTACAACCTTGATATTTGCATAAAGGGAATTCTTTTCTCTCATGTAAAGGAAAAATGGAAACATTTTATCAATATATGGCGCTTTATTACTTGTCAGACTCATGAATTTCTATAATTTGAAAATCCGATCATATAATTTTCGGATTTTTCCCATTACATTTGCTACAGAACTTTTCTTCGTATCGAATTTCAAAGTATTGTGCCAATCACTGAAAGTAACCTGTAAATGTCTCTCTAAAAAGTAAAGGATAGTTAGTCTGACCTAGAACCTTGAAATTTGATGCGAATCTTGGAGCAGATGCACAGCAAAAATTCCGAAATCCATTGATGTATAATTGTATGTCGATTTATTACGTGGTTTTTCACAATCAGAAATTCATATGCGACATCGTAAGGCTTTACTTTTTCTCTTTTCAAGTACGCGGTACTAAAAGTGTGATTGTGCAATCGTTTACATTTTATTTCTATTATCGGATAAAATTTACCAAATAACATATTTCCCTTTCCATGCTGAACTGCCCCACCAGTGGCCGAGAGGTTCTGAACTCTCAACTGGTAGACGGCAAGTGCTGGGCTCGAACCAAATCGCAGCCGTCGCACAGTGGAGTATTTTTCCATTTTAGCCGGCCAAAAGTCGATTTTTCGAAATGCAACTAAAGAGAAAATAATATAGCTAAGTATGAAGCTAACTAGATGGGGATTCACCGTACAGTTATATTTTTTTCTGTTGGGCCAGCAAATAGGTACCAGGGTACCTCAAACTTGTTACTTGCAGCACGTTAATTATTTGTATTTTAAAGTTCCAGTTGTGCTTGTTTGTTTCACTGAGATTTTTTTTTCTCTAACCTTTTGCTTATACCATATAGTTGTGGATTCTTAAAGCCCATATATATACGCTTTCATTTCACATGAATATATTTATAATTGTTAATTTAATAAATGTAATAAAGTGACAAAAAATGTGACGTATAGTTTTGAAAATTTTGTTGTTAATTTCAATATTCATTAAAACATTTGTTATGTATCCCGATGGATCCCGATGGTTCTTTTCACTGTAAATCAAAGTTAAAGATGTATAGTTAATAATTTTAAAAAATGTAGCTGCTACAAAGTGCAATTTTAGAAGAATTTATTTCAAACACACAACTGTATTTTTTGGTAAATGACAATTTTTGAATTTCCCTTTCGAATTGAAAAGTATTTTACGATAGATAAATTGTCGTCTGCGGATATAAAAAAGTTGCAATTTACGTATCTGACAAATATTTTTAAAAAATATCGTCTAAATATGTTTCTGAATTTCTTATGTTATTTTTTAATGTTCTAAACTTAAAAAAAGATAAATGTCTTCTTAAGAAATGAAGTGCTGCTTTAGTTTACATTTTATAAATTCTGGTTCTTAAATAAATCTACTGTTCAACTATGGATAGTCAATGTCCAGGTAAATATGTTTATATTTCACATGAATATGTTTACTTTATTTATTTATAACATTTGATAGAGAGACAAAAATATCTATCGCGCATGTTTCATATTTGTATTGGTAATTTCAATATTCTATAAAAAATTTGTTATAATATTATAAAAAATATTAACCATGGTTGATGGAAAAGTTTGCAATGCCGCATCTGAAACAACATCAACCATGCGTTACTTCATCTGTGGAGCTACCTCAAAAGACTTTAACAATTTGGACATGATTAACGAAATTAGAGAGGGATGACTGAAATTTGGACTGTCCATACATCATGCACGCATCAGAATATTTGAGAGCATTTTGCATTTAGCGTATAAACTGCCCATCAAAAAATGGCGTATTCATTCCAAGGAGGAAAGGGATCTAATGAATGAGACAAAGAGAAAAGTTCAGGAGGAATTTAAATCAAAAATGGGGTTGATTGTAGACATATCGAAACCTGGATATGGAAACATCAATGATGGTAATACCAGCTGAAGGTTTTTTGCTGATCCTCATCTTGCTGCAGAAATCACGGGGATAAATTTTGATTTAGTATTTCGTTTTAAGGTAATCCTAGAAGTTTTGTCAAGTGGACATAAAACTGATACCACAAAATATTTTGAGTACGCAAAAGACAATTCTAAATTATATGTGAATTTGTATCCCTGGCACCCCATGACACCAACAGTCCACAAATTTCTGAAACATGGTGCAACAGTTATTGAAAATGCACTCCTTCCTATAGGGCAGCTCTCCTCACATTTGAAAGAAAATTTTCCAGAGAAACGGGCAATATGGACGTCTTAAATCAATTATTACTGACTTCGGATCCCTTATTATCTAGTATGAGAAGTATAAAAAAGAAAAGAAGTGAACCATTTTTAAAGGAAAGCTTAGCTTTACTTTTTCCAGCAGATAATTTCAACTTAGATACAGTCTATCAGAGTGACCAGGAGCCTGTTACTGACGAAAGTTATTCCGAAGATGAATTATTTTGATATTTCGCCATCTAATTTGTATTATAGTCATCTGTATTTATAGTATTTTGTATATATATATATATATATATATATATTCGTATATATTGCATTGTATATATAGTCATTTATGTTTTATTTTTGTAATATTTTGCATCCATTAATTAAAATGAATTGTGTGAGTACTAAAAAAGTCGGATTTCATTTAATTGCTTTTGATTTACTCTGTAAAATCGTAAACAAATGTTTCATTATTTTTTTTCATAGATAAGTAAGGTATAAAAATATTTAAACGGAAAGCTTTGTAAATTTTAAACAGCTTTTTATTGAACTATAGTATAACTTTATACCAATTTAAAACCATCAAAATACTAATGATATGAAAATGATAAAAATACCGTATATATTCGAATTTTTGAAAGAAATTACAATATGATGTTGCAAATTTAAATTTTTAAGTCACTCTATATGAAAAGACATGTTTGTATTGATGGATAGAATGTAACGCACTCACAAAAAATCTGTTGCATCAAAGCCCTTTTTACATATGACTATGTTGTCCATATACCCAGTATCTTATATATATATGTGTGGATTTAAGTATTTTTCAAGGAAAATCCCTAAAATGTGATAATAAGATGATAAACTAATCAATAATTTACTTTACTCCAAACTTTTAATGAGAAACATTTTTGGCCGGCTAAATCCTCCAAATACTCCACTGTGCGTCGGCCTAACCGTTCGGGGTTTTCGTGGTTGTCTTCGAAACTTGCGTAAATACGGGTTAGGTTCCCTCAGAAAGACCCCCACGAAGGGCACTCCTCCCCCTGGGCCAATATCCCTAAAGTAGATAATTGGCCGACACAAAATAAACCAAACCAAACCATGCTGAACTAGTTTAAGGAATTTTAATTTTAAAATATTTTATAAGTGAAGTTATGTAAAATACATTATTAATTTATCCAAATGTATTTTATTGTACGATTTATGACATATTTTATATTGAAGTAGAAAATATGTGAAAATGGAACACAAAATTACTTTTAAAGGCATCTCTAAAATTTATTTAATTCCCAGTACTATAAAATTTTCGGAATAAAACAACACTAAAAATCTCATCATGAATAGAAAAAGAAAATAAATTTTATGCTAAATAAAATCGTTTATTTAAACTAATTAGAAAAACATTTTAAACTCATTTTTATTGAAAATTAAGGATTAAAATTATCAAGCCTAAAATTAATTTGCATCATAATCATAGTATGATTGTTATCAATCTTTGGATTCACATATAATACACATAAATAAATTTGACTGCATGGGCAGACATAAAGATATTGTACGGTTATGGTTTTAATCTAGTAAAGATTTGGATTAACAAATAATACGCACAAAAAAATTTGCCTGCAAGGGTATATACACAATGATATTGAATGGTTTTGGTTTTAACCTAATAAAGTTTTGGATTAACAAATAATACATACAAATAATTGTGCCAGAATGGGCATATACAATGATACTGAACAGTTTTGATTTTTATCTTGTAAAGATTTTTTTAAGCCATATTACTCCAATTTTCGTTAAAATTTCCTACAAATGTTTTATGGATTGTACGTACCACACAGATGAGGATCGGTAAAAAAATGATTGAAACAGAAAAATAATTTACACCAACCACACCTGGCAAAATTATTTAAAGTACAAACTGAAAAGTTACAAGTGTTCGTAGTTTCAGTTCCAAAATCATTAGGATTTTCGAAATACCCTGGGTGTACTATTAGTATACCCACTGGCATACCAAGAATATTTCCACATATTGTGTAACGAAGGGAGGACAGCTTATTATGAATAATTGCTTGTATCTTGAGGATATTGTTTCTTTGGTACATTTGATATTGGACATTTTCAATTAATATTTTGTCCGAAATCTTTCGAGTGAAATTTTTCCATTGTCTAAAGCCATATGCATCAAGAGGTTGAATAACAGATGTAGTTTTAGGAGGAATATTTAAAAGTCGAAAATTTTTATCTGGCGGCGTAATAGTATAAATAAAAGAATGATTTTTAAATGCTGACCAACTGTCAACAAGAAGCAACGAAGTATTCGGGGTAATCTTGAAATATACCTCGGATAGTCATATTTTAAATTCTTTTTTACTCATTTTGCCTGATTTAGTTGGAACAACAAAAATATTTTCTGCCTTAAATAATTTCTTTTGTGTGATAGGCCCGAACTTTCCAGTTATTTCTGGAAAAACATGGTGAAAGAAGTTTTCCACTTTTACTTATCGTTGGCATAATCGTATACGAATGTGTTACTGAACTCTTGGATTGAGTGACACTTTCAATCTGTTTTGTTCCAATGTAATCCAAAGTTCTTTGGGATTGACCAGCATTGAACACCTGATCATCAAAAAGTTGACAGTCTCTTATAAAAATGTCTACGTCATTTAAAAATGCCCGGGCACATTTATCAACTGTGATATTCTCTTCTATTTGATAATGCGAAATAGTTTTTATTATTTTTCTGCTGACAATGTTAAAATCCTCTTTGAAATTTGTTAACCACCTTTTAGAAGCATGAAACCGTATATTAAATTCAGTAGCTTTAATGCGAGCCCAGCGCTGCAGGTCGCAGTCGTGTACATTTATTTTACGTTTTCTTGCTTCTTGAAATTGTTCAAATGCATATTTTTTTTATTTCCTTCCAATTTTTCTTACTACTTGTTACGTTTCGAATTTGCTTTTCCCATTTGTATAGTTCTCGTAAACTTTTTACATATTTAAACTTCGTTTGGACACTTTTGAAGTTACGATTTGATTTTCTCACGTTCTCATTACGCCAGAAATTTACAGCCTGTCTTTTATAATCTAACGATACTGGTTTTATATTTGTGCTCTTTAATTCATCACAAGATAATACATCAGAGAGTTCACTTAATCACTTTCATCGGAAATTTTAAATACTTCGTTCGATGAGAGATATGCATTAACAATAGGTTCGTGATTTACATTAACATGTCTTTCAAATTCATATTCTTTTAAAATTTCGAGTATGCGATTTTTCAATTGAATTTCTTCTTTTGTTACATCTGTCAGCCTTAAATTTCTTTCCATATATTCTTTGAATAGCATCCAAACAACATTATATGTGTTCATTCTCAAAACAAACTCAAAAAAACTATCTTCAACAAAAACAGAAAACGATGGTGTGGTGTATTTTTGTCGGCCGATTATCTACACTATGGGATATAGGCCCTATGGGGTGGGTTGCCCTCCGTGGGGGTCTTCCTAAGGGAACCTAACCCGTATTTACGCAAGGTTAGAAGAAAACCACGGAAAACTTCGAACGGTTAGGCCGACGGTCGCGATTGGGTTCGAACCCAGCACCTACCATCTACCAGTTCGGAGGTCAGAACCTCGCGGCCACTGGTGGGGCAACAGAAAACGATTCAATAAATTCCATATACTAAAACAAAATCTTAAAAGTTAACTGAAAGTGAAAGTAAATTTTTGTAACTTTCAAAATATAAAAGAAATAAATTAAATATTTGAAAAGAAATGTCAAGTTCCCCATAACTTAAAATATATATTTATAAAACATAATACAAAGAAATATTTTTTCAATTATAAAATTAAACAGATGTAGCAACTAGCAACATGTATAATACAAAATAATAATACATTCTTCTATGGTTTAAATTTAAATTCATTAAATATTGCACAAGCTACAACACCGCTAAAAATCTGTACCATTTTCTGCAACGTCACTCCACCGCTTTTATAAAAAATGGTCAATTAACCGTGCTATAGAGCATTCTCATTGGTCAGAAGAGAGATATTCTATAAAAGTAGTGGAGTGACGTTGCAGTAAATGCTGCAGATTTTTAACAGTGAAGTCAATTAAAATCAATTTTCAGATTCGTTAAAATCGTCTGCTTTTGGCGAGGAAATGCACTGCTCGCCATATCCCGCGTCGCTTTCAGCTTTTTACACCAATTATTCCAAACTATTTTATTTTTTTACATATCTAATAATGTAATTCCGCCGCTAATTTTCGCTGATCCTTTATTACCTACATGAGTAGTTTAATTCGTATTTTTTTTCGTAAAAAATTCTGAGTATGTCCCCAATGGAGACCTTCCTTGTTAGTATAAATTCAAGGGAGACCAAACTGGTCGTCAAGGGCGTCTAGTTTAATAAATTGGTAAAACGTAATTAAAAAGATCATGGGTGCTCATTTGATTATTATTAGTCGGAAACCTTAGGCCTCTTTTAGGGGGAGAAAGGGAGGTGCGAATTGAATACATAATTACGCGGGGTGTTTTTTCTTTTCGTAGAAGGGGAAAAAAAATGATGCGCTCTAAAATAAAGACACGTGTGAATAATAACATTCTTTTGTAACCTAGAGTCGGGTACAATCAAAGTGACATGTCGAATAAACGCTGGAAAGATTGAGTTTTATACTGATGAGAAATGGGGAGCATCATACCTTCTTCGAAAAAGATTGCCGCCAGTGTATTGAGGTAGGTCTCCTAGGAATTTGGAGGGGTTTTGTTGGAATGGAGTGCATGATTCATGCTTCTTTCGCCAAACGATCAATTAAATCTCCTGCTGTTCCTTGACAGCTATTACGAACGAATGGCGATGATAGGTATGACTAAAAAAAAAGTAGGTAAAAATGCAACGCAAATACTGAGCTTGAGAAATCCGACATTATGACCCTTTTTCAGTAAAAGTTTCACACCTCAGGTGGCCGATAATTACACACACAGTCACAGATGATCCCGGTAACCATTTATCTCAAAATGACACTTCTGAAAACCATTATAATCATTTCTTTGATCATTTTCTTTATGTACTACATATATTATATTTAAATGTTAATGCTTGTATTTTATATGCTTTGTTTGAAATACAAGTCAGAAATTTGTATAATTTTCTGAAAATTTAAAAGGAATTTATAACAATTTTTGCTTAAATAATTAAGAAATGTCTTTATCACGCATATTTAACGCGTGAATGATAATAAAAATAATAACAATAATAATAACTATATTAATAATTAATAACTTCATTGATTTCATTATCTTAATTCCATATTACTGATTATGTATTTAATAAAGTTTAATTTCTCAATAATTGGAGAAATTTAAATTAAACTTGAGTTAAAAACAATATTTGTTTTAAGATTTAAGGTTAGCCAATATAAAATTGATTAATTATTAGAATTATTTTTCTTATTTTTTTATAAATTCAGTCAATTTCTGTGTTTTAAACATTTGGATTTCTTTTCTACTTGCAATGATATAATAATAGTAATGTAATTGTATTAGTATTTCACGTTATTGCTATCAATCGACTCAAATTTTAAAGATTTATAAATAAATTCTCTATTTTTACAATAATAATAAACATCATTTTTATGATGATCAAAACGTGGTTTTCGTAATAACAGAGTCCTATATTAGGTACGCCATGGATTAAAGATTAATATTCCTGTACCAATCATATACAAATTTTAAATGAAATTTTAGTTTTACAATGCTCGATACTGCAAATTTTTAAACTTCTAAACATCACACATTATCTCTTTTTACACCGTCGTATAGAGGGGAAAAAATGTACGTTTATATGCAATTTGTTTGAAAGCTGTATCTCAATTTGTTTTTAAGTTATTATTTATTTATTTATTTATTTATTGGCTTTGAGGTAGGCGCTACAGCTATTCACCGGCATAACCTCCAATTATCACAAGAAACCATACAGACCACTTTATTACAGAATATCCAGCACATACATTATCACAGGGATAACACAGACACCCATTGCCGCTAGCTGGACTCGAACCAGGGACCAGCGGTGTGGGAGCAGCTGCCGCTACCATCCACGCCACTGGGTCGGCATTATTATTATTATTATTATTATTATTATTATTATTATTATTATTATTATTATTATTATTATTATTATTATTATCATGTAGTTTTTTATTTTTATTTTTATTTTTATTTATTTATTTATTTATTTATTTATTTATTTTTTTTTTTGTCATCTGACAACAGAAGTATTTCATATCTGGACACTGAACATGAACTAATCAGAAAACGAATAAAATAAAAAAAGAAGTATTTCATTTTTAGACATCAAACTTGACCAAAAAGAAAGCGAATAAAATAATTAAAAAAAAGTTGCGGAATTCAACCAATAAAAAGATTCAGACATACTTTAGATTTCTCAGTTCTTTGCCAAGGACAACAAATATTTTCCAAATAGTTAAAAAAAAAAACTTGATTTAAACAATAATCTATTTACGATGCAGAATGCTACAGAAAAGAATTCTTAAGCATTATTGAGAACGCGCTTGAATTGCTTCAAGGTATTTTTTAATTTGAGATACTCTTTTTAGGTGCGTTCGTAATTATATAATACGTAGCACCTATAGTGGTCGTTCAGTCCGTCCGTCTGTCCGTCCGTCTGTCCGTCCGTCCGTCTGTCCGCATATAACAACGCAAAAACTACCCAACCGAATCGTTTGAAATTTAAAATACATAATTATTACATAATTTTGTCGAGTCATTTCAAATTTTATGAAAATCGGATGGATAGATCAATTACAGGGACAATCAAAAGTATTCCATTACATTACGGTCAATGGGGAAAAAAGTTTCAAATGCATTTTAATCGTTTGAAATTTAAAATACGCAATTATTACATAATTCTGTCGTGTTATTTCAAATTTCTTGATAATCGTGTGCATAGATCAATTACAGGGACAATCAAAAGTATTCAATTACATTATGGTCAATGGGGAAAAAGTTTCAAATATATTCTATACGTTTGAAATTTAAAATACATAATTATTACATAATTTTTTCGAGTTATTTCAAATTTTATGAAAATCGGATGCATAGATCAATTACAGGGAAAATCAAAAGTATTCCATTACATTACGGTCAATGGGAAAAAATGTTTCAAATGCATTTTAATCGTGTTACACTCATGCGAACTTAATAAAATTTATATGCAACTATAAAGTACATATTATACTATACATCTTACATAATTTGTGGTGCAAAGAACATTTGTTATTGATTTACAAGGCCACACAAAAGTATTCCATTACATAATTGTATAGGGAGAACATTGTTTGATGAGCGTTTTAATTGTAATTCACTATTTACAATGTTATGAGATTGATATATGAAAGTAATATTTTTAAAACTTCGTTATCGTTCGAACGCACCTAATTTGCTACGCTTCACGTGCAATTTCCAACTTGTTTAATTTGAGTTTCATTTTGAAATTCAATGGCATTTAATATTTTAACAGATGTTTATAGAATGTAAATAAAACTATTTATAGATAAATGCAAAGAATTGAATGCATGGTCGCATATGGATGATAATTTTTGGTAGCATGATTTAAATACTTTTAAGTGTGCGCCTTTACCTCAATCAAATTTCTACTTCTGTAAAAATCTGTAAGGAGGGAAATTGGACAGTCCAAAAGAATTCAAGTATATTTCTTTCTATTTGTAAAAATTGGTAAAAGTGAATTTTAGTTAGAACGAGTTTTCTTCAATGCTAAATTTTAAGGATAGATGTAGAATATTCAAATCTATAGATCATATACAAAGACTTTGATAAAGTACTTTTCCAGCTTTCAAAGATATTTTCTAAAATCTGATTTTCAAATGAGCGCTGTGTTTTCTATATTATTTATATTATATAGATTTATTTTAAGTTAATTTAAAGTTAATTTCAGGTTATTAAATTATATAAGTCTTATCTAAATTATATAATTTGTTTTGTTAAAGAATGTTAGAAATGTAGGAAAGTGTTTCGTAATATGTGCTTGACGCATAATTTTTCTTTCTTTCATCGCATTTTTATTACTTTATAATATTTTTGCAGTGCTCTTCTAACATATCAGTTTTCATTTTTTATAGTATGGATGCAAGAGCAAGAAACTGATGAAGATTACACTCGAAATTGAAGAAATTCGGCGATACGAAATCATGTAAATAAAAACAATATGAAAAAAAAAGTTCTAATCTTAAACTTCTGAGTCCAAAAAATGCTATACCAGATAATTATAATGGTGAAAACGTAATTTTTTCACCTGGAAAATGAAATAATGCTTCTGTGACTTTTTTAAAGTACGGATGCAAGAGAAAAAACTGTTGAAAATTCCACTCAAAATTGAAGAAATTCGGCGACACATAAAATCATGTAAATAAAAACAAAAGTCTGAAAAAAATGCATGTTCTAATCTTAAACTTCAGAGTCCAAAAAAAGCTATGCCGGATAATTATAATGGTGAAAATGTAATTTTATCGCCTGCAAAATGAAATAGTGCTTCTATTACATTTTTATAGTACGAATGCAAGAGCAAGAAACTTTTGAAGATTCCACTCAAAACTGAAGAAATTCGCCGAAATATGAAAAAAATAACAAATGCATCAAACACATTAAAACTGACAGAATTCTCTCTGGCTGTAAAAGATGTTGAATTTTACCAACAGTTTCAAAGTAAGTCTTACATTTGATAAGTACAAATACATGTCAGTAAAAATGTACAGGGTTTACACACTAAACGATGTATAATGGCTTATTAGAATACCGTTAATCGCAGGTATATTATTCTAATAAAAAGATATTTTAAATTAAGTAAATAAGTACGATTTGGGTCAATAAAGTAATTTCTTAAAAAATTACGAAATTTATTTTACTACACGGTGCCCCGACGCTATAAGTTATATTTAGTGTAATTTTTTTATTACGCGGACAAGTAAAGCAATAAGAGTTTCATTATTCAATGAATAAAACTCAATAAGTTTCAGTTGAAAATTTGAGCATATTTTTTGCTGCGAAATAGATGTGTCATTCACAAATTTAGAAGAAATTTGATTTTTCGTTAGATATATGGAATAGAAATACATCAGAATAAAATTAACGCTGCAAAATAGCTTTGAGTTCTATAATCCTTTTTGACATGTCATTGAAAAACATGTAAGAGAAAAAAACACACAATTTCTGTATATAAATCGATAAAAAGCAACAGCCTCAATCTTTATAAAATGAAGCACAGTTTAGTGTGCCAATAGATTACACTAGCCACTAAAATTTGTGTTGTGTTGTGTTTTTTAGCTTTTGATATCTGTTCTTATATATTATGTATCGAAAAGTGACTTTCACTTTTAGCATCACGTAAGGATTTTTTGCAAATCGTAAATTTCAAAGTTAAAAAGAACAAAAATCGGATAACAAAATTTTTATTATAGATGTATTTTAATAATTGATTTTTATATATTTTAAACCTTTGAATCTAATATTAATCTTTAATTTAATCCACGTCAGGATTTTTCATAAATCATAAAATTAAAAAAAAAACAAAAAAAAATCATTGCTAACATTGACCCCCTACTCTCACATATCATAGGATCCCTGAACTATTTAGCTTCGACAATCCCAAAATAAGTCATAAAATTAAATATATTATTGATTTCAATAAAATATAATTCAATAAGACAAATTTTACATCTATGTTACAATATGGTATTTTCGTTATTGAAACTTACGATTTGCAAAAAAATTCAAACGCAATGGTTAAAAATTAAATTCATTTTCGGATTCAATGCTAAAAAATGCATAAAAATCTAAACCCATATTTTTTTGCTTAGAAATAGCTTTCGTAACATAGCGAATTCATAATTAAGCGTACTTTGTGTTCATTTGTTTGAATAAGATACATAAGCAAACCATTTAATTGCGACCATGTTTTTATTGTTATAATTTCTTTGTAGATGTAAAAAAAAACTGATAGAAATTATAGCATCTGTCGAAAGAGCAAATTTAAGTAAGTTAAAATAATCTACTGTTTTACTAAAACTTGCTAGAATTACTTAATTTTTTTAAATGTTTTCTATTGTGTATTCAATCCTATTATGTATTGTGTATATACTCTCTAACGCACATGACCGTCTAGATCAGTTGTGCTCAATCTGTTTTTATTCCAGACATCCAATTTTTGTTTAAAATTTTGTTAACACCCCTGGATAGACAGCAGATATTTTTTCAATCGTCATCATATTTAAAGTGAATTTTTTCAGGTTTGCGCCTGTGTAACTCCCTTATTTGAGTAAAACACACAATTTTATGAAGAATTAGTTTTATTTATGCACATCACATGAATATAATTTTTGAATCGAAAAATTCTTTAAAATCTTAACAAATGAGAATTCAATGTTAAGTATTCTCCTGAAAGAGCTCATGATTGCTTTTATGTGCGAATCCGTTATGGAAATCGCAAGCAGTAAGTCATTCTACAAATCTAAATAAGATCGATATTGTGTTAGTGACAACTTATTTTAAAAAGCTGGCTTCACATAAATGGCTAAATACATGAAAAGACAAATGGATAACTCATGAAATTTATATTTTGTCATCTGCTGTCTCATGCCGATCTTCACTTTGAAAATACAAAATTGTAGGTTAAATTGCCTGATAGACATCGCCATTCCATTGCGGCATCTAGAATCGTTCAGGCATGTCTCTAAGAAAGAGTTGCAAGATTACCTAATAGTGAATTTGTAAGAAATCAATTAAAATCTGTATACATGTAGTGCGATGGGCCGAAAGAGGATGCCAAAAGGGACTCTTTAATCACCGTAGCTGAAATGACCCGAAGGTGGTACGGTGAATTCAATTAAAAAAATTTTAACAAAAGTTTTTTGCACTTACCAAGTCGCAAATCCAGAGAATATGCTTGGGATTACGGGGAGAAATTATTTCGGATAAAACTACATTCGTGGAAGAAATCAGGGATTTAAGGGTGTATTTCGATTCAAACTGCTTATTTTCCGATTTATTTTTGACTTCATTATTGCTCTTAAATACACGAAACTTTCAATATCTCTTATTTGGAAAGTACAGAAGGTGCCGTAGTTGTCAATTCTTTGATAAATGAAGAAAATATTGCAAAAAAAGCAATCAAAAACAGCATTTTGAACAGATTTTCCCCTACCGGGAGATCTGTGAACGAAAAAAAGGGTCATACTGAGAAGATAATTGTTTATAAATCAAATTCTAATGAATTGAGCGTAAAAATACATCACACGGCACCTTGTACATCTCTTCAAAAATACCCTCAACAAGTTTCATGATTCTACTTTTAAAAATATGTCTGAAATTGTATCGGAAAATTCCGAGCTGTTGAAGGTGGAAAAGTGTTTTTTCGGATACACCCTTAAATGAAGAAGTTGCAATTGGAATTAATTCGCGAGAAGTGTGACTTTACAGCTAGGACTGGCCGTTTGAACGCGATATGTCTTGATATATTAAATTACTTATTCTGGCCTCAAAAATAGGGAGGAAAAAAATGAGAGATTACCTTGATAGTGGGCAGAAGGTGTCTATTGAAAGGGAGCACAAAGACTCAATTCCAATCACTTTCCCGCTGGGGCTAATGACCACCAATGTTGGGACATTGCCCGACATTTTAGATTGCAAAATAGAATTTTTCATGGGTTTTTTTTTCCAAACCCAGAATTTTTTAAAGCACATAAAGATGATTTTGACGGAGTACAGGTTGACAAGAAGGCTCTAGTTATTTGTAAATATTAAAGTTCTAGTTTTAAGACATTTAACATTATTGGACAGTACATATAATTTTTTTTATTTATTGTTTTTAGCATGTCACATCTTATTTATCAGATTATATGTTAATCCAGATGCTCAGGTTTATCAGGATAATATTTGAGTATGATGTTAACAGAAAGCATCGCCAAGTAATGTAAGTATATGTTAGTTTTCTATTTAAAAATAATAGTTTTTTAAAAAAAAATTACTTATATATATTTTTTAGGATTTACAGGAGTCATAAAGAGCTTGGAGATTGTACCCAGTGCTTGCATGTTAATACAGTTATATGTAAAAAGAAAAAAAAAAAAAAAAGCTGCTTTTCTTGAGAAAAAATTTCTGTAAAAAATCATCTATTGTTATTGTAATTATATACAAAAATTTGTGACATTTATTTTAAAATAAATGCGTGCACTAGCACTTTTAAAACTTAAAATTTGTTTGTATGTTTATTAATTAACCCTCTGGATCCCAAACCGACCGAGACCGCCCGAGATATTTTAATTCGTATATTTTAGTTCCCACCAGAAAATTAAAACAACAATATTTGCTTTAATCAATAACAGAACTTTCCGTATTTAAATAAAACGAAATTAGCCATTGAATTTTTCTGGTGTGAAATGAACTAAACAATTTCTAGAACGTGTTCTACCATGGGAATTAAAGGGTTAACAAAAAATTTTAATTTTTCTGATTTACTTAAGTCAAATAACTGGATTGGGACGATTCACAACCGGCCTAGTTTTTAAATTTTATCAATTTTGGTTTCAGATTAAAAGGAAAAACAAACAAACAAGCAAAAAAACCCTTTAAATTTCAAAACTGGTTTAAACCGGGTCTGAAATTGAAACTATCATAATATAAAAAATATATAAGCAAAATCGAAAAAGTATAACAATTAGGCCGGCTGTAGATCGACCTCAGCTATCTTATGCAAAAAAAAAAAAAAAATCATGTAAAAATATTAAAATTTGAGCGAGATACACTGCTCAAAACAATTAAAGGATATTGCAGTTTTAGGTGCATTTTGTATCTGGGAAACTTTTTAGCTGATTGATACATGGTCGACAGACATAGTAGGTTATATGAGAATAAATTACACATGTTTGGCAGAAAAAAGTGCATTTTATTGCGCATTTGTGTACAAAAGGAAAAAAACACAATTTGTGCATACGAGAAAAAAAAGAATAAGAAAAGGTGTTTTCTTCAAAGAAAATCATTTTCAGTACGGGGTATGGTTTCCACGGGCGGCCAGCAGCGTTGAACACATTTGCGTCATGGACTCAATGAGGCTATTAATGACGAGTTGGGGTATTTTGCCCCACTCTTCCAGAAGAGCTCTTTCCAGTTCTTGGAGAGTTTGTGGGGGGTTGTTGGCGGCCAGAAACTCGTCTTCCTAGAGCGTCCCAAACGTGCTCGATTGGATTTATGTCTGGAGAACACGCTAGCCATTCCATTCGAACGACTCCTTCCTCGAAAAGGAAATCCTCCACCAGGTTTGCAAGATGTGGCCTGCAGTCATCGTCCATTAAAATGAAGTTATCTCCGACTGCTGCAGCGTAGGGGACTACAATAGGTCTTAGAATATCATCCCTATATCAGCGACCAGCAGGAGCTAAATCTCGAATGATATAGAGGTCAGTGCGCCTGTCAATGGAGATGCCACCATACACCAACACTCCTCCACCGCCAAATCTGACACTTTCGTGCACGAACGCAGGATTATTCCTACTGCCACGGACCCTCCAGATGAAAATACGCCTATTATCCGGATGCACAGAAAAACGGGACTCGTCAGAAAACAGAATATTGCTCCATTCATTTCTCCTCCAGGTGACATGCTCGGTTGCCCACTCCCTGCGGTCGCGACGATGCCTTGATGTTAATCTAACACATACCATCGGTCGGCGAGCATACAGACCTACAGCATGGAGCCGGTTTTGGAACAGTCTGAGTTGAAATCGTGGTGCCTATAGCCGAGCGAAGGTGTTGTTGGAGATAAGTAGCGTTCATGTTTCGGTGTCTCCGAGCTGTTAACGCTAAATACCGATCTTCATTGGGCGTTGTTGCCCGTCTACGACCTTGCCCTGGTCTTCGGCCTGCACATCCACTCTCCAAAAAACGGTACCAGATCCTGGAAATGACACTTTGTGACACTCCAATGGATTGCGCTACTTCGCCTTGAGTTTGGCCCCCTTCTAACCTACCAACAATTCTCCAAGCATCTGAATCTGTCAAATGACTTCGCTGAGAAATCGTACTCATCGAAACAAAGCAATCACTGAATGCCGATCATCCTTGTCTTCATTCTCTTTTATCCAGTTGAAAGTGAAATTTCATTTGCTGCCGCTGAAGCGACGTTTTTGACGTCGAACTCAAAATTTGCATACTCCACAGTTTGAAAACCAGAAAAATTTGCATTTGTGATTCTCTTCTTCTATTTTCGGCAAAAAAAATTTCGTTTATATCTTTATTTTATATAAAACTTCAAATATCCTTTAATTGTTTTGAGCAGTGTATTTTAAAAGAACGCTCCCATGGACTTTACATTATCAACCGGGTCTTTTTCAGTGACTATTGTGGGGCCTTAAGAGCCTGTACCAGTCACTAAAAAGACCCAGATGATATTAATCCTATGGGGGAACATAGTTTGAAATACATTGTTTAGATTTTAATATTTTTATATTTTTTCAGGGTGAGGGGCATAGAATATTTGAAGTTGAGGATGATATGTATACGGACTAACGATTTTGGTTAGTTACATGTATATATATATATATATAACAATATGCATTTTAGAACCAGCTTTGAAAATGAGAGCACTTTTTAGTAAAATATAAAACATAAATTAAAAAATCAAAAATTAACTAGTGTACAGATTGTCCTCAGCTATCGTATGCAAAAAGAATCAAGTACAAATATGAAAATCCAAGTGAGATATTTGAAAATAATTTTCCGAAAAGATTAATATGAATCTTTTTACATGGTTAGCGTAGGGCTTAAATAAGTTAAACTGAAAATATTTCTAAATGGATAAACACCAACTCACGATATTTTATTGCAGTTATTCCTCGATATAATTAACATTATTTCTTATACTGACTAACTTTTAAGAAAATACATTGTTTAACTTGAAATCTGAAATGGCTTTGAAACCTTTGACATTATAGCTTTTATGCAAGTACATTGGAATTGGGTGGTGGGGTAGAAGAATGATTTATAAAAAAATGCAAATAAATTTGTTTAAAACCATTGGGCAAAAATAAGAATTAAATTTTTTACAACTTCTAGAAGGTTAAAATAAAATGTGTTAACTTATGTTTTCCCACCCCTTTAAGCAATATATATATGAAAACTAATTAACATTTGAAAAGATCTTTTAATGCAAATGAAAATCTAAAATAGCTTTTTATCATCCAATAGACGTACAAATGTGTCTTATTATTTAAAACACTTATTTAACTTGAACTTATGTTCAAGAATAACTGTTTAGAATTTAGATACTGGTCAATGATTAGAAGCAACAATGTGTTGAATGGATAAACACCAACCCATAGGTACTCATTTGTAACTATTCCCTGTTAATTAATCTATTTTTAAATTATTTTGATTCTATTGAATGATTCTTAAATCGTCTAATTTTTAATGAAATATAAACCTTTAAAATGGCATAAGATTGCAGCTTTTTATGTCAAAAGCAAGAGCTAAATGTGCAATTAAGAATAATGTAAGAAGAAAATACATTATTTACTGAGAATGCTATTTAACAAAAAGAAAAAAAAAACATTTTATTCAGCAAAAAGAAAATAAGAAACTTAATAATAATTGATGACAATTCTTTCCACCAACAGATAAACAAGTTTCAATAACTTCTTTAACTGGACTTTTATAAATATAACTGTCCAGAAAAAAAAAAACAAAAAAAAAAAAAAAAAAAAAAAGGAACATTTTTTTTTTTCTTATTGAACATTAAATGCGTAAAGAGCCTTATGTAATTTTTTAGCTGCTTTGTTCAACATTTAAAATTTTCTTGTCTATGGCAATATAAGTACTTTTCTCTGTTGAAGATCCTTGAGAGATTAAATAAGGTTGTTGAATTCTACTCCTCAAAGTGGATTTTATTCCACAATTGTATTGCTCCATGAGGTCACTATTTTCCTGTATTAAAAGGAAATATCGAAATTAAGTTAAATAGCAATAATTGTAATGTCAAGGAATGATAATGAATATATTAAAATATTTTGCAGTTTTCAGATTTAAAAAAAAATGTTTTACAAGTCTCCTATGTGTAGTCTGAAAAAAAAAAAAAAAAAAAAAAAAAAAAAACCATACACTAAAAATTTTAGCTTTATAAAAATTACACCACTGAAAATTCATCCAATCGTGAATAAAATGGAAAATAAATAAATTAAATCCTCTATGTGATCATACCTACCCGCTTGTTTAAATCGTGGTGTAACTTCTGATAAATCTTAAAACCATTTAACTATTTTAACCATATGATTTGATTTAACCAAATCTTTTAACCATTTTAAAAACAAATTTAAAATAAAAGTTCTTAAGCAACATTTCATAATGTTGTTGAAAATTTATCTTTGTTGCCACTTTCAAAATGTGTTTCCCTGCTTTGATCATTCTGTTTTTCTAATTGATTTACAAACGATCTTCAAAATTCATCCATGGAACAATACAAAAAATGTGGTGAATTAGGTAATTACTCCTTTTATGTTTTCTTTGGGTTTGTTCAGATGTCTAGCACACATCGCGCGCGTGCTCAGAAGATTTTGCATGGAGTAGGTCTTATTGAAGAAAGGAATTTTAAAATAATTCAATTATTGGGTTATTTTTGTGTTCAAAACAGCCAAAATCAACAACTATATTTCTTTATCTTTCCAAAACATGGTTTTCGCAACAGAAATACATACCTGTGTTCACTCAAAAATATTTTTAAATTTTAAATATTCTTGAGATAAAAATTTTATTTTTTTTTTCTATTTTAGTATGAATGGAGATTTTAAATAGTCGCAATTTGTTTGAAAAGATCTATAGTCTCGAACAACGCCGGGCGGTTAATCTAATTCTTTATAAACTTCAAGGAAAGGCTTATTCGTCAGAACAATGAAAACGAGTATACTTATTGCCATTAGAATTTTTTCACTTTTGGACAATGTAATATGTGTAATAAACTACTTGTCTGTACCATCAGGATTAAAGAATTTATTACCCAAGTGGAATATTTTGATGTATTGTAGTGTAACCCCTCCCCCTATCCCCATAATTGCTTCTAATTGTTTTCTATTAATGGATAAAAAAATATAAGTAATAGTTTAATTATTAAAGTAGATATGTTTCATTTCTAAAACAATTTTTTCTCCTATTAGACATTTGGTGAAATTCACATTCGTCCCTGAAACTTTTACCACTGCATTTAAACTTATTGTAAATTAACTAATCATCTATGGTGCGAAATAATGATTAAATTATATAAAAATTGAATAGAAGTTTTATAATAAAAGCTATTATTAAAAATTGATTTAATAGTTGATCAAAACAAATGCTTGCTAAATATTTAAAAAAAAATCCATCTTGATGCTTAAATATATCTTGCCTCTCGCTCTGGAAATAGCTAATAATAAAAATTATTATTATTATAAAAAAGTGGTTCACAACTTTTTCTTGAGTAACAATGGAAATTACATTTACTGATAAATTTTGTTTGTTAAATTTAACGAGAATATCTTATTGTCCCGTTAGTTACCGTGTTCCATTAGCCCCCAATCACACCTATATGCATTTTTCACAATATTTTTTCCCTAATGATAGCATGAATTACGGATAACATGAGCAAAAATTTAATTCCCCTTGATGTTCATGTTAAGGAGGTTTGACTGTATTCACTAACGTACAGGAAGTTTTGTTTTTATATGGAATTCGAAGTCATGGAGGTCAAGATTTCCTTCAAGGATCTTTCGGATTGATGGGATTCAAGCTTAGGGTGGGTGATGAGGGAAGAAAATTTATTGCATCGGCAAAACACAAGACTGGAATTTTTTCAGTCCTTCTTAGGTAATTTGATATGAAAAAATGCAACAGGGGTTAGGAAATGTTGAACTCGAAAAACTGGTGAGTAAATAAATGTTCTAGGAGACTGAAAAGTGGTAAACTAAGCATAAATCTCGGTGACTATTTACCATCCCATGCGTATGTTTGATTTTAGATGGAAACTGCAGTTCATTGCCCTGAATCGACCATACGCAGAGTCGTACATTGTTATGCATAAGGGTGTTCTCAAATAAAAAAGGGCAACTTTATGAAAAAGTATTAATTTATTTATTTTTCGGAAATGCATGAAACTAGAAGGTGTAGTTGTTCAAATACTATCTAATCATATTAAATTTCCCGTTTCTGTTTTGCAAACGCAATAGATCTCCCAGAAAATAGTATCAAAATGGGCATTTTGAACCCTATTTTCGCGCGAAAGAAGAATAACCACTCAAACAGGGGTATAAAAGGTGTTTGTCCTGTGATCAAAATCTCTTATAACTCATTAGGTAAATTATTGATAAAAAAAAGGGAAATACAGTTATATTCAAAATCACTTCCCATAGTCAGGCTTTCCAATTCTTGTTGAGTAGAGCGGTTGAAACAGCCTTAAAGCTGTTCTTAAATGAAAAAGGGCAACTTTATGACATAAGTTTTAATTTATTTTTGTTCGGAAATGTATGAAACCAGCCGATGTTGTTGCTCAGAAACTGTCGAATCGCACTCATTTTTTCGGGTTTTTTTTTTTTGCAAACACAATAGATTTTTCAGAAAATAGCGTTTAACCAAATTTCCGTGCAAAAGAAGAATAACCATTCGAACTGGGGGGGATAAACTCGTTTGTCACATGATCGAAATGGCTTATAACTCAGCAGGTAATTTATTGGTCAAAAATGAAAATTCAGATCGCTTCCATTATCAAATTTTTCATTTTCATATTTTCTGGTTAAAAAATGAATTTATAAGTGCATCAAAATGTTTTGTGCTTGAGCAGCCCGAAGAAATTTCAATGGTCTATATTTAAAGAACCTATAATTTAGCCCCGTTAATAAAAAATGTTGTATTAGGTACTTCTGATGCAAATCAGTGCTTATAAGACTAAGACTTTGAAAAGAAAGACTAGGACATTGAAAAGAACTTTCCGATAACGTAATTTTTGCAGAGTAATGTAATTTTTATCGAAAATTATGTCTTAATTGAATTATTTTTCGAAACTACAATGCCTATTAATCGAAGAATAGGGTAACATCCCCAGTAATTGGCATGCACCAGTGATTGGCACATCCTACAAACATGTCCTAAAGTACGATTTATATCCAGTCTTTTAAAAATGCAAGACCATATACCAGTTACATGCTCATTTACGTTAAAGATTATAACTTTGATTTATGCTACTAGATGACAATAGTGCCTAGGAAAAAGAAACAATTATGGCTTGTAACAAATTAGCCATTTTTGTTGCAAATGCTTCTTCTTTGGCTTAAGGAAGGCATGCTTTTCAATTCATTATTATCTGATTTATAATATATTTTAAATTTTAACTGACAACAGTTGTGTTTAGTTAAAAAGGGTTACTTTAATTGTGTAAAAGTATTTTCGACACAAATATTTGGATTTCTGAATTAATGATAGATGCCAATTAATGGTGCTTCAATTTTGCTAGTTCCAAGTAGTTGGCACCTATTCTAATTACAAGGAATTCGCAAGTAATTTGAGATTAAACCATTTATTTTGGAAGTACTTTTAAAGTTATAGACTAATTTTGTTTATCA
Organism: Maratus speculifer; assembly: GCA_964019185.1. Classification (NCBI taxonomy): domain Eukaryota; kingdom Metazoa; phylum Arthropoda; class Arachnida; order Araneae; family Salticidae; genus Maratus; species Maratus speculifer. The sequence goes on from OZ025299.1 coordinate 24,009,686, forward strand.
TTTGTTTTTATTTGAAAATATGAAATATTATCAATAACTGGAATCCATTAAAGCTTCATATGACAATTGCTGGGTATTAATGTAAGTATATTGTATTGTTTTAAAGTGTTCACATTTCAGACTAATATGCTGATTTCTTACTCTCAAAAACCTGAAATATGGCATCTTCATGTACAGTAAATTCATTTAAAGCGATTGAACCCAATGCAAAATGTGAAGTTTTTTTTAAATATAAACATGTGCCAATTACTGGATCACAAGGTGTCATACATTGGTGCTCTAGGTGCCAATTACGGGTGATTTCAGCAACTTTTTATAAATATATTTTTATAAAAATACCTTTTATTTTTTTTTATTTTATTTTATTTATTTTTTTTTTATTTATTTATTTATTTTATTTATTTTTTTTGCTTTTAGTGGGCAAAATCGATGCACAGGTATGCATTCTTTGATTTAAAAATATTTCCAAGTAAATATCTTATTTCTTTGTAATGAAAATTGAAGTAAGTTTAAAGACAAATTCTTAAAGTGCCAATTACTGGGGATGTTACCCTAATAGTAGCTTTTTTCTACACAATTTTGCAAATAATAGTTATTATAATAGTATATTATAGTATTATTATAATAGTATTATTATTATAACAGTTATAATAATAATAATAATAAGTCAAAACTAACATAATACACTTTTTAAAAAAATTGTAATGTTAGCAATCTGAACGCTTTTTGAAGAAAATGAACCAAATTTTTCATAATTTTATGCAAGAAAAAACATCGAAATCTTTCACAACTACCCTGAAAACTGCTGGTACCGAACCCACGAATTACTCAGAGCTTTCCATAGTTATTTCAGTAGTTTGTCGTTAATTGGGTTAAGTTACGCTTATGAATCACAATACGTATAAAGTATTATCCAAATCTTCAAAAAGAAGCCTTAAATGTTTTTTCTCATTTATATGTATGATGTTTGTATTATTTTTAGTGTTGATTTTAAACAGAAACGGTATCTGGATTTACACGAAAATATAAAAAAAAAAGTCATTTCATGTCTAGGACTAATCGAATCTGAAGTTTTATGAAAATTCGTGCTTTGGTTTTGGAGATATAGCGATTATGGAAATTTTAAATAATGCAGCATGACAGTGCTACCTATCGAGTGATTTACACTAAAATGTAACAAACATCAATCCATGTCAAGAAATAACTGAATCTTGAAGTTTTATGATATTCCGTGCATTAATTCTGAAGATAGAGCTATTGCAGAAATCGAACAAAAGAACGCATAGCAGCGCTACCTGTTGAGTGACTTATCAAAAACTAATCAGAACCAATTTGTATCAGGGACTACCAGAATATAAATTTTTATTAAATTAAGTGCATTAGCTCTTGAGATAGAGCACCCACAAAATTTATGACACATACAGACCGACAAACGGACAGAGTCACACACTCACAAACAGACATTCATTAAAAACATGTTTTTCGGATTATCTGACCTTTTAAACTTGCAAGCCCGTCGAAAACCGAAATTTGAAAATTTTCACGAATCCAATATCTTTATCCATATATTGATTGATTAGTGTCAATACAGCATACACAATACTAATATATTTGTATACAATCCCTCATTTTTTGCTTCTTTTTGGGAACAACGAATTTTGAGCTTATTCTATGGATGATAATTTTCAGAATTTCCAAGCTATGTTTTTGAGTCTTTCACAAAAGTTGCTCTATATATTTAGCTAACACTTTATGTAAGTTATATTTTGATTATGTTCACAGATGCGCAGTGAAACATCATTTAGTAAACCTGCCCATTTTCATACAATTTTTATTATTTTTTTTAATTACTAAATTTTTTTTCTAAAAAATTGAGATTCCTAGAACTTTTTATATGATTTTAACAGTAAAAATTCATGTAACTCAATCGGTTACATGAATTTCTGCTTTTACAGTTACATAAAAAAATCTAAGAAATCCAGTTTCCTAGAAAAAGTTTAGTAACGATACAGACTTTTTTTAATATTTACAATGTAGGATTCTTATTATACTTCATTCTACTGACTGAAAGTAAGAGTTTAAGAATGGAGACGGGGAAAAATCACTGCAATTTGAGTAGAAAACAACTGGCAAATTCTTTATTTAGAATCCCTATAATGCTTGTCGATTTTTTCATAAAGGAAGAAAATGCTACAAAAAATGCTGTCAAAGTTGGCACTTTGAACTGAATTTTCCCAAGCGAGAGATCTGGAAATGAAAAAAAATGGTCACACTAAAAAAATAATTGTTTATAAATCAAATTCTAATGAATTGAGCGAAAAATGAAATCACACGGCATCTTACACATCTCTTCAAAAATTACCGCAGCAAGTTTCATGTTTTTACGTATAAAAATGAGTCTCAAAATGTATAGGAAAATTTCGAAATGTTGAAGGTGGAAATATATTTTTTCGAATACACCCTTAAGGGAATGAGGTATGTGATTTTTGGAAATATACATTTCAACATAAATATATATATTTAATAAATTTAATTTATTTCCAATCTTATTATAGTTTTAAGATTTCTTTTAAATTTTAGAAAGAATTTTTTAAATGCTCTATGCGTCATAATTTTTTAGATATTTCCTTTAAATTACTCGAAACATTATTTCAAGTAAACCTGCGAATCGAATGTTTAATCCCTCGCTTAGTTTTTTTTTTTTTTTTTCTTTCTTAATTCGTTATCGATTTTGATCAAAATCTTGCCTATTAATAAGTTAAAAATTAAATTATCTTAATGAAGTCTGTTTTTAAAATACATACACAATTTCTTTGTAAACAATATCAGGATACTTTCTTTTCAACTTCGGGAATTTTTATAAAAAATTAAGAGGCATGGAGCATTTTAAAAACATAAAAACATTGAAAAGTCAGTTTTGAGAAAAACATTTACAGTAATTTAAAAGATTCAAAAATTGTTTCTGGACAAAATTCAAATGCTTTGTCAAAAATCCCCAAATTTGTATGCGGTTTTTCGCTAATGGTTCTAGATAAACTTGAAAATTATTATATGCACATGAATATTTTTAGATTTTTGGGTCGTATTCAGCTCAAATAAATGTCTCATTCAAGGGTCTAAAATCAAGTTTTCATTGTTTTATATTTTTAAATAAAAATCTTTCCAACGAACATAACTTTTGTGGCCACGGCATTCGGCTGAGTACGCCCAGTAATTCTTATGGTTTTATATTTTTAAATAAAAATTTTCCCACTAAACTAGCGTTATTCTTATTAACATAGGTCATATTAGTTGTCATGAAGTTTTAATAGTATTAAAAGAAATTCGTGTTCTTTATAAATTTAAGAATTGCAAAAGCAGAGGAAAATGTATTACTAATTTAAATTTAATTCCCAACAACCAAAATCGCATCATATTTAAATATATGTACTATATATATGTTTACTTTTATCATGCACATAAAGAAAGCATTGATATATTTTCAGGATGGCGCGTGGTCAGGAAAAAATACAGTCAACAAAAGAGAAAATCTATCAGTATTTTCCTGTAGAAAGTACTTGAAATAATAAAAAGAGATTAAAGAAAGCAGATTTCTTTTTAATCACATATACTTGCATTCAACACTTTTTATACTCTGTATTTCCCTGACCACTTGCCATCTTGATTTTGAAAGCAATTTGCTCCTAACACGTTAAGCACTGGTGGGTGAATGGCTTTAAAATACCCAGATGCGTCGCATTGGCACCAGTATTTTGCAAATAAAAAATTCAGTTTGTTAATGCAAAGAAATGCATTTATTTATTTTTAAAAAATTTCGTCAAATTTATTTTGATGCATTTATGATAGTTGTAGATTAACCCTTTGCACTCGAGAGGTCATTATCACTGATCACTATTATGGATGCTCCAAATACTCTGGAAACCAGTATTTTCAACTAACTTTCTTTGCCTTATCAAATGGCTTAATAATTGGTGATAAAATAGGACGAAATAAATTGCAAGATATTAATAGTGTCCAAAAGCATTTGGCGTCCCGATTAACGAGGGATACCTGAAAACGCTAATAATGAGTGAGAATCACCTCTCGAGCAAAAGGTTAAAATTAAGTAGGAAGAAATTCACCTACCAGTTCAAAATGCAAACAATATATTTCTTTTGCCACTGGGTTAGAACTCTGATTGTTAAACTTTTAATAATATACTTCGCTATATTATGGCCCTTCTGTTTGTCTAGTTTGTTAATACAGTCTAATAATCATTGGCTACTGGACAAAAATATATATTCGAATCCCCACCAAGTCAATGATATTTGTAGCTGATTCGATTCAATTTTAAACGGAGTTGTTTAAATATTGCTGTTTAGATATCACGCGCAAAAGATAATGTAATGTCCACGCTAAGTCAACAAATTAATGGCTGTATCATGTAAGTGCTGTTTTGTATAATCTTGAATAAATTTTTGAAGAAAATATTCTTTCTCAAAAGAGTTGAGAAAAAATGACAGACAAATAAACGTATATATATACACTGTTAAAAATAAATCTGTGAATTCCAGGTGAAACTACCGGCAGCAATAGTAGCCGAACTTTTACCGTTCCGTTAGTAGATTTTCCGGAAATACAAGAAGGGAAAACTCCGGTGTAAGAATCAGTAACTTTCCGTTACAAAGTTTGATTTATAGTAGTAATAATTTAATATAATTTCTAAAAATGATTTACCGATTAATCTTCAAAGAATTCGAAATCACCGAGGGATTTTAAGCTGCTATGTTATTTTACTTAATTGTTATTTTGGATAATTTAGTTCACGCCGTCCTCAGGATCGAACTCGGGACCTTTAGATAGCAACAAGCGAAACAAATTCTTACTAAGTGAGCCAAAGTTGCTGATGCCAAACGGTACAAAGTATGTCTTTTATGAGTTAGTGGGAAAATCTGTTGTACTTTTTAAAGATTTCCTTTCAAATATATTCCTTAGAATGTTTGTAAACGGATTATTTTTGACTGATGCATAATACTTATTATTTTTTAAAATCATTTTTAATTTTTTAAATAGTTTAAATAAAAAAAAATCACTGTTTAAAACCACTGTTTTTTTTTTTTTTTTTTTTTGAATAAAAATTTTTTTATTAACAATTTTTTTACAATATATATGTATGTGTATATATATATATATATATGTGTGTGTGTGTGTATATATATATATATATATATATATATATATATATATATATATATATAGAGAGAGAGAGAGAGAGAGAGAGAGAGAGAGAGAGAGAGAGACATTTTTTTTTAAATTGTCGTACACTATTTATTTCTTTATTTATTTATTTTTCGGCTAATAAATTAAAAGATTTTTAATAAGAAAAAAAGAGAAAAAAAAAGAGAAAAATGTAATTTAAAAGGAATTTTTTATGTTTCATTATTCCAGTTTTTTTTTTTTTTTTTTTTTTTTTTTTAATATATATAAAATAGCATAATGTGACAAAAATGAAGTTTTTGATTCTCCATTTTTAGCACTGCACTGGGACAAATATTATGTGACAATAGACGGCAGAATTGTGCAACAGAAGCGGAAAAGACTGAATATAAAAAATAATCTTTGGGAAATTCAAGATCACGTCTTATCAATTGTAGCAAAATAACTACACGAAACCGAGCTTCATTTCGAAAAATCGCAGAACTTTTCGGATGACCCAATATGTGTAATCGCGATCTGTTTCATTTTTTAAGTTTAAATTTTGGTTGCAAATTTTGTTATTTATTTATTTAATTATTGACTTCATTTGTGATGCATTCCTATTTTCTAAACTGTATAAAATGACTCACAAAGAAAAAATCTGCAACCAAAATCAAAATTTAAAAAAAAGGGGGGGGGGAGAGATAGTCCTCAGTATTTTTGAAAAATAAATAAATAAAGATACTAAAATATAAACAAGAAATTTGGAGAGTACGCTTAAATAAGTTTAATAGTAGCTTACAAGTTTTATCCCAGTGACTCGAGGAAACGCTCGCGAGCTAATGCTTATTCCTATGGGGAAGAATTTTTCTGATAACTCTTTCGCATTTTGACATTTTTAATTTTTTTTTTTTTTTTTTTTTTTTTTTTGCATTGGATAGCTGAGGTGCACGCCGACAGCGCACCTTTTTTACATTTTCGATTTTGGTTGCAGATATATTTTTTAAAAAGCACTTTCAGTTTCGAAACCGGTTTTGAAAGTGAAACTAACTTTCTAAAAAATATCTGCAACCAAAACCTCAGCTATCCAATGCAAAAAAAAATATTCAAAAATGTCAAAATGCGAAAGAGTTATTTAAAAATGGTTCCCCATAGGAATAGCATTAGCTTGCGAGCGTTTCCTCGAGCGAGGACAGGGGCCTTAAAAGCCCACATAAATCATTCAAAAAGACCCGGTTGATAATGTTAAGTCTATAGCGACATTATTTTCAAGTATCTCGTTCAAATTTTAGTATTTTTGAACGGATTTTTTTTTCTGCATAGTACAGCTGAGGACGTATAATTTTAAGGCTAGTTTACAATTTTTCAATTTTGGTTATATTTTCTTTAAATTAGGATAATATCAATTTCAGAACTACTTCAAACCGGTTCCGAAAGTAAAGTATTTTTTTTTATCTGAAACCAAAATCGAAAAGTAAAAACCAAACTTAACTAACTAAACTAACAAAAAAAAAAAAAAAAAAAAAAAAAAAAAATCGTTCGAAAATATTAAAATTTGAGCGAGATATTTCAAAATAACGTCCCCATAGACTTAACATTATCATCCGGTTCTTTTTTAGCGACTAGTGTAGCCTCTTAAGACGCAACACTAGTCACAGAAAAAGACCCGGATGATAATGTAAAATCAATGGGGGCGTTCTTTTCAAATATCTCGCTCAAATTTTTATATTTTGACATGATTTTTTTTCTATAAAATAGTTGAGGACGATCTACAACCGGCCTAATTTTTACTTTTTCGATTTTGCTTATGTATTTTTTATATTATGATAGTTTAAATTTCAGAACCGGTTCAAACCGGTTTTGAAAATTAAAGTAAATAAAAAAAAAAAAAAAAATCTGACCTTAAAAAACCCCAGTTTATCAACTTCATTTGGCCGCTTTTGAAAGACTTTTAATTTCATTTTTTTGTAAGAACTGGTTTTATCAGAATCATCTTAAACGAAATCCCCATTTTGTCAATATATTTTTAAATATACTCTGACTTTATTAAAAAATCGACCAATACGACACATTATATAACTTCTAAATAAGAAAAAAAATGACAATTGAATGTGTTTGAGAGGAAATTTTAATTTAAAAACGAGTCATAAATTAACCAATTTATACATCCTCAATTCATGATCAAATCAATCAAATCATGATCGCTTCGGGAAATTTTGTGTGAAGTGACTAATTTCACAGCTTTTTTAAAAAATATATTCAGCCTTTATCAAAACACTGACCAATTCGGCACGCTATACAGTTCCTAAATAAGAGGGCCTTTAATAAGATGCGTTTGAGAGCAAAAATGAGTCAGAAAAAACGCAATTTTCTATTTGGGTACTTCCTCAATTTTTCAATCATGATCGCCTTAGGAAATTCTGCTCAAAATGGCTATTTTCAAAGCATTTTTTAAAATATATTCTATTTTTATCAAAAACTGGCTATTACGTCACATTATATAGTTCCGAAATAAGGGAATATGTCAATTGTATGCGTTTGAGGGCAAAAATGGATTTAAAAATGAGTCAGAAAATAAGCAGTTTGTTGTTTGAATACTTCCTCAATCTTTTAATCACGATCGCTTCAGGAAATTCTGCTCAAAATGGCTATTTTCAAAGCACCTTTTTAATACAAAAAAAAAAAAAAAAAAAAAAAAAAAAAAAAAAAAAAAAAAAAAAACTGGCTATTACGTCACATTATACAGTTCCTAAATAAAAGAGCCTGTCAATTGTATGCGTTTGAAGGCAAAACTGGATTTAAAAATGATCCAGAAAGTAAGCAGTTTTTGTTCATATTCTATCTTTATCAAAAAAAGAAAATGGCTATTACATCACATTATACAGTTCCTAAATAAGGCAACCTGTCAATTGTATGAGTTTGAGGGCAAAAATGGATTTAAAAATGAGTCAGAAAGTAAGATGTTTGTTGTTTGAATATTTCCTCTTTTTTTTTTTTTAAGTCATGATCGTTTTATGAAATTCTGCCCAAAAAGCTATTTTCGAAGAATTTTTTGAAATATATTCTATTTTTATCTAAAAACTGGCTAACCCGTCACATTATATTGTTCCCAAATAAGAGAACTTGTCATTTGGATGCGTTTAAAATCAAAAATAAATTTAAAAAGGAGTCATTTATAAGCAATTTTGATTTAAGATTTTTTCTTGAACTCCTATTTTTATTTAATTTATTTTAGCTATAAGGACTGATTCTATAAGAATTGGTATCAAAAACTTGTCAATGTAAAAGTTAAAGATATTATTGAAAAGATGTACCGTAAAATGGGGTGAATCGGAACACTTTTCAACTTTAACATTAAAAAAAAGCAACAACTGATTTTTTAATTCTTTTATTTTTTCTACTAGAAACTTTGGTCTTGTTTTGTTCTTCAATTTTTAAGCAAAAGCGAAACATTTTTACTGTTTATATATATATTATTTACATTTTTAATTGTGTTCCGATTCACCCCGCAGATAGGGGTGAATCGGAACAAATGTTATAATATTTATTTATTCCGATTCAAACTTTAATAGGGTTAATAAAAACAGTTAATAACGATAAGGAAAGAATAGGAACACATAGTTACTGTGAAACCAAGCTTTTATTTTATGTACAAATAAAGATATGCCTTTTTAAAAATTAGAAAACAACTTTGAAATCAGGAAAAATTAAAATTCATTTTAAGAAATTATATTCGAGTTGCAGAAGTAAAATTTGATACAAATTCAGCCCTGTTCCATGTTATCCTTTACTAGTAGTCATTGGATAAGTGAATCTATTGAGCACACCCAATCGCTGCATGTATTAATACGATCTACTAGTACCCCCCCCCCCCCATCTCCAGCCCTTAGAACTGTTTGCATCCCTCTCTTATTAATTGGTTTTTCATTTTGAGATGTTTTTGTAATGTTGTGGATGTCAGAGAATAATTCTGTGCAGTTTTTTTAACTAATTTGCTACTTTTAAATTCTTTTATTGTGTGTTCCATGTCTGTTGGATTAGGCGTTGACTTTTTTTTTTGTTTAACCAAGTACTTTCTTGGCACTTTTAAACTCTTCAAGTAATTAAAACGAACAAAATATTGTTACAATACATATTCATATATACAGGGTGACTCCAAATTTTTTTTACAATAAAAGAGGGGTGATAGTACACATCAAGACAAACAATATTAAATAGGAGACCAAGGGTCCAAACCGTTTTCCAAAGGAAATAGCCACCATTAAAGTTTAGGGACCAAAATTTCAAATAGACATAAAAAAAGGAAAAATCGGTCGATTGATTTGCGGTTTTCACTAAAATTATTCTTTATGTCGGCATTTTCTTGAAATAAAATTATAAAGATAAATTTCAAAAAATGCCGATAGAGGGCGCTTTAGACTTTGGAGTAACGAACAACTATTTTTTGCCGGTATTTTTTGCATCTCATTAAATGTTTTCGTAAGCTTAGACTCAAACTTAAATGTTGAGCTCAAAACCTGAAAGTGGGAGAGGTTAAGTAGCACAAACTGAACTGTGTTCAGAGGGTTCAAACTTCAAATGATTATAAAAAAACTGAAAAATTGGTTCATTGATTTGCGTTTTTCACTAAAACTATTCTTTATGTTGGTATTTTCTTAAAAATAAATTATAAAGATAAATTTCAAAAAATGCCGATAGAGGGCGCTTTAGACTTTGGAGTAACGAACAACTATTTTTGCCATTATTTTTTGCATCTCATTAATTGTTTTCGGAAGCTTTGACTTAAACTTAAATTTTGAGCTCAAAATCTGAATAGTTGGGAGTGGTTAAGTAGCACAAACTGAACTGTGTTCAGAGGGTTCAAATTTCAAATGATAATAAAAATTGGAAAAATTAGTCGGGGGGTTCAAATTTAAAATAATGATAGAAAATGGAAAAATTTGTCGATTACTTTGCGGTTTAAAATAAAACTATTCTTTAACTCAGTATCTTCTTGAAAATAAATTTTAAACAAAAATTTAAAAAAAATTCCATTAGAGGGCGCCTTAAACTTCAGAGTAATCAACAATTAATTTTAACCATAATTTTTTTGTTGTTATTAACTGCTTGCAAAAATTTATTAAATGTTTTCGGAAGCTTAGATTTAAACTTAAATTTTGAGCAGAAAATCTGAATAATTAGTTGATTGAAGTGCCTTCAGGAGTTGAAATTTAACACTCCCCCCTCCTCGAACCCAATTCAATTTTTCGCTACTTAAACACTCCCAACGATTGAGAATTTGAGCCTAAAATTTAAGTTTATGCATTTGAAAGCATTTAATGAGATTAAAAAAATAACAGTTAAAAATAGTTGTACGTTACTCCAAAGTCTAAGGCGCCCTCTATCGGAATTTTGTGAAATTTATCTTTAAACTTTATTTTCAAGAAAATGCTCATTTAAAAATTAGCAAATGAATCGACCAATTTTTCTGTTTTTTATAATCATTTGAAATTTGAACCCTCTGAACACAGTTCAGTTTGTGCTACTTAACCTCTCCCACTTTCAGGTTTTGAGCTCAAAATTTAAGTTTGAGTCTAAGCTTACGAAAACATTTAATGAGATGCAAAAAATACCGGCAAAAAATAGTTGTTCGTTACTCCAAAGTCTAAAGCGCCCTCTATCGGCATTTTTTGAAATTTATCTTTATAATTTTATTTCAAGAAAATGCCGACATAAAGAATAATTTTAGTGAAAACCGCAAATCAATCGACCGATTTTTCCGTTTTTTATGTTTATTTGAAATTTTGGTCCCTAAACTTTAATGGCGGCTATTTCCTTTGGAAAACGGTTTGGACCCTTGGTCTCCTATTTAATAATGTTTGTCTTGATGTGTACTATCACCCCTCTTTTATTGTGAAAAAAATTTGGAATCACCCTGTATATTTTCATATATTACATGAAACTATTACTGTATAGAAAAATAAACCATGAGAGAAAACGTGTTCCGATTCACTCCGTAAATCTTAAACCTCTGATGTTACAAGCCATTTTTCATTTTTTTATTATGTAGTCTAGAAATAAATAAAATTTAATACAGCATATCGTTTACAGGTCTATGATTAATTAAAAATCCCCTCTCTTAGGTATAGAATACGAAAAATTCTGTAGTTACATACAAAGTTTTGAAGACTTTGAAAAAAATGAGGTTTTTGAGAATCCTCTTGAAGTTTTTTTACATACCCCAGTAGCTGTGCAAACATGTCAAAACAGAATTTCCGAACTCTTAATGTTATTACCTTCTTATAAAAAAATTGGCAACTAAAAATATCATCACATATATTTATAATGAATTTATTTGTATGACCGGGAAGTTTCGTTCCTATTAACCCCGCTGTTCCTATTCACCCCATTTTACGGTAAAACAAGTTTAATTTGATTTGATATCTTAAGAATTGACGCAGTTATGGATTTTTTTCTTTTTTCACCCGCCTTTTTGTTTTCGTTTTTATTTTTTTTTTCAGTAAGAATTGGTCCTATCAAAAACTTGTCGATACAAAAATTTTAGATAGTATTAAGAACAATCATAAAAAATTTATTTGGATTTGATATCTTTAGAATTGACGAAGTTATGAATTTTTTTCGCCCCTTGAGCCCATTTTAAATTTTATCAAATATCTATCATGCATAAACTTTTTGCCCATTTCTTAGAAGTAATACAGTAGACTCCCTCAAATCCGCATTCCTAAAATCCGCAACTCTCTAAAATCCGCACATATTTTACGGATGTAAACAATGAAACATTCAGTTCAGATGTAGGTGCAAAATTTGACTTTTTTAGTTTTATATCAATTCCATATATTTTTTAATTTGTAATTTTTGTTAAGGTTATTAAATTCGTGTTTATTCATGAAGATAGAATAATTTATTTCTGAAAAATAAAGATATTGCTGATACTACTGATAATCACAATCTTACCAAATATATTTATATATTAATCAAGTTTTTTTAGTTATTAAGTCTGGCAAAACCTGAAATAAAGCTTCATTATTTTATGATCTTGGTGTGAATTAGTAATGTGCCTTTATGAGGCAAGTTTCATGGAATAATTTAGGAAAAACACATTTCATCTTTATAATAAATATTTAATTGTACATTATTGATTATTAATTTGACCTTTGCTTTTAGCATTTTTATCATTTTAAAAACTATCTAAATTTTTATTATTTTAGTTTATTACTTATTTTAATATTTTAGCATATTGTAAGCACTCATTATACTTTTGATTTCATTATTAATTACATTCAAATTACTTTTAAAAAAATGTAAACAAAGCAATGACCAGAAATCCGCAAAATTCTAAAATCCGCAAAACCTCTGGTCCCAAGCTGTGCGGATTTAAGGAAGTCTACTGTATAAACTTTAAGATTTTTTTCTGTTTTCACAAAAACCCTCCCTATATCTAAGCCTTTGTCCGATTTTGTCCATTAACGAACTTAGCCGAGATTTTATGCCCTCTGATTTTATGTAAAAATTTAAAGGAGATCTGAGCAGAATTATGGAAGTTATCGTGTCCAGAAAAAAGTTATATACAGTCTGTTACAGTATTATAAGACCACTCAGAATTTCACGGTTTTTCAACAAAGAAAATGTCAATTTGAATTTAAAAGTAGTTGTATGAAAAGAAATAACTCTAGAATGTTTATTTAGCTTAGGGGGGAAAAGTTTGAATAATTTTTTGTTTCATGCCAAACAAATACACGAAATGTAAATTTTGTTGCGTTTTTCATAAATATAAGACCACTCTCATATCATTAATAAAGCAGACAATTTTCTTTTGAACTCAGAGTTTAACTGTAACCTAAACACTCTGTAAAATTTAAAAAGAAGAATTAAATGAAAAAGATCTGAATTGTGTCTGATTCTTTGAATTTATTAGTAAAATGCCTCGTTGGAGTGAGCTGTCTGAAATCGAAGTGAGAAGAGTGTGGTTTTACAAAGGAAAAGGTAAGTCTGAGTCAAGTAAGTCCAGGCCGCTTTTTAAAAAAAATTATTTCAATTTTCTGTAAGAACTAGCTTTATTAGAATCATGTTAAGCGAAATTCGGCTCAAATGCCCTTTATGACAGTATATTTTGTTATATTTTCTGACTTCATCAAAAAAAAAAAAAAAAAAAAAAAAAAAAAAAAAAAAATCGGCCAATACGCCTTTTTATATAGTTTCTGAATAAGAAAAGAGTGGCAACTAAATGCGTTTAAAAACAAAATCATAAATTAAGCATCAGTCATAAATTAAGCAATTTGTTATTTGAATACATCAACAATTATTGAATCACGATCGCTTCGGGAAATTTTGTGCGAAGTGCCCACTTTGACAGCTTTTTTAAAAATATATTTTGCCTTTATCAAAACACTGATTAATACGGCACATTATACTGTTCCTAAATAAGAGAACCTGTCAGTTGAATGCGTTTTAGAACAAAACTGAATTTAAAAATGAATCAGAAAAAAACGCAGTTTTGTAATCTGAATACCTCAGTTTTTCAACCAGGATAGTTTCGGGAAATTTTATTCAAAATACTAATTTTGGCAGCCTTTATTGAAATAAATTTCGCCTGCATCAAAAAACTGGCCAATACATCTCATTATATGTTTTCTAAATAAGAGGACTTGCATTTTAGATGCGGTTAAAATCAAAAATTAATTTAAAAATGAGTTAGAATATTAGCAGTTTGGATTTGAGTTTTTTTTCTTCAACTCCTATTATTGTCTAATTTATTTTTGGTATAAGAATTTGTCATATGAAAAACTTGTCATTATAAAAGTTGTAGATATTATTGACAAGATGTAAAAAAAAAAAAAAAAAAAAAAAAAAAAAAAAAAAAAAATATTGGGATTTGATAGTTTAAGAATTGACGAAGATATGGATTTTTTTTCTTTTTCTACCACCCTTTTTTTCATTTTTATTTTATTTTTTACATGTAAGAATTAGTCCTATCAAAAACTTGTAACTACAAAAGTTTTAGATAATTTTGAGAACATTTATAAAAAATTTAGTTGAATTTGATATCTTGAGAATTGACAAAGTTATGATTTTATTTCTCCGAAAACCCCTTTTTTTTCGCCCTTTGAGCCCATTATTAACTTTATCAAAAATCTGGACAAATCAACTTTTGGCCCATTATTTAGAAGTAATATAAACTTTAAACTTATTCAATACCTATATTTGTTAAGAAGTTATGGGTTTTTTCTGTTTTCACAAAAATGCGCCCTATTTCGACTTCCTTGGTCCGATTTTGCCCATTAACAAACTTAGCCGATATTTTATCCCCTTTGATTTTATGTATCAGTTTGGTGGAGATTGGTGCAGAATTATAGAAGTTATCGTGTCCATTAAAAAGTGATATATATATATATAGTCTGTCTCAAAAGTTTAAGCACAAGCATAAAATATCGATTTTTAATGAATTATAAAAAGTTAGAATTAATAACATTTTTTTATTTACATATTTCGCAATATTATTTAAATAAACGATATCAAAAATAGAAAAAAATAAATTACATAATTTTAAAAAATACAATTTAAAAAAAGTTATAAAAAAACTGTCTCAAAAGTTTATGCACAATGTCAAAAACAACCATATTTATAATTTTTACAGAACTTTTAGTAACAAATTTTTTTTCCGTGTTTTCGGACTAGTTCAAACAAACGTGCTTTCGTCGAAATTATTAGTTTTTGTGGGGTTTCTGGTGGCAAAGAATACCATGCTTTCTCAGTAGCCTCTTGGAGTTCTTCAATAGAGACATACTGCTTTCCATTGCCTAAACTTGGCTGGTTAAAGTATTCCAGACATTCTCAATCGGGTTTAAGTCTGGACTTAAAGCTCGCTAGTCAAGTGCTTTATCATTTTTCTGAAAAATCCAAAGTTTTGTAAAATGGGATACGTGGATTGAGGCATTGTCTTGCAGAAAAGTTCATTCAAAACCCCCCAAAATGTCACCGAATGGAAGCAAATGTTGGTTTAGGGTCTCTTGAAACTTTTTTCATTCTTCTCTTCCTTTTAGAAAAGCTAGAGAGGGCTGGCAAATGTCCCAAATGCCCCCTAAACCATAACGGATTTACCGCTCTGCTGCCTTTTGAAAAATATCCTTCGGTTCTTGCGTAACTCATGCCAATACGCCTTCCAACCATCAGGGCCATCTAAGTTCCACTTTTTCTCATCGCTGAATAAAACAGTAAGCCATTTGTCCCCGTAGGTCATGTGTTTTTTAGCCCAGTTTATTCTTACGTGTTTGTGATGTAATTTAAGAGACGTTTTGCGAGCCAATTTCTTTTACATGGTGTAATCACACGCTTTAATACGTCTATTTACAGTGTCTTTGGACATCTGTACTCTGAAATTACTTTTAATTTGCCGTATGGGGACATATTTTGTCTAAATACCAATCTCCGTATTTTCCGATCAATCTGAACAGTCGTCATACGTGGTCGTCTGCATCTTGGTTTCCGCTTAAAATTATCATTTCTAGAAAGTACTTGATATATACATAGCTTTGATCAATTTAAAGCTTTTGCAATTTCAGAAAGAGTTTCGTTTTGAGATTTCAATTTAAAATCTTTCAAAATCTCACATTTTGTGAATTATTTACCCTTTGTCATGTTTAAAACATTAGGAAATAATTTCTCCACCTTTTATACTTGTATAAAAGTGCAATATGATGTCATACAACGTCATCACACAATACCAATCCCGTGTTTCTAAAAAAAATTGCATTAAGTGCTTAAACTTTTAAGACAGCGTTTCTTCAAGAAAAAAAGAAAAAATAAATAAAAATAAATATATTTTTTATTTTAACTACCCAAAATGGCTTATTTTATTTTATTTTGATTAAATGTTGAGTATTTATTGTAAATTAGCATAAAATATTTTCTTCTTCAATTATTTTAAACGAGGTTTGCAGAGTGCTTAAACGTTTGAGACAGACTATATATATAAACTTTTTTACTGATGCTAGTTTTGGAATCTAGAGGTCATAATCGGTGTAAATCTGCAAAAATTTTTCAGAAATTCCAACATTGGAGCGAATGCAATAGGTAGTATTTCATACGAAATCTACTTAAAAATGATACAATGATAATGTTAGACTGGCAACTGGCATAATGTTTAGTCACAATAATACTGAGACGTTGCCTCCCGTACAATAAGCAGAAAGCGGCCTGATGTTTGCTTCTTCGTGTTTGTTCATTTGGCGGACATTGTTACTGCAATTTTTCAATCTTGTCTTGCAAACGATCGTTCTCTACACAAGTCACCTAATAAGATCTGGATGATAATGTTAAGTCTATGGGGCGTTATTTTTGAATAACGCACTAAAATTTAAATATGTATACATGAATATTTTTGCATAAGATAGCTAACAACGATCTAACAATTGGACTAGTTTTTGCTTTTTCGATTTTGGTTTCATTTTTTTAAAAAATATATTTTAACTTTCAGAACCGGTTGGTGCCGGTTCTGAAATTGAAACACTCTTAATATAAAAAAAAAAAAAAAAATTATAACCGAAATCGGAAAAGTAAAAACTAGCTTGGTTGTAGATCGTCCTCAACTATCCTATGCAAAAAAATCATGTAAAAATATTAAAATTTGAGGGAGATATCTGAAAATAACGCCCTCATAGACTTAACATTATCATCCGGGTCTTTTCGAGTGACTAGTGTAGGCTTTTAGTAGTAAAATTGGCCCATATTATATATCAGACCTAAGTTGGTGATCCGCAAGAAAAAAGAGTTTAGTTATTTTATTAATGTTCTTTAAATTCTTTACACTTCATGCTCCTTATTAATTATCATTACTAGTAAATCTGCAGATCAGGAGCCTCAACGTCAGCTTTTCAAATCATTGTTTTTAAACACACTTTGGGAAATATTAGTAGGGGAAAAATGTCTGTCCGACCTCGGGAGGAGGATTGAGGATCGGAGGAGGGAGGAGGGCTCCTCCTCCTCAAACCTCCTCCTCAATCCTCCTCCTCAAACCTCCTCCTCCTCAATCCTCCTCATTCCTCTTGACATCGTCTTGTAAGAGAAGGGGTTAAAAGGGGGATTAAATTTTTTTTCGTGAAATTTGAATATTTTATGCTATAAGAGAGGGGTAAAAGGGGGATAAATTTTTTAAGTATACTACAATACGAGCGGTTCTTTTGACTGTTGATTAAGAGATGAATGATTCATATTAAATTAAAAATAGTAATTAATTAAAAGGTAATTAAAAATAATAATTAAAAATAATGAAGGGACTTAGAATTTTTCGAGCGGTTTTTTTAGTCAAGTATACACTAAAAAAAAAATGTGTAAATTTACACATAAAAACAGGTATATCGATGATACAAAAACGACATGTCTGTGTGTGTAAATTGGTGTGTAAATTGCCAAAATACACGCCTAATGTGTAAATTTGAAAATACACATTTTAAAGTGTAATTTGATGATAAGTCCAAATGTGTAAATGTTATCTGATAAGTCTTGAAATACACACTTTAATGTGTAAATTGCAGAAGAATACACAGATTTATGTGTAATACTCTCACACACTCATATGTGTAATGTTCTGTGATTAAATGTATTTTTGTGTATAATACAAGAAACACATACTTTTGTGTTTTATGTGAAATACTCAATTTTTTGTGTAGTATGTAAATTACACAGGTTTTTGTATAATATTCAAAATACACAGATTTTTGTGTAGCATTCTCTTCATATAAATATTTCTGCTGAACATACAAAACACAGATTTGTGTGTAATAATCAAAATACTTAGATATTTGTGTAATATTCCAACAGACATATTTTTATGTATTTAGCGTTATCATTATAAGTTTTAGTATGTTTAAATTGGGAATTAATTCCCAATGATTAATAATGCTAATTTTAATGATTAAAAAAATTGTACAAAGAAAAATATCATTTACTGATTGAGATTATATTTTCTGATAGCTCTGTTTGATGCTCAGAAAATAGTGTACCAGCAATGTATTTTGGCAATTTTCACACTACACTAAATAAAAGACAAATCATTTTCGTATCACCGATATACCCGTTTTTATATAAAGCATGATAAACTGAAATTTTAATTACCAGTTTGTAATTTCTTTTAGAGTTGGTTTATAGTTATACAATCGTGAGATCACAATTTATGCGCAGACTGTGCATAATTTCAATTCCTTACAATTTCTGTCTTTTAAATTAAAGTTAAAAAGAAATTTTTTCGCTCATATTTACTGCTATAACAACTCATATTGTTTTTAATATTTTAAAGAGCAATTTTTTCAGAAATATTTATTATTAATAATATTAATAATACATTTTAATATTAGTAACATTAATAGTATTAATAATACATACTTATACATTAATAATATTAATACTAGCTATCCAAGTACATTAATTAGTGTTTCACCAATATTTCATAATCTGAAAGATAACGAATGTTGTTATTTTGCGTATTATTCAATATACATATGGCCATAGGCTAAAAAAGAATTTTGGGAAATGTTTAGAAAATATTGCATTGCAATAAGATTTAATTGATATTAGAACTTTCTCCTACTTTCTGCGCATTATTAGACATGATTCTTTCAAGAAAGTAACTTTTATTTTAAATTTAAAGAGTGAAATATGATGTTTGAAATAAAAGAATCGCAAACAGCGCAGAGAGAATTAACCAAATAATAATAATAATAATAATAATAATAATAATTATTATTATTATTATTAAATGCTTAAGCATAAAATGAAGTCATATAGTAAATGCATAGATATATACTAACATTAATGCATGTAAATATCACCAAAAATATTTCTTAAAACAAAATAATACCCCATTAAAAGACGCGTACTATGAGTAGTACATCATACCTGAAAGAACTGAATCAGATTATTTTGATATAAATTGGAATTTTATGATTTTTGTCCCCAATTTTCAAAAACTGAATGACTACCAAGGATTTTAGTCTACCAAGAGGAAAAAAAAAAAAACTCTAATTGCTAACATAATCTGTGTCTTTATCCTTTAACTAACATAACTAATAGTTCATAGTTACAGACATTATAAAAACTACAAAGTAGTTTTATAATGTCTGTAACTATGAACTATTTTTAGTAGTAGTTTCCTTTGTACCATATAATAACATTATATACATTAATATTTTGCGATAATATTATGCAATATTATGCAAAACTATATTAAATACTAGTGATATTTACATTTATTCCAATTATTAATAGCTGCATTTAACATAAACTATTAACACTATTTAAAATTAATAATTATTAAACAGCAATCTCTGTATTTAGGAACATAATATACATTTTTAATTAGCATAAAATTAGTAATAATATAATTTTTAATTAGTATATAACATATTTTAATTACTAAAATGATTATTAACAATTTAGTGCTCATTCTAGAAAGAAAAAAAGGGAAGATGCTAGTTCCAAAAAATACATTATTTCATGGGGAAATATACTGAGCAATGTGTTTAGTAATTATAAAAAGCATTCAGTTTCTCATTATGATAAACAAAGTGCCATTAATTTTAATAATTTTATGAATTACAAATTGAAAAATACAATTAAATAATAACATGTTTTAATTTTTTTCTAAAGAAATAATTCTCTATCACTTTTATAAGATCTTGGGAACTTGGATTAAGAAATAATGTGTAATTTGGAAGTTGTATTACAAGAAAGCTGTGTTTACTGTAAGTGAATTTAAATATATTTTAATAAGGTAGCATTTTGCCAATTTCATAAGAAGAAAGTTTTTCCACCCTAAAAAAAGTGTTTAGAGGAAACAGCAAATAGTTACAGAATTAATAACAATTGCAAACAAGTAATTTCATCAATTAGTAACACAAATAACAAAATTAACAAATTTATTTGCATCTCATTTTGCAATCTGTCAAGCCTGAATCTAAATTTACATCCACGTTTGCATGTATTAATCCCCCAAAATATATCAGCACATTCACACACACATACAAAGTAAATATAAGGAATAGCCAATTATATATGAAATCCTCAAAACATTAAACAGCGCCATTATTAGCACTTAGTGGAAGTTCTCAGCACTTAGTGTTTCAGACAGTTTTGCTTCCTTAATTAATTATGAAAATTTTTATTTGGATGTATATGACTTGTAAAAGTAAACAAATTCAACTTTTACTGAATAAGCTCTTGCTATGCTTAATATTTTATAATTTTTTTTTCTCATGCCTTCTTTTGCAATAGCGATTCAGCGGATGTCATTATTTCATTCTATTTTTAGTTCCAATATCTGCTAGAAATTTATTATTGCAGAAGCAGAATGAGAAAATAAGATTTGGCTACTTTATTCGTTTATTTGGAGAAAATTATTATACTTGATAGCCTATATTATATAAAAAAATCAATAATTTGATTATTAATAGGAATATATAGGGATCAATAAGGAAATTATGACTTTTATACCAGATTTATACCAGATTTGAATAGCATTTTTAAATTAAATGATTTTTATACTTAAAAGATAAAAACTATGCTTTTTACAAAATTATCATGCTTAAGTCTTTGACAATACTCAGAAATTAAGCTTAGAAATAATTATTTAAAGCTTTTTTGTGTATATTCAAAAGTCAGTACCTGTAGAAACTTGCCAAATTATGGTAACCTTAGATTTTAATACTTTTTTCTGTCATATTAAATCTTTATAAAATTTATGATTTTAGTCAATGATTAAAAAAAAGTTGATTTAAATCACGATTTAATTACTGGTTTAAGTCAGCTTATTAAAATCGTTCGGTCCCTAAGAAAAAATAATAAAAGCTTAGTTTGCATTTATTCATTTATTTATTGTGATTACATTATTGTGATTTATTGTTGATACATTACTAGAAGGGTGTCCATTACTGGCACATCTACTTATACTGAAGTATAATATGTAATACTTTAAAATAGCTTGCTTCAAAAAACGTCCCCCCCCCCCAAAAAAAAAAAAAAAAAAAAAAATGCGCGCCTGACTTTTTTTTTAAATTTACTTATTTACATTCCTATATATATATTTATTTATTACAGGTTTACATAATACATCTGAAGAAGTATCAAAATTTGTTTATAAATACAGAAACATACAAAAAAGCATAAATGAACTAAAAAAATGCAATCTATTTAATTTTATTATTATTATATTGATGTACACAAATTTATTACCTTTTTATGATAATAAATTCACAAATACTGAAATTAAAAACACTAACTAATTTAATAAAAATATTGGGCTCAGTTTTAAGAAAGTTCATTTATACGGTTAATTCAATTTCTAACCAAAAATAATCTTATTCTTGCAAAAATGTATCATTTTACAAATAATCTCATTTTGTCAAAAATGAGACATTTTACAAATGCATATATATATACATATACATATCATGTATATAATTCTTTTTAGAATAAGTGTTCAAAGTATTTCACTAAATGTGTTAAATTAGTGTTTAAATTCAAATGTCAATTCAATAACTAATACATATATGTATACTTCTCTTTATTCATAATTATAGCTTTCATAGAATAGTTCATAAGTATGCTTAATATGAAGGAACGCAGTCACCTTTGCGACACCTTTGCAACTCGGACAACGATTAAGATTTTCTAATGTAAATTTTACTAATTCAATAAAATAATCATAATTTAGTTGAAATATGATAGAATTTTTTATGATAAAACTTTCATAATACACAGAAATCATAAACATTATTTTACATTTTTACATAATAAAAGGAATCTAAGCTAGAAAAGGATTAGATATATTCAAATAGAAAAGAAGCGAACAATATTAGAAAATAAAGCACCGAAATTTTATCATTTTCTTAAATATAATAATGCTGCTAATACTTTTACTGACATTTAAATTCCTTAATTTTTGGTTGTATGTCAAAAAACTTACAATTTAAATATGAAAAACTGAACCATGAAAATCTGTTAAATTAGTTGTCAATTGAAAAGCTTTATTTTCATTAGAACAAAACATTTACATACCTTTGTTATAGAATATCCCACTTTTTCATGCCTGTAAAATCACAATAGAAAAGAAAACACAGTTCAATTTTTTCTAAATGTGAAGACAAACATTCTATGATAATTAACATTCCTCGATTATTTGTAATTGTATTATGATTTATTCATATTTTTTGAGTTAACAGAGGAGAACAAACTTTCCTCTTTTGACATGTTCCATTCAATCCAAAAATGGCGAAACTACGATACAGCAGATGTTTTCAATTTTAATTTTTCACCTGCGTACTTGCTATTATACAAAATGCAGACGAACATTTACAATAACACACCAGTGCATGTAAATCCAATTTTACACATTTGTCTGGGTAACCAACCGACAACAACTTGCAGTCTTAATATCACAAAATAAATGCACATAAAAACAAGTAATTCTTTTTACAAAATGTGTAATTTTCATGACAAGTGTGTGATTTTAGAAATTTACACACGTATCAGTGTATATAAGAACTATGCGTAAATTACAATAACACACCAATCTGTGTCAATTTAGGTATTTTTCTACTTTTACACACTTATTTATGTTTTTCAAGTGATAACAAATTACACACTTAGTTTCAAAAGCTAAATACACATAAAAACAGGTAAAATTCTGCAAAAAAATGTGTAAAGTACATGGCAAGTGTGTAAATTTACAAATTTACACATAAATGTGTGTAAATTTGACTAATTTACACATTTATTTTTTAGAGTGTAGTACGTAGTAGAATTTATGAAATGAATAACAGCAATTAACGGTAATTAGTAATTAATAAAAAAGTAATTAAAAATATTGAGTAAAAATAATGAAGGTAATAATTAAAAATGATAATTAAAAATAATGAGTAAAAAATAATGAAGGGAATTTTTCGGTGAACTTTAGTTTAAGGATTTATTTTTTGATTTGAAGCGGAAATTTTGGGGAGATTGATTTTTTTTTTTTTTTTCACCGTGTTTTTAATAAGGGGTTAAGCGGATATTTTGGGGACACAGAATGTTTTTTTCTGTACTATTGTACGAGTAGTTTTTAATTTTAATGTGGTGACTTAAAAATTTTCAGTTTGGTGTAATTTAAGAGTTTATTTTTTGATTTTAAGCAGAAATTTTGGGGAGATTGATTTTTTTTTTTTTTTTTTTTCACCGTGTTTTAGATAATGGGTTAAGCGGGTATTTGGGGACATAGAATGTTTTTTTTTCAGTACTATTACGAGTTTTTTCAGTATTAGTACGAGTGGTTTTTAATTTTAATGTGGCGACTTAAAAATTTTCAGTTTGGTGTAATTTAAGAGTTTATTTTTTCGATTTTAAGTGGAAATTTGGAGAGATTGATTTTTTTTTTTTTTTCCACTGTGTTCTTACATGATGAGTTAAGCGGGTATTTTGGGGGAAATTATTATTTTAGACTAATCATTCACGAAGGATATTTTGCAGATATAAATGTTTAATAGGGGGAGTTTAACTTTTTTGCAATGAGATTGACGTGCGCTCGTCGACCTAACCGTATGGAGTTTGTAATTTTCTTTGAATCATGTGTGCATACTGGCTTAGACTATCTTAGAAAGACTTCCACCACCTTTATCTCCACCAAGTCATAAATAACACATGCTGGTAATGGGAATTTGTGAATATTAACTTTAAACATTAATTTAATGAAGGAACTTTAAAATTATTTCGAGTACTATTTTTAGTTAACTATGTTATACACTTGATATTTTAGATTAGTTAAAAAATAACATTAAAATTTGAATGAGAAAATATGTTTCAAAATGGGATTTTACTTATTTGCGCTCGTTGACCTAACCGTTCGGAATCTGTGATTTCCCTCGAATCATGTGTGAATAACTGTTAGATTTCTTTAGAAAGACCTGAATAAGCTTCAACCATCATAAATAACGCATGTCTGTAACGGGAATTTGAACTTAATTATTTTAAATATTCATTTTAATGAGGTGACTTCGAAAACAATTTGTAGAACTTTTGAGCGGTAATAATTTTTATTGGGAAACTTAAAAGAATCTTGTGATTTTTTGGGAACTAATTTTTAATTGTTGAAGTTTGCAATCTGTATTCGCATTTCTTTTGTGTGAGATTGTATAAATGTTGATGAAAACTATTTCTGTTCCAATTAATGAAATTTAATAATTAAAATAATAAAGTGTTCCTCACCAGACACCCCTTTTTCAAAATTCGTGCATATTTTTTAACATAACAATGTGTTTAATATAAGTAATTTTTGTGTGTCCTTTCTTTTCTGAAAGAGTAAGCGATTTTTAACAGAAATATCTTTTGACGTGTGTAATTTTTCGTTGGCAGAACAATTTTCAAATAAATAAATTTTAATATTAATAGAATTTTTGACTTTCCGAAGAAAAAAAGGAACTTATTTTTAATGTTTTAATACTTGTCGGTTAAAAAAATTAAACTATATTTATTATCGAAATGAATTCATCTACATTAATTTAAAAACATATAATATTTATAACCAGTAACGCAGAACTTTTTCAAACCCTGTTAATGAGATTTTATAACAAAAGTGTTATTATATAATTGAATTACTGTTTTTAAAATGTGTTGTATGTATGTGCGTGTTTTGAATGTATCTGTATGTTGTATGTATGTATGTATGTATGTGTGTGTGTTGCATAGTGTGTGTGTGTGTGTCGTATGTATGTGTATGTTGTATGTATGTGTATATATGTGTGTGTGTTGTATGCATGTATGTGTGTGAATATATGTTTGTGTGTTGTATGCATGTATGTGTGTTGTATGCATGTGTTGTATATATGTATGTATGAAATAACACATGCTGGTAATGGGAATTTGAGAATAATAATTTTAAATATTAATTTAATGAAGGAACTTTAGAATTATTTCGAGTATTATTTTTAGTGAACTATGTTATACACTTGATATTTTAGAATAGTTAAAAAATAACTTTAAAATTTGAATGAAAAATATGTTTCAAAATTGAATTTTACGTACTAACATTTATTTACGCTCGTCGACCTAACTGTTCAGAGTCCTTGATTATCTTCGAGCAATTTTTAATTTAATTTCATTAATTTATTTATTTAGTTAGATTATTTTTTGATGATCCTGGTTTGAGGATGTTATTTTTGGATAATGAATAAATTTTAATGGTGGTACTTTATTTTTAAGGGGTGTCTTATGAAGCGACTTAGATTGTTTTCGAGTGGAAAATTTAGTCATATTTAATTTAAGAAATGATTAATTAAAGGAAAAAAGACAATTCAATTTAATTGGGTTCCTTTTTCGATAGATAAAAATAGGAATTAAAAATTTTATGAGAAATTTATTAATGAGAGTTATTGAAACTTATTATGAGTGTGACTCTATTTTAAGTAAAGGTTAGAAGAAAGTTTAAAAAATGACACTAAAAAATAAATATATTCATAACACATATATATATACATAGAATTAACTAGCAGTATTTTTAAACTAGAATAACAAACTGAACAATTTTCGTGAATATTATGAAAAAATAAATGCGCTTTAGAGAACGAAAAATTACTATTTGATTGTTATTTAATATTATAAAAATATTTAAATCTAAGCATTTCGTTTTAGGTAACAAACTTACTTTATTAGTTTAGTATATATTAATTTTCATCGTATGGCATTCAAATCACCAGTGTTCATGCAATACGGATTTTCCTACTTATCACATGCGAATGACTAAGCATGATTCATTCTTATCTTAGATAAGATATTACCCCAGAGTCTTCAATTCAATCGACTATATATTTTAACTATGATTAACTAATGAAGATACCAATTGCGTCACAATAATGATTTTATTAATTCAGATTTTAAATTAATATCAAATTGGAGGCTTTTTCTCTTTTCTCACAGATTAACTTTAAATAAAACTTAAATATTTATATATTCATTTACTTTATTAGTAAAATAATGAATGTATCACATTCATTTAGGATTTAACTATTTGAAAATTTAAACTAACCTTTTAATTAAACGATCACATAATTAAAACTATTATAAAATTAAATGTTTAAAAATATAAACGAAGGGTTCATTTTAAAATTTACTCATACTTGGGAATAATTTACTTGGGGAATATTTCTTAGAACCAGTGAACATTTTTAAGGAAAGGTTTTCATAAATATATACTAGGGTATATATATATAGTAACATTTCATATAACATCAAATTTTAGCAAGTACATGTATTGGAACACCCCCCTTTTTTTCTATCATACTTTTTCTCTCTTTGTTGTACTACTTTGGTTGAGAAATGCGGTTCAAAAAATCCAATTTGACAAAACGGACTATGATTAGGTAGTTTTTGAATACCTGCTTTACGAAAATAAATTTAAACTTTTGACATAAAGCTGTTCTTTAATAATTTAAAACAGAAATTATTTTTTATAATTAATCCTTAACAACTTTAGACATGATTTGATGAGTCATAAGGTCATTAAAAGGTGTTTTTAACGTATTAATTAATTTTCTTAATCAGTTCTTCTAAATATTAAAAACTTATTCATAAGAAAATCTTACCTGGCTAGGAAAATTCAACCTCCTTGTATGTTGGTCTCGCAAGGACTGACTGATAACATGCCTGCTTATCTACTGAACCACGTGATAAGTGACGTTAGAGATCACGTGACCCTCATTATCTGCTGATAAGATAAGCACTGACTTGGAATGATCTTAATTAATTACCAAACTTCTCAATTTTTAAACACCACACTAATCATTGCTCCCATTAATTAATCACGTAAATATAATTTATATCGTTTTTGATTATCAGTTTTATACTAACATTTGACACTTATACGTATGTGTTGTATTAATTCTGTTAGTTTTTAAATTTGATATTTCAAAAATTAAACTAACTCTTAAGAATTTGACTCGATGCAATTTACTTATTTTATACAAGTTAACTTTACTACTTGACAGAAATATATTCAAACGCAAAGCGATTTAACTTTCACTTTTTAAACTTATTTATATAATGTACTAACATTTATTCATAATATGCATAATTTTATTAAAATTACTGAAGAAAATAAAATTTATACTAAGTAAAAATTTAAAACCATCAATTAAATATATTAAACAACAACAACAACAAACTTATAATTAAGAGATGAATAAATATAAATATTTGAATCACACAATAATAAAAAGAAATACTTAATCATTCATAAAAATTCTTCCTTTGATCATTCGCATCTGTGTTAGTAAAAATATAACACTAAAGTTTTCAAAAAGATTATAAGCGTTTCCAAATCAACAAAGAAAATTGAGTATTAAATATCAAATAATGGACATGCACTCTTTACACTCACATCTTACAACGTACTTAGTAACCAAATTTAATGATTTTTAAGCATGTCTTCTTAAATTTTTTTCAATGTAAGACTATCACAGTTGAATTTTTAGCTTTCTCTTCATAACTTAATCGAGAAATATGTAATGTATACCACATGATTTCATTAAATGAATCACAATACAATTCAAACTTCTCATTTTCAATGTTTTATATATACTAGTGTTTATCAAATAGGTGTTTATTCTGAACAATCATTACTTAGTATATTGATGAAAAGTTTGTGTTGAACGGTTTTTAACTTAAATGGTGTGAGAGAAGGATATATTAGGACAGAAGTTATTAAATATAGAGTCTTTAAAGTTTATACCCGTGCAAGAATTGGCATTTCAAGAAACAAAGTTGTGTCACATTTGAAAGCATTCTTTATATTCGAAACGCACACGTGATCACGATCACATCACTGAAGAGCATAGAGAAGCTGTTTATGTTGTATATAATTTGAATTTTCATTAACACAATATTATAACCGAAGTTTTTCGACAGTTTGAAAAATTATGATGTTCAACGTCTGCACACGTTAACACAGAATAAGATTAGCTTATGCCCTTTCGATGATAAGCGTTATTTGCAGGTAAGATGTATTAACATAACAAAATTTTCTTGGTAATTTTACTCGCAGGTTTCGAAACCACAAACATCTGATCATACTTCTCATTTTTAACACGCGACACTAACCATTGGGCCATTAAAGCCCGTAATTTAGTAACTAAAAATTAAGAAAGATCATCGAAAATGATTACTTCACACATGCAAAAATAATTTTAATTGTGACTTATCAGTTAAAAATCACGAAGAAAAGAAAAATATCACATATGTTTTGGATTACTTTGAGATTTTATGAGTCACTTCATCAGTTAAATAGACATAACCACTTCTTATGAATCACTACTTATGCTTAAATTTTGAAACACTTGCTTATATGAAATGTATTATATTTTAGTTCATCAGTGATAGTGCGATTACTTGTTAATAATTTTAATGTTATTAAAAAAATTTAAAAAAATCAAATGTGAATAATTAATTAAAAAAACACAAGTCACTATTAAAGGTTTGAACAAATTATTAAAATTATTTTACAAAACTTTTCAAATTATTTAAAAATGTTTCACTAATATTTAGTAATCGTCAAATTTTAATGTCGATAATCATTTATGTGAGTCAGGTTTTCTGTTTTAACTGTTAAGTTATCAGATTCCCCCTTCAAGTACATCTCATTGATAAGTTTTAATCAACCAATCAACTATTTATTTACCCCAGCAACCAGCTATTTGTTTACCCTAGTAACCAAAAAGCTTTTGTCGACACATGAACAAAATTTTGAAGATGCAAGACTCTTCATTTTCATTCGAAAAAACAATGACTTATGTAATAAATTTTTTCTTTACTTAAATGAAACCTTCACATGTGTATGGTAAAACTTGGAAAATTTCATTTAATGCACAAATTTAAAGTTAACAGACAAGGTCTTCACACATCTTTTAGTATTTTACTAACACTTTGCCAAATAACTTTAGAAAACAACAACAGAATTTTAAATAATTATTTTAATAAAAATTCTCTTTTGTAAGTGACATTATTAAACTAACTTGAAAAATTAACTTGGCAAAGCAAGTTTTCACTATTCCAACTAAGTAATATTCATAAGTTTTATATGATAAACAACCTGTTTGGTTATGTCCCAGCATGGCTTTATAAAATGTATCTAAAATAACCTTTAATATCAATGTTTAAAAATATGCGAATAATTCAGTTAGTCTTTTATAGATATTTTCCCTTCTATTATTTAAAAGACATTTTAAAATAAAATTATTACTGATGCCAGTTTATCCCAGTGTTATGAAATGTGTATGCAAAACTTTTAATTCTAATTTTCACATTTTATTATTTCAAATTATTGTTTTCAAGTTGTACTAAAATTTGGAAAAAAATATTTAATTTTCATGCATAATTAAATTGAAATACTTTAATAATAAAGACACATTTAACATTGTATACTCACCTAATCCAACACTTTCACAAATACACGTCCGACTCACTCCAAGGTTTAGGAAGAAATGAGAGATTCAAAGTCCTTATCAGAAAATGTTATCAGATAGTCTTATCTTAAGATAAGTGACGTCAGAGAACATATGTCATCAACTGGTCACGTGATGTATATCACATGACCAGTGCTTTGTTAATTAATCTTATTAATTAATTATTAAGTATTAAATTATTAATTATTAATTAATTAATTATTAAGTATTAAATTAAATTATTTAATATTATTAATTAATCTTATTAAAAATAGTTATTATTTTTTAATAACAAAGAATTAATAATATTAAATAATTTAATTTAATACTTAATAATTAATTAATTAATAATTAATAATTTAATACTTAATAATTAATTAATAAGATTAATTAACAAAGCACTGGTCATGTGATATACATCACGTGACCAGTTGATGACATATGTTCTCTGACGTCACTTATCTTAAGATAAGACTATCTGATAACATTTTCTGATAAGGACTTTGAATCTCTCATTTCTTCCTAAACCTTGGAGTGAGTCGGACGTGTATTTGTGAAAGTGTTGGATTAGGTGAGTATACAATGTTAAATGTGTCTTTATTATTAAAGTATTTCAATTTAATTATGCATGAAAATTAAATATTTTTTTCCAAATTTTAGTACAACTTGAAAACAATAATTTGAAATAATAAAATGTGAAAATTAGAATTAAAAGTTTTGCATACACATTTCATAACACTGGGATAAACTGGCATCAGTAATAATTTTATTTTAAAATGTCTTTTAAATAATAGAAGGGAAAATATCTATAAAAGACTAACTGAATTATTCGCATATTTTTAAACATTGATATTAAAGGTTATTTTAGATACATTTTATAAAGCCATGCTGGGACATAACCAAACAGGTTGTTTATCATATAAAACTTATGAATATTACTTAGTTGGAATAGTGAAAACTTGCTTTGCCAAGTTAATTTTTCAAGTTAGTTTAATAATGTCACTTACAAAAGAGAATTTTTATTAAAATAATTATTTAAAATTCTGTTGTTGTTTTCTAAAGTTATTTGGCAAAGTGTTAGTAAAATACTAAAAGATGTGTGAAGACCTTGTCTGTTAACTTTAAATTTGTGCATTAAATGAAATTTTCCAAGTTTTACCATACACATGTGAAGGTTTCATTTAAGTAAAGAAAAAATTTATTACATAAGTCATTGTTTTTTCGAATGAAAATGAAGAGTCTTGCATCTTCAAAATTTTGTTCATGTGTCGACAAAAGCTTTTTGGTTACTAGGGTAAACAAATAGCTGGTTGCTGGGGTAAATAAATAGTTGATTGGTTGATTAAAACTTATCAATGAGATGTACTTGAAGGGGGAATCTGATAACTTAACAGTTAAAACAGAAAACCTGACTCACATAAATGATTATCGACATTAAAATTTGACGATTACTAAATATTAGTGAAACATTTTTAAATAATTTGAAAAGTTTTGTAAAATAATTTTAATAATTTGTTCAAACCTTTAATAGTGACTTGTGTTTTTTTAATTAATTATTCACATTTGATTTTTTTAAATTTTTTTAATAACATTAAAATTATTAACAAGTAATCGCACTATCACTGATGAACTAAAATATAATACATTTCATATAAGCAAGTGTTTCAAAATTTAAGCATAAGTAGTGATTCATAAGAAGTGGTTATGTCTATTTAACTGATGAAGTGACTCATAAAATCTCAAAGTAATCCAAAACATATGTGATATTTTTCTTTTCTTCGTGATTTTTAACTGATAAGTCACAATTAAAATTATTTTTGCATGTGTGAAGTAATCATTTTCGATGATCTTTCTTAATTTTTAGTTACTAAATTACGGGCTTTAATGGCCCAATGGTTAGTGTCGCGTGTTAAAAATGAGAAGTATGATCAGATGTTTGTGGTTTCGAAACCTGCGAGTAAAATTACCAAGAAAATTTTGTTATGTTAATACATCTTACCTGCAAATAACGCTTATCATCGAAAGGGCATAAGCTAATCTTATTCTGTGTTAACGTGTGCAGACGTTGAACATCATAATTTTTCAAACTGTCGAAAAACTTCGGTTATAATATTGTGTTAATGAAAATTCAAATTATATACAACATAAACAGCTTCTCTATGCTCTTCAGTGATGTGATCGTGATCACGTGTGCGTTTCGAATATAAAGAATGCTTTCAAATGTGACACAACTTTGTTTCTTGAAATGCCAATTCTTGCACGGGTATAAACTTTAAAGACTCTATATTTAATAACTTCTGTCCTAATATATCCTTCTCTCACACCATTTAAGTTAAAAACCGTTCAACACAAACTTTTCATCAATATACTAAGTAATGATTGTTCAGAATAAACACCTATTTGATAAACACTAGTATATATAAAACATTGAAAATGAGAAGTTTGAATTGTATTGTGATTCATTTAATGAAATCATGTGGTATACATTACATATTTCTCGATTAAGTTATGAAGAGAAAGCTAAAAATTCAACTGTGATAGTCTTACATTGAAAAAAATTTAAGAAGACATGCTTAAAAATCATTAAATTTGGTTACTAAGTACGTTGTAAGATGTGAGTGTAAAGAGTGCATGTCCATTATTTGATATTTAATACTCAATTTTCTTTGTTGATTTGGAAACGCTTATAATCTTTTTGAAAACTTTAGTGTTATATTTTTACTAACACAGATGCGAATGATCAAAGGAAGAATTTTTATGAATGATTAAGTATTTCTTTTTATTATTGTGTGATTCAAATATTTATATTTATTCATCTCTTAATTATAAGTTTGTTGTTGTTGTTGTTTAATATATTTAATTGATGGTTTTAAATTTTTACTTAGTATAAATTTTATTTTCTTCAGTAATTTTAATAAAATTATGCATATTATGAATAAATGTTAGTACATTATATAAATAAGTTTAAAAAGTGAAAGTTAAATCGCTTTGCGTTTGAATATATTTCTGTCAAGTAGTAAAGTTAACTTGTATAAAATAAGTAAATTGCATCGAGTCAAATTCTTAAGAGTTAGTTTAATTTTTGAAATATCAAATTTAAAAACTAACAGAATTAATACAACACATACGTATAAGTGTCAAATGTTAGTATAAAACTGATAATCAAAAACGATATAAATTATATTTACGTGATTAATTAATGGGAGCAATGATTAGTGTGGTGTTTAAAAATTGAGAAGTTTGGTAATTAATTAAGATCATTCCAAGTCAGTGCTTATCTTATCAGCAGATAATGAGGGTCACGTGATCTCTAACGTCACTTATCACGTGGTTCAGTAGATAAGCAGGCATGTTATC